>JANAVB010006563.1:7500-76222 GCA_029216955.1 Iris pallida | reverse complement strand
ATATATATATATATATTTATATATATATATATATATATATAATATATATAACTATAGAATATGTATAGTTTGAGAATGTGGTTTTGAGAGGGTGCTTTGTGTCAGCGATGAGGATGATGGTTCAGTCCAATTTATATGAGTAATTAGCCTTATATATACATGTATATATATAAGTCTTTGTATGCATTAGGAATTCAATTATCTTTAACTTCTGCTCAGCTTTCCTTTCCATTTAAATAGCAGCCCATGCTTAGTGTTCAGTCACCCTAAAGTTGAGAGTACCCTGAGCATGAAGACAGTAAGTTTGAGTATGATAACCTATGGAGTCAACAGGACATAATGAGTATAGTCTAATGTTAGGATACAGCCTTTAAACATGGATTGATGGGTATCATACGAATTGATAAGCCAAAATTACATGTTAAATCAGAGTATACCATATATTGGGTTCCTGTTATTGACTTGCACAGTCCATGTGCAGGTTCAGGAAACAAAATGAGGGGGCTATGGGTATTGTATGTTAAACTATGTTATAATGACCATAGAACAAGTAGGTATCAGGACAATGTAACCTAGTATCAGTAGTAACCAGTAGATGTAATCCACCTACATGAAGCAGGACAAGGGTAGCAACAGTATTAGTAACTTACTACCAGACAGAGTATGGACGCATCAGTAGCTAGTGTACCTGTTCTAAGAGCTGACATAAGAAATAGGTAGTTGACATATTGGGTACCTACTTTTGATTGCACTCTATACCTGCCTATTTGTGTCAGTTTACACTATATTAGATCACATCTTAAATTAAGCTTACATTGTACCAATAACACCTGCACTAGGTTATCCTTGGTATCAGAGTGTGCCCTGCATCAGAGGCCCAAGGCAGAGGGGTGAGTATCAATAACTTGGAGGGTTAGCCATAGTACCAGTAGGCAGCAGATATAAATTTAGACAATTAGGTTGTGGACCAATGGGTACACTGTTACATAAACCCATAGGCTATACGTTGGGATGGTAGGTAACACAGGTATAGGCCCTGCTAATGCCTACCAACGAATACCAGGTTACAACAATAGCAACTGCATTGATGGCATGGGTAATGGAGTGTGTTAGCATACATTGGGACAAAGGGATCATTATAAAACTGTTATTTAGGAAGGGTGGCAAGGTGATTGTCTGACATTGATCAGGTATATTATGATGCTTGAGTATGCCAATAGAGGGTTAGACTAGGTATTAGTACCAAGAGTAACAGAGTACACCCAAGATCCTAGATATGGGACCCCGCAACAAATTAGAAGAACCACAAGTATCCTAGTTGGAGAAATCATATAGGTTGGTACCAGGGGTAGACTAGGTCTATTAGAGAGTGCTTAATGGACTTGTAAGCTAATATGTAATAGATAAGGTTGATACTTTGATTTCCAAATTCCTTTATGTATTAATTTATTTAATCCTAAATATAGGTTTCTTGGACTCTGACTCAGCAATTGACCCGTATCCGCAGCTCAGGACCACAGATAAGTATACCTTGCCTTTCGTTACAGCTTTATTTACAAGCTTATCTGCTTTCATTATCCAGTTGATTGCTGACATGCTTCATCATTGCTCACAGTTAGCCTTGTAGCCTTATTTGAATATGTTTTTCACTTGTACTGGTTTGAGTTGTATCGTAGGACGATCACGTTATAAACTGAACTGCTATTTTCTTATTTCGATTTCTTACAACCTGCGAGTCCACACACAGGACGAGGGTTGATCGTTTGCACCTGTGAGTCCACACACGAGGCAAGGGTGACTTGTCTTGAAACTGACCCGCGAGTCCACATTCGGGGCGAGGGTTAGTGATTAGCTCAAACCTACGAGTCCACACTTAGAGCAAGGGTTTGGTATTCCATTGATCTCTTGTTTACTTGTTCTCTTGTAGTTAATTTATGCGTAGTCGTTCATACATTCATGTCTTGTGATCGTTTAGTCTTTTCCTGTTTATATCCTAGATTTCTATCATGCATGATAAACTGTTAGAAAGGCTTGTATATTATGTATCTTGCTAGTCCTCTGAGGACCTAATGATCTCTTCAGGTTAGCCGCACTTGAGCTAGGTAGAGACGAGCAGAGGTTTGAGCCAGCATTCACTACTAAAATTTGCTCAATTGACAACATATATTTAGCGACATTCGATTAACGTCGCTAAATTGTGTACATTAGCGAAATTTTGTCTAAACGTCGCTAATAGTCGCTACTAACGACGACTTTAGCGACGTAACAACGACGTATATTAATCACATGATCCATTCGCCGCGAAACGTCGCTCGGACGTAGCTAATAGCGACTAATATCCCCCCACCGATTTATTTCCTCCCATTTTTCTTTCACTCTCTCTCTCCCCCCTCCGGCGCTCTCTTCTCTCCGGCGGTGACTCTCCTCCCTCTCCGGTACGTGACTCTCCCCTTTCTCTCTCTCTCTGTCTCCATCTATTTTGGTTGTTGGTGGTTTGGGGGGGTGCGGGTGGCTCGGGGGGAGGTGCGGGGGGATGCGGGTGGTTGGGGGGTGAGTGGAGGGTGGCTGGGGGGTGGGCAGGGGGACGAGGGCGGCTGGGGGAGGGGAGCTAGGGTTAGGGTTCATTTCCTCCTATTTTACTCTCTCACTCTCTCTCATCCCTCCCTCCGGCTGTCTCACTCTCTCCGGCGCTCTCACTCTCTCCGACGACTCTCCTCCCTCTCTGGCACGTGGTACTCTTTCCCTCCCTCTCTCTCTCTCTCCAGCTATTTTGGTTGTTGGTGGTTGGAGGGGTACGCGTGGCACGGGGGGAGGGGCAGGGGGATGCGGTGGTTCGAGGGTGAGTGGGGGGTGGCTAGGGCGATGGGGCAGGGGACGAGGGCTGCTGGGGGAGGGGAGCTAGGGTTAGGGGTAGGGTTAGGGGGGTATGTGGGCGGCTGGAGGAGGGGAGCAGGGGGTGGGGGCGGCTGGAGACTTCTGCATGTGTTGACTGATTGTGGCTCATTGAGTGGTATTATATTGGTTTTCACCAGCTAAGGACCTCAGGCAAGTGCACTTTTTGATTGCTTTCGATTCATAGTAGTCTTTTCATTTCATGTTTATACATATATCTTGCTGCTTATGACCACGCTCGACACGAAGTAGTCGGGAGGGAAAATCTTGTATACATGTGGACTACCCAAACTATTCTATTTTCAAATCTTGAATGATAGCAGCTGCACACACACTGCGATGTTGCCGTATTTTATCCCCTAGCCGTTCACATATTAAAATGATATTTCATACCACATAGGTAGTTGTCTTGTCTTTTTTTTTCCTTTTCTTCTCCACCGTGCCATGTCATCAGTACTTTTCAGTTTTCATATCTCATATGTTATTTTCATGTTTGTTATTCTAGTGTTTTTGCATTCTCTTCGATTTTGTACTTGTTCCATTCCTGACTGGAAACAATATTTTTTAGGTGGCTTCACTTCTTTCCGGGTGTACTTGCAGACAAAAACCTAGAAATAGATAGCAGTTGTATTCATTAATTAAAATCTTGTATTTTCTGTAATTATATGTTAAATGTTGTATTAAATTTAGAAATGTGAATGAGCAGCAAATGTTATATTTTGAGCATTTACTTCTTGCGAGCTTGACAGCATTCTACCGTCGACTCTGCGGCGTAGGCTGGCTCGGACACGTCTCGATCCGAAATCGGATGCGGGTCGTGACAGTGGGTATGTTGGCGCTGGGGGAGGGAGCAAGGGGGTGGGGGCGGCTGGCGGATGGAGCAGGAGGGAGGGGAGGGTTAGGGTTCGGTTAGGGTGGTGTTGGGGGGCTTGGTCAGGGGTACCGATAGTGCCGAAAAATCTGATAATTTAGTAATAATATTTGTTTTCCGACGCTGAAAATATGATACTCCGATTTGAACGCACCGATAGTGCCGATATTTAGCAAGTAGTTTTGTTGGTTGGTTAATTGGTAACATGGTGATCGGGACATATAGTCCCACAGCCATTCGACTGGCGAGGCAGACACTATGGTACGACATGTGATCAGGACATAGTCCCTACAGCCATTCGACTGGCGAGACAGAAACTAGTAGCCGTAGCTAAAGTTTACTGTCCTCCGACCATCATCCCTCGGTAATGATGATACGACAACCTATCACTATATCTTATATAGTAATAGATGATATTTTAGTATTACATTATATGAGTTCATCTTGATTCGTTACATTCTTCAGATACTAGATACTAGATTCGATAATAACATATACTACACCATATGTACAGAACATAGCTGATTCACACTAATGTATGCTAGAATGAATTTTGGGTTGTGTTCTGAGCCATCCGTTCTCACTTAAAACCATATGAATTAGAACTGTGTGTCAATCTTGTTTTTGTATTTTCGGCGAACCCAGGGATTGGATTCTATATTTGTATTTTGGATTCTGTATTTTTGATTCTGTACCTTATGGCTCGAACAACCAACCGGAGAGGATACTCTGAGAGATCCATCTGAGTAGACGTATACTGTGAGAGATCACCTTTACAAGAATAGTATCAATAGTGGGATTGAGTGTTGGAGGAGATATTATCAGAGTATACGTCCGCTCAGATGGGTCTCTCATCGTACTATTTTTTTCTGAAACATGGTAGATGTGCTCCATCAACAGATTCTTGCTCTGAGCCAAAACTTTGTCCCGGAGCTCAAGTAGACATCCTTCGTGTAGAGCTCGAGTGAGAGGTTCCTGACAGCATGGTGGTCTCCTTTGTTAAAGTATTCGTGCTCGTCCCACAACCAATTAATTTTTTTTTCATTTCTAATCTCTTGAATATTAAGCTCTGCTTCATTTGGCTCTACCTTCTGGTATATAAGAACCAAATGTGGAACAGAGTTTCATATTCAAGATATTAGAAATGAAGAAATTTTTGATTGGTTATGGGACGAGAAGAATCCTTTGACAAAGGAGACCACCATGCTGTCAGGAACTCTCGCTCGAGCTCTACTCAAGGATGTACACTCGAGCTCCAGGGCAAAGGATTGACTCAGAGCGGATTTCTGGATAGAGATGACGAAGAAGATGGCTGCCAAAGCTTATGTAAGTTTTCTAATTCTTCATACGTATTATATTTTTGTCATTTTGTATTATTGTAATTAAAATCGATCATTGCATCGTATCAATAGGTGATTTTGTACATTAATTACAAGTGCTACTTAGTTAAAGTTCAAGTGCTACTTAGTTGTGTCTCTCTCTATCTATCTCGCTATCAACGCTATAGTGTTGTTCCCCTCGCAATACGGAATGGTCCGATACCGATACTCTGAGTATCAGACCATTCCTATGTGTATCGGTATCGCTATCACAATACCGATACTCGAGTATCGTATTGATACTCAAGTATCACATCTGATAGTTCTCTCATTTATTTGTCAATTACTGTATTTTAGTTCTAGTTAGTTTTATGTGATTCTCTGATAGTTCTCTCATTCATTTTCAACCGTTCCCTCATGTGAATATTGATTTTACCAGATGGCACCCATGACCCGAGGAGCGGCACATCATTTGAGGGAAACAGTGAATACTGAGGTGGCTCCTCCTACTGTTAAGGAGCAAGTGGCACCGGTAGCTAGTGAGACCGGGAGTTCTATTCATCCAGCACCGGTAGCTAGTGAGACCGGGAGTTCTATTCATGCAGCACTTGCAAGGGACTACATCTCTCCTGCCGTCGTCGATCCCACTTATTCGAGGTGGTTGCGTGATCGTATCACTGAGCATTTGTATGAGCTGCGTGGTTCTCGTTAGCTATTAGTACTTATTTGTATTGGACTATTTGTATTGTAGCTTGTTTTTGTATTAGACTATTTGTATTGGACTACATATATGAATTAGTACTGTGTCAATCTCTGGATTGTATTGGACTACGACATGGTGATCAGGACATAGTCCCTGCAGCCATTCGACTGACGAGACAAAAACTATGTAGCCGTAGATGAAGTTGACTGTCCTCCGACCCTCATCCCTCGGCAATGATGATACGATAACCTATCACTATATCTTATATAGTATTAGATGATATTTTAGTATTACATTATGTGAGTTCATCTTGATTCTGTTACATTCTTCAGATACTAGATACTAGATTCGATAAGAACGTATACTACACCATATGTACAGAACATAGATGATTCACACTAATGTACATGCTAGAATGAATTTTGGGTTGGGTTCTGAGCCATCCGTTCTTACACTAAAAACATATATGAATTAGAACTGTGTGTCAATCTTTGTTTTTGTATCTTCGGCTAACCCAAGGATTGGATTCTGTATTTTATATTTTGAATCCTGTATTTTGGCTCCAGCTCCAGCTCTATTTGCATAAATCTACGGTATGACATGGTGATCAGGACATAGTCCCTGCAGCCATTCGATTGGCGAAACAGAAACTATGTGGCCATAGATAAAGTTGACTGTCCTTCGACCCTCATCCCCCGACAATGATGATACGATAACCTATCACTATATCTTATATAGTAGTAGATGATGTTTTAGTATTATATTATGTGAGTTCATCTTGATTCTGTTACATTCTTCAGATACTAGATACTAGATTCGATAAGAACATATACTACACCATATGTACAGAACATAGATGATTCACACTAATGTATGCTAGAATGAATTTTGGATTGTGTTCTGAGCCATCCGTTCTCACACTTGGAGAAAAATCAAATTTTCTGTATTTTATCTGACACACAAATACCGCTCGAGTGAGCCAAAGGCATACAGCCACTTCCCTCCCTCCATTCCCCCTCTCCCTCTCTCATGCTATCAACGTCACAAATACCGCTTGAGTGAGCCAAAAGCCGGCGGCAAGACCTGGAGGAAGTACATAGGTTTTCTTCAACGTCCGTAGGAGAACTATAAGAATATATCTTTTCTCAACATTTCACCTTGTCAAAGACCCTTAATGTGAATATCATGTTACTGCGGTGTCGGAAGACTAACATGTCATAATTTTCTAAGCCATGTGCTTTGACATAATCCTCCCAACTCTTTCCTCCTATGTAGTAATCTTGCACTTCATAAAGAAATGCAAGATTACTCCATAGGAGGAAAGAGTTGGGAGGATTATGTCAAAACATACGGCTTAGAAAATTATGACATATTAGTCTTCCGACACCGTGGTAACATGGTTGTCACATTAAGGGTCTTTGACAAGGTGACATGTTGTGAAAAAATATATCCTTATAGTTCTCCTACGGACTGAAGAAAACCTCTGTACTTCCTCCAGGTCATGCCGCCGGCCTTTGGCTCACTCGAGCGGTATTTGTGACGTTGATAACATGAGAGAGGGAGAGGGGGAATAGAGGGAGGGAAGTGGCTACATGCCTTTGGCTCACTCGAGCGGTATCTGTGCGTCATCTGGTGGCGCTCCTCCAGCTCCGGCTCCAGCACCGTGTCCAGCTCCAGCTCCAGGCGATCAGTAGTTTCGTTTTTGCATTTTTGGACTGTACTATATTTTTGACTTTGTACGTATTTGGAGATATTCAGTTTTTTCGTTGAGGATACTGAGTTTGTACGTATTTGTGGATATTGATTTAGTTTGTTGAGGATATTATATATTGATATTGTTCGTTGCGGATAGTATTTTTTCTTTATATTTTTTGTATATTCTGGAATGTATTGTGCGTGTCGGTGTTGAGTGTTCCACCGAGGGGGTCGGCGAACCCAGGGATTGGATTTTGTATTTTGTATTCTGTATTTTGGCTGAGGCTCCAGCTCCATTTGCATTAATCTACGGTACGACATGGTGATCAGGACATAGTCTCTACAGCCATTCGACTGGCGAGGCAGAGACTATGTAGCCGTAGATAAAGTTGACTGTCCTCCGACCCTCGTCCCTCGGCAATGATGATACGACAACCTATCACTATATCTTATATAGTAGTAGATGATGTCTTAGTATTACATTATGTGAGTTCATCTTGATTCTGTTACATTCTTCAGATACTAGATACGATAAGAACATATACTACACCATATGTACAGAACATAATGATCCACACTAATGTATGCTAGAATGAATTTTGGGTTGTGTTCTGAGCCATCCGTTCTCACACTTAAGTACTGTGAGAGCGCCGGAGGGGGGGAGGGAGAGAGAGTGAGAGAGTAAAATGGGGAGAAATGAATTGGTGGGGAAATATAATTAGAATTTAGCGACGTTCATACTAACGTCACTAAATTAGTCGCTATTAGTGACGTCATAGCGACGTTTCGCGACATATAGTGCCGATATTTGTAACAAGTAGTTTTGTTGGTTGGTTAATTGGTAACATGGTGATCGGGACATATAGTCCCTTCAGCCATTCGACTGGCGAGGCAGAAACAATGGTACGACATGGTGATCAAGACATAGTCCTTGCAGCCATTCGACTGGCGAGGCAGAAACTATGTAGCCGTAGATAAAATTGTGTGAAACCCAATTTTTGTAGAGTAAATTAATATTAATATTATAATATTATTTCTATTATTATTAGTATTATTTGTGAGTTTAAAATAAATTTCAAAAATTAAATATGGCTTTTGTTTGTCGACCAGACCCGAGCCCGGACCCGATTCCCGAACCCAGACCCGGACCTAACCTTTTCTTTGAAAATCTGATTCTTTTAAAAAAAAAAAATTCCAGGAGCTGGTCCAACTTCCAGCACTTCAATTTTTTTTTTCCTTTCTCCTTAATTCACTCTTCCTACAGTAACTCTCAGCACAAACTCACCCCTTATAACTCCCCACGCAAACTCCTCACAGGAAAACCCATTACTCTTTCCCTCTTTATTTCACTCCAGAGAGGAACCCCCATCTCTACTTAAAACTCCCACTCTCTTTCTTTCTCACAAAACCCACAGAACAATCTCTCCTCTTACTCTCAACTCCCTCACAACCCTCCCCCTGTCAATCTTACGCGAGGCCCTCCGGCGTGCCCCAACCCGTGGATCCGCCCCGCCGGCCTCCTCCAGGCCCGACGACCCGCCGGCGACCCCTGGCTCGGCGCCCACGCCCGTCTCCCCTCGTGCGCCCGTCCGGCCGCCCTTTGCGCCCCTCTGGTCGAGCCCCGGCCGAGCTTTCCCGACGCCAGCGTGCACCGCGTGGCCGAGCTTCCCTCGTGCCCGACCCCTCCGGCCGAGCCCTCCCTTCGCTCCGTCCAGCGGAGCTCGTGCGCCACCCCTGCGAGCCGCGCCCTCCCCGTGCGGCCTCCTCCCCGCGCGCCCCTCTGGCCGACTTCTCCCTGGCCGCAGCCCCTCCGGCCGAGTCCCTGGCCGCTGCCTCCGGCCAACCCGCGCCGACTCTCCCTGTCCCAGCACCTAGCTCCGGCCCCGCGGCTTTCCGGCGCGTGCCCTAGCCCGCGTGCGCCCTTTTTGGTCTGTCCAGCTTCCCTGGCCGTGACCCCGTGACCCGATCTGCTGTTCTGTGGCAGCGACGCCGCTGTCCGCTGCTGTCTCAGTGCCCCATCGCGTCTCGGACTCCGAACCAGTGCTGTTCCGAGCCTCTTTTGCTGTCTGCATCTCAAATTCTTCCTATTATTTTCATCTGAGAGCTCTAGCCGAGCAACCTGAGGTATAACCCCTGTCCCGTGTCTTTTTCATATAGTCTATGATGAGAAATGGTCCCCAATTCCCTTTAGGAATTCGGTTTTAGCGACGTCGTATTTTTCTGGAACCTTCGGAAAGGTTCTGTTGATTATTTTGAATTTCTGGAATATTTCGGAAATTGGTTTTTGGTATGTTTTAGCTTTCCGGATTTTTTCGATAGCGTTCTGTGATTTTTGGGTTAGAATCGGACTTCCGAAATTATTCGGGTCGTTCCGATTATTCTGTGGATTGGTTGTGGATTATTATATATATACATATTTGGGTTTCCCTGGTTTGGGATTTGCAGGAAAGTATCGGCGCTATTTCCAAGTTTTTGGGTTGACCAAAAACAGAGGAGATGCTGCCGGATTTTTCCGTAAATTCTAGATTTATTTTAAAAATGAATTTGAAACGGATTTTGGAATTTTATTTAATATTTGGATTTGGGTGACGACCGTATCGGTCAATGGACCCGACTAAGTGCAAATGAAACCGGCTCCACCCGGACGTTGAGGCATTAGCCCAGTTGAGGATTGGACCATATCTGAGACTCTATATTTATCTTTATTTTTACTTTAATTTTATTTATATTTTATTTATTTAAAGTTTAGGACTAACGGCGGTTTTGTCTTATTTCAATTTATGTAAATAAATTGTAATGGGCATAAGCCCAGCTGGCTGTGGTCTGTAACTGTAATTGGTAGCTTAGATTTTAGTTATTTCTGGTTTTGCGAGTTTTTGTATTAAACGAGTAAATTGAATAAAAAGGTATTTTCGTATAAAAAAAATAATGAAGATTTTCTCACCTAAAAATTGACAAGTTTCTATTTAATTAAAAATCATGTATTTCTCACTAAATAAGAAAATTAGCTTTATATTTATATACTATGAAAATACCAAGTTTTAATAATTAATCTGGTATCGACGAAGTTTTCCGAATTCAAAAGTTTAAAACGATCTTTTTCCCTCGTACTAAATAAACGCACTAATAATCGTATTTTTCGTGTTTGGTTAATTAAAGAGTTAAAATTGGACTAGGACACAAATAGAGATTTCAACTAGCGTAGCTAGATTGGTAAACCTGAAATCTGAGTCAATTCTCAATTGTAGGGTTTCGAGGACTGTACTAGCATCACCCCGGAATCAACAAACGAATCCAGTCAATAAAACAAAGGCAAGTACATTTTGTGTTAGTTTACAATTATTTAGTAATCGTTTTATTGCAAGTTTAAACCACGATACAACACGAGCACTGACTGTAACTACTGTAACTATTGGGGACTGGGGGAATAGTGTAATGAGAATGACCATACTGTAACTTTACTGTAACAAATCCCATATCCTTTACTGTAACAAACCCAAGCCGGTCATATTTCATTACCTATTCACATCACAGAACTGTAACTGTTTTAAAACTGTAACTGCTTAAATTATTGATTTCAAAACTGTTTAAAAGTGCATAATTCTATTATTATTTCAATTGTCAAATTAGCATGAATTGTACTTTGCTCCCTCCTGAGTGGAGACCCAACATTTTAGGTATCACTGATGAGGCTTTGTTTCGCGATATTTCCCGAGGTCCCAACTAGAGGACGAAGATTTCGAGACTGATGAGCTGGTTGTCTAGATTTTCTTATTTTTTATGATTCATGATGTTTGTGGAAAATAGTGTATTTCAGATGTATCTTTCATTTTGTTGTAAAAAGTTTTAAACTATTCAAAATATTTAAGTTGTGGCAAATTATACTGTGTTGTTGAATTACCTGCAAGTGAAAACAGCTTACTGCCGCCGTCTCAACAACGGTGCAGGCTGGACATGATCCGATTCGACCCAAGAAATTGGGACCGGGTCGTGACAAATTGACTGTCCTCCGACCCTCATCCCTCGACAATGATTATACGACAACCTATCACTATATCTTATATAGTAGTAGATGATATTTTAGTATTACATTATGTGAGTTCATCTTGATTCTGTTACATTCTTCAGATACTAGATTCGATAAGAACGTATACTACACCATATGTACAGAACATAGATGATTCACACTAATGTATGCTAGAATGAATTTTAGGTTGTGTTATGAGCTATCCGTTCTCACACTTAAAACACATATGAATTAATACTGTGTGTCAATCTTTGTTTTTGTAATTTCGGCGAACCCAGGGATTAGATTCTGTATTCTATATTTTGACTTTGTACGTATTTGGGGATATTCAGTTTTTTCGTTGAGGATACTGAATTTGTACGTATTTGCGGATATTAATTTCGTTTGTTGAGGATATTATATATTGACATTGTTCGTTGCGGATAGTATTTTTTTATTTTTTGTATATTCTGGAATGTATTGTGCGTGCCGGTGTTGAGTGTTCTACCGAGAGGGTCGGCGAACCCAGGGATTGGATTCTGTATTTTGTATTTTGTAATTTGTATTTTGGCTCAGGCTCCAGCTCCAGCACCATTTGCATTCTGGAACCTTTTTTTTATATTTTTTTAACTTAGCGACGTTTTTAGCGACGTTAGGATTCGTCGCTAAATAGTAGCGACATAAATAAATGTCGCTAAAAACGTCGCTAAAAGATGATGTGGCAACACGTCACACCAAATCTTATGTCAGCACGTGGTCGCCAAAAACGTCGCAATAGTATCGCTAAACGGCGACCACACGATAATGTCGCCTTTTACGTCGCTAATTAGCGCCAATGAACAAACGTCGCAAATAACGTCGCTAATTAGCGACGTTAATAACGTCGCTAAATAACGTTGCCCTAGCGACGTTTTGCGAAATTTTCTCGTTTAGCGACACGCTTTTTTTCGTCGTTCCCGAATCGTCGCCCTAAACATCGCTAAATTGATTTAGCGACGTTTTCACCGAGGTTAGCAACGTTTTTAAACGTCGCTAATCTGACAAATTTTTGTAGTGATTGGACCATGGTACCACCGCAGATGAGGGTACTTTGATGATTAGCATTTTTGACTCAGTTATTTCCATTTCATGTTCTATTTTTATTCTTGTCTATTGGTAGTGGATTTGTGTTCACCGGACGTGACTTGAACTACTTGAAATTCAGTTTATATGATTCAGTCCTTTATTTCAGTTGTATTTATGGGATTTGGATGTGACATTACTTTCTGTGGATGAGATCTAGATTACTTTGTTGGATATAGTTTCTGTGACTTGAATACATTGGACAACGTTCTACCTTCGACACTGCGACGTAGGCTGGGCTTGGACATGCACTTGTATCCCGAAAAGTGGTGCGGGTCGTGACATCAACTGCTGAGGATGAGGAGAATCTGATTATCGATGAAGAGAATGTTAGTCCCAGGATCGACGAGCCCAGAATTTCTGAAAAACCCGAGGCTCCTGGAGTGGTGGTAGAACTAACAGATCAAACTACATTCACTCTGCCACTTCAGACTGAGTCAGGGGCTGGAAGTAGTCAGGCCACGATGTCTGCAGACACCATGTCAAAGCTTCAGCCGAAAACATCCCGACCTCTTGAGACTCCCCACGCTATGCCCAGCTCAGGTAAATTTTTAAACATGATCTATTTATCATAGCTCCTTCAGCATTGTATATTGCTCAAGCAAATGACATGTAAATTACAGAAGGACCTTTCGAAACTATGACGAAATGCCTCCATCTATTAAAGCAGCAAAGACTCCGGCAGAAGTGGTAGCCAGCCCAGGTGCCGTAGCAACAAACAAGTTTGTAGTGGCCTCCTTTACTAAAGTCTTTTTTACATCTCTGGAGCCTTTAGTTCATCGAGTAATGAAGAAAGAAGATGTTCCATTTAGTACCATCAGAACTCCTTCTTCATTTTTAATCGGAGGCATCCGCAACCAAGGAGACAAGGCTCAGGCTACCTTCTTGGAACACATCTTAGATGAGCTGGAGGGATACATTAAAGCTTATAAAAAGCTTAAAAGAGGAGATGTCGAGCAGCTAATAAATGCAGAATATGAGGCTATGGCTCGAGAAGCAGAAACTAGTAAAGCCAATTTTGAAGCATTTTTACTGGCTTTTACTAGAAAGTCTTCTCAACTGGACATCCAAATTGCTGATGCAACTTCCATTGCTGAGAGTCATAAGGCTAAGGCTGCAGATGAAGAGAAAAAAGCTTCTGATCTGGAGGCTAAAATTGCTCGTCTCCAAGAAGAGCTTAAAGCCATCAAACAGGATATAGAACAAGAAACTCAGCTACATCAAGCTGCAGTTAACCAATTAGAGGCTTTAAAGCACCAGAAGAATGAATTTGAACAGCTACAGAATGAAGAACTAGCACGTCAAACTGCTGCTCTACACCCATTCGATCATGAGTCAGAAAGGGTCGAAGCTAGGCAAAAGATGCTAGATTCTTGCAATGAAAGAGCCCAAGCTTTGAAGACGCGAATTGTAGAACTTACCACTTACTCTTCAGAGTAGAATGATCAAAATTATGATGTATCTTTTTTTGAATAAAAATGAAATGAGAAACTTTTTTTGTGGTTCCATTACTTGTTGCATATCTTGTTATAGGTATAAGTAATAAAATAGAAAATATATTCAGAGGTACTGGACGTGATATATTTCTTGATTTAAAAAATAACATTATTTATTATATCTGCTCAGAGGTAATGTGGACATGGCAAAATATAACGCTTGAAATATTGTTACTTCAATAGACAACTTTGTCAGAGGTGACAAGTTGTTGACGTAGATAATTGGAATTCAGAGGTGTGAAGGATGTGATTTCTTTTTTCTGTTTTAGATGTGAGAATTTATCATCTATATTTTTATTTACGAAAGTGTAAATAAAGGACAATAAATGCTAGGACTGATGAATGAATAGACAGTCAGACTTCTTAGTAGAGAGAGAGTGAATGAATGAACAATCACCTCGGTTCTTGAAGAGGAGATGAATGAATGAGCAGTCACCTCGATTTTTTAGGAGGAGATGAATGAATGAACAGTCACCCCTTTTGAAGAAGAAAAGTCGCATCGGTTCTCGAAGCCGACTATCTAGTCATTCTGTCTATAAATAGAATAAAAACTTCTGTGGATGTTGTCAACTTCTTTTCTTTGATACAGAATGTCTTTCGAAGATTTGCTCACTCTGAAGATCGAAGATACGACTGAGACGCCTCTTGTTGAGCCCCCTCCTCAAAAAGAAGTGGGTGAAGGCTCGACTGTTCCGTTATTCGAGCAGGATCTGGTTGCCAAATTGGTGGAGCCTGGGAAGACTGCTGAAGAAGAAGCTGTGAGGATAGCTGCCTGTGAATTGTTGGTGTGTTTAGACAACGAGATGTTTGAAATATTGGCAATTCATGTATTCAATAAGGAAGGGTCGGGTCCTCGTCCCCATCCTTGATATTATGTAACTCTTTCTGCTTTTGAATAAAACGAGTTTTATTTACATCATTTCTCTGAATGAAGAATGTTTTACTTTTATACATAATATTTCTTAAGAAATTTGTCATTGATAGGCATCATAGTAATTCTGCCATCCGTATCTGTTAATTGGTAGGCTCTATTTGAGAAAACCTTGTTTACCACATACGGACCTTCCCACTTTGCTTCGAATTTGTCTTTGCTCATGTGAGTCATAGTCATAGGACGTCTGACCGTAAGAACTAGCTCGCCTTCTTGAAATGTTCGCACTTTGACTTTACGATTGAAAGCTTTTGAGATACGGGCTTGATAAAGTTCGAAATGTTGTTGAGCTAGAAGCCTTTTCTCATCGAGCGCCTCCAATTCTTGAAGCCGGAGACGATCATTGTATTCTATGGTAAGTTCATTAGCAATAGCAATTCTCAAGGATGGAATTTGAATATCCAGCAGTAAGACAACGTCACATCCATACACCAGAGAAAAAGGTGTACAACCTGTGGAAATATGGACTGTAGTACGATAAGCCCTAGACATTCTCCAAGCTTCTCACTCCAATTACGTTTGTTAATAGAAACAAACTTTTTAAGGAGTTTGATGATTGTTTTGTTGAATTCTTCAGCTAATCCATTAGCTGCAGGATTATAAGTCATAGAAGCAACATTATTGATTCTGTTGTCATCACAGAACCTAGTAAACTTCTAACTGATGAACTGTGGCCCATTGTCATGGATGATCCGACGGGGTACACCAAATCTATATATCACATGATGTTTGATGAAGTTGATGACATTACTAGTCTTCACCTCAGCTAAAGGTATAGCTTCAGCCCATTTAGAGAAATAATCGGTTATAGCCAAGATAAACCGATGTCCTTTAGATGAAGGAGAATTAATTGGACCAATTACATCCATGCCCCAAGCTTCGAAGGGCCATGAGGCAGCAGTCGGGTGAAAAAATTTCGACGATTGGTGAATAAAATCTGCATGAATTTGACATGCTCGACATCTCCTTGCATAGTCGATGGCATCTGATACCATAGAGGGCCAGTAGTAGCCCATATGTCAGATACGATCTTGTAGTTTGGGACCGGGTTGATGTGCCCCACAAACGCCGTCATGAGCTTCGCGTAATATTTGCTTTGCTTCTTCACCAACAAGATATCTTAAGAGTAATCCATCAAAAGTTCGTCGAAAGAGAGTTTTGGTGGTATAATTGTAGTAGAATCGAAGTGATCGTTGGTGAATACTTGTAGCTTCTTTAGGATCTTCAGGTAATATATCATGTACTACAAAATCGATGAAAGGTGCTCTCCAATCTTCATTGATGACATTGACTTCGGTGGAATTAATGAATTCAATGTTATGATTGTTTTCTATGCAAAACAGTTCTCTATTGGAGATAACGACCATTTGCTGTCTTTTGACTGGAATTGCTAAGACCTCTGCTAGGTTAGCTAAGGCGTCAGCTTCTGTGTTGTATACTCGATGTACATGTTCGATGAAGAACCCTTTAAACGAGGAAGCTATTCTGATTGCCGCTTCGTGGTATGGCACCAGATCTTGATGTCGAACTTCATATGTACCTCTAACCTGATTAACAATCAGCTTAGAATTACCATATACTTCGAGATACTCATTATCTAGTTGCTTGGCTAATTGGAGTCCAATGAGCAAGGTATTGTATTCTGCTACGTTGTTGGAGCATGACTCATCTAAAGAATAAGCTCTCTGGATAGCTAATCCATCTGGTGAAATGAGAACAATTCCTACTCCAGTGACATGGGTACCTCCAGGTCCAACTCTAGATGCTCCGTCGAAGAACAAACGCCAAGTAGTAAATTCTTCTGAGACCATATTTGATTCCAATGTCTCATCTGGAATCTCGTCATATAGCTTAGATGTCTCAGGGACATGATGAGCTGCTAAGAAATCAGCAAGTGCTTGGCCTTTCACATACTTTTGTGGAACATACACCATATCATATTGGGCTAATAATATGGCCCATGTAGCAAGCCTAGAATTTGTCACGACCCATACCCAGTGTAAGGGCATGAGAAGTAACGAACGCCCAGCCTACGCCGCAGTGTCGGCGGTAGAATGCTGTCCTGAGTCACCATATCTAACACAATCTAAATAAGCTATGAATAGAGATTAAAATAATACGTAACTCAATCACAATACTAAGATGGAATAGAAGAAGAATCTCAAGAGAGTCACAATAAAAGTCTAGTTGTAAACCACCAGAAATAATCTCAAGTACAACTCATAAAGTCTCAAATAGAAAATACAAAATAAAGTATTAAGTCTCAGCTAGACTATGGGCAAATCCTCAGCGACTGTGGGATCCTCCTGTGGGTCCACATCGTCAGTGTCATCTAAGCCAATGCCATAATAAGTAGGACAGTACTCCTCATCATCACCTGTAAAATTTTTAACATGTCCAGTCAGGACGGAACGAGCACATATCTCTCACAACAGTTCATATCAGGAATGGACATATAAAGCAAGCTATAGAAAACTATACATGAATCGCTGTAAAGAGAAATCAACAAGAGAGAAGATATAAGCTGAGATATAATATGATAAATAGAGAATGCAACCTTCTACGTGAATCAGAGCATGAATTGGTTATGTAAACAGCTTGGGTTGCACATGGATACAGCTATGGAATGCACATGGATATCTACTGGGGATAATGGTCACATAACCAACTACACTCCCCCTGCCCCCAACTAATACACAAGGATCAAAGCATGTTATGTTATTGCACATGGATAACAACTACTGTATACATGGAACTCATATGGTCATGAGTGTACATGAATAACATATGAGTGCACATGGACAAATAGGAATACATAGAGTACATGATGACCATGATAAAGTACATGAACATGACAAACTCGATGTATCCGAGGGGATAACATCGCATGAAAAGATCCAGAGGGTACTAATCCGTGTGAACGTCGTGTCAGCATCAAGTATACTAGTCTATAACAAGAGTACATATCCAAAGAAGCATGAAAAGATCAGAGAATGTACTCGCCTGGCAATCCGAACTGCTGATGATGAAAAGTGACTGGATTGGAGTAATAAGATCCTATTTAAAACAACCACATGTCATAATACAGTCTAAAATATCATAAGGAAAGTCTTCAATGCAAATTCTACATGATTTGGTCAATCTAAATCATAGTCAACCTTGGGTCAACTTTGGTCAACCAGACTAGTCTAACTAGGTCCAAGTTAGGTTAACTAGCTCATAGGTCAAATTTTAGGTCACTACTAGTCCTAGTGTTGATTTTGGGTGTTGAGTTGGTGTTATCTTAGGTTTCCAAGGGAGCACAATCCTAACACCAATGAAATTCAAATAACACTACTTTAACACACAATACCCTATGTCTAATACCCACACCTTAGACTAACATATACCAAAACTCTAGGCTAGGTATTTCTTAGTAAGTTTTCTAGTTAAAATAAGGTAATCTCAATTCCTAAATCCTCACCACTCAACCCAATGTATCCACATGCTTGGACACATGTACATAGGCCAAGGCTTTGCTACTGCACTGCAGTTTTCCTATAATTTTAGCACTGCTGCTATGCAGCATGCCATTGCTACTGTTGCAAGCCTCACTGCTTGCCTATTTCCTGAATTTTCATCACAAAACATCCCGTATTAGTTCAGCCTATCCTAACCAATACATACATACATGTATACCTCTCAAAAACCAGTTTCTATCCTAACCACAACCACTAATCCTTAACTAATCAGTTGAACTAAACTTGGTGTTTACCAATTCTTATCTAACAGTTGAACTGATCTTGGTATTAACCCAATCTCAACTAATCAAGTAAACTGAACTTAGCAATACTGAAATCAATCCTAAATCAACCCAAATATCAGTTATAGGCATGATACCCTATATTGATATATATTCGAATACCCCATGCCAAAACCAAACTCGAACACAACCCTCTCCATTATGAAACTAATAGATACTCCTAGATATGATAATATAGGCTCTACAGGTTTGGTTTGCACAGAACTTTACATCGAAATATGATGGAACATGAATAAATTACTGGAACAGGAATTAACTGAACTTAAAGCCCGATACTCAAACACAAAACCCAACATGACCTAAAAATATTCGAAAACCAAAAGATGTTTGAAACTAAAGGTTGGTAACGTGTCACGTGTAGGAACATGAAGTTCAGGTGCAGTTGTGTCCAAGGAATAGGACACGAAGTGTCCAGGATACGCGAGTATCAAAACTGGAACCCAGTCCTCGTGCACGCGTGCCACGCGACCTAGGGCTCGACACAGACCAAACTACGACACGTGGTCGCTCGTACATGTAGCCCACATGTAGGGCTACTAGCCTAAGTGTCTGCACTAGCCACACGACGCGTGTCCGAGTCGAACGACACGCGTATCGGACGCCAAAAACTGGCGCGTGCGCGACAGTGCACAACCCGTGCCGTGTCGATTTCTCTCTCGACTCTCCACGAAACCCAACCAAATTTGTTGGGCATCACGACAGACCTTGACCCTACCCACAACCCAAAAATTGTACGTCGAGTCGTCGTGTCCAGCGAGAACGGACACAGTAGCAGCAGGGCATCGAGACGCAGTCTCGTGCTGCGTGTCCAACCCGAAATTAGGACACGAGACGACACAGAAACCCTACATAAATTATATATATGCAATCTACATCTAAAGGCCTACAGGATCATGTAATTAGTTTACATAAACAACAATATTGAATTCAAAGTGGCAATTCGTCGAACAAATTAAATCCTAATCCGATACGTGTCCGACACGCCTATCAAACAGACACGAAATTTTACCAACCTATATGGGTGGGTCGAGGCTACCTAGATGCATGCTACCATGAATAAAAATCAGGAAAAACTATAGTGTTTAGGTGTTTACCTATTGAGAGTTGAAATATCAATGAAACTGACTCCTCGAACAATGGGACGACCAGTTTTCACTGAGCAAACGCCTCCAACTCCTTGCTAGCAATGCTCCAGCAAGTTCTCCTCCTTCCCACGATCACAACGCACTTCGTTTGAGGCGAAACGGAGGTCGGATGAGAAAGTTAGGATTTTGGAGAGCTGGAAACTAGGGTTTTGTAAAAGGGGTGTAAAAACCAATGCAAATGTTTATATAAGGAGGGGGGTTTCCTGTTTGGCCGGCCATGCTAGTCCTTCTAGGGTTAGGGTTGGTTCATGGGCCCCTCTTCTCTATCTAAGTTGAGTTTTATCCCACTAACAGAAAGGCTTAAAAGGCCAATTAATTAAATAGCCAAAAATAGTCAATTGGCTTTCTAAATTGAACCAAAGCCTAAAATAAATTCTAATTAGCTAAATGATCCTCATATGTCATGGTTAGCCTCTAATATGGATTATCTAAGGTTAAACCAATTGCTAAATCAAACACAAGTCAATAGTATCTAGAAAATCATAAAATGACTAAAATGACTTAAATACCCTTATTTCAAAAAGTGGGTGCTACAAAATTGAGTGTACTGGGCTTCTTCTTTAAGACCCGCAGAGGATTGACTCGAAAAATAACATGTCTGGTTTGACCGATGATGTAATGTCTTGTCATTTGAACAGCAAACATTAAGGCTAAGCATTCCTTCTCTACCGGACTATAACGATGTTCAGCTCCAATCATCGTCCGACTAAGGTAGTAGATGGCTTGTTCATGACCTTCTTTGTTCTTATGATCCAGCAAAGCTCCGAGTGAATGGTCCATCGCTCGGACATACATCAAGAAGGGTATTCCTGAAATCGATGGCACTAGGACCTGTGGACTCATCAAATATCATTTTATGTCATCAAATGCTCATTAACATTCTTCTGTCCAAATAAAAGATACACCTTTCTTCATTAATTGAGTAAATAGTCTACGTCCAGATAAATTCGAAATGAACCTCCTGATGTAAGCAAGTTGACCCTAGAATCCTCGTAGCTCTTTTAGGTTGCATGGAGGACGCATCTCTTGAATGGTTTTGATCTTCTCGGGATCAACGTGTTTACCTTTAGAGGTAATGACAAATTCAAGAAAATTGCCAGTAGGGACTCCCAAGAAAGACTTGGTGGAGTTCATTTTGAGTTGATGCTGGCGCATTAGATTGAATATGGTTCTTAAATCTTGAATATGATCTTCCTTCAGATGACTTATGACAGCAATATCATCAACATAGCACTCAACGGTCTTTCATAAATGATCTCGAAAGATAGTACTCATAGTCCGCTGGTAAGTTGTACCTGCATTCTTAAGACTGAATGACATGACTGTATAGCAGTATACTCCGAGAGGAGTACGGAATGAAGTGTGTTTTTTTATCTTCAGGATTCATTCGAATTTCTAGAAAATCCATCCACGAAAGAGATTCGTTCAAATCCACAAGTATTGTCGATCATGACATCAGTAATTAGGAGAGAAAATTTATCTTTAGGACAAGCGTCATTGAGATCTCAAAAGTCTATGCACACTTGAACCTTCCCAGTCTTCTTCAAGACTGGTACAACGTTGGCTACCCAGTCAGGATGCTGTTCTTTTCAGATAAAACAACAAGCGATAAGCTTTCTGACTTCATCATCTATTGCATCCATAATCTCAGGCTTGAATCGCCGTTGCTATTGTTTGACTAGTTTAGCATTAGGCAAAATGTTATGTTTATGAGTTGCGACCTGAGGATCTAAACCTGGCATATCTTCATAACTCCAGACGAAGACATCGATATATTCACGAATGAGGTGAATCAGTTCTTGTTTATCATCTTCTGGAAGATTCTTGCTAATGAAGATCGGTCGTGGTACATCTTTCTCTCCAACATTGATCGAGATTAATTGATCTTCGGTAGGTGTTTCACGTTGTTCGAAATAGACTTTCCACTGAGTGTCCATCCTTTGTTCCCAAGGATCTGCTTCAGGAGCTTCTTCAATATCATCCTCGCCATTTTCTGAGAACTCGACAGACACCCTATTAGAAGATAATGTCACCCGATGGACGTGACTAGTACTGGTATCAAAGTTCCATGAAATGGAATCTGAAGAATTAGAGCGTTCATCTTCATCAGATTCAGAGGTTTGTGGAGTTATAACTGGTAAAGTATAGCCTAGCCCAGGTTTTGTTTTGCTATAATATGGTATCGTTTTTCTTCGTGGAGCAGTAGTACGAATAGGAGTTCGTCTTCCTTTACCACCATTAAGGTCAATTTTGAAATCATAGCCCATTTTACGGATGATTGCCTTGGATTGTGGACTATAATGACGTAGTTGTAGCCTTCCTGTATCATCTTTTTTATTATCGCTGTCAGGCATAATTTTTTGTTCTGTTCCTTTACTAAAAGGTATAGGAGTTTCGCCTTTCCTTCCAGAAGGAACTAGGAAGAATGATTCTAGTATTGATTCAAGTGATACCATATTTTGGAGAGATGGTACGACTCCTATTATAAATGGCTTAAAACTATCTAGCATATCTAAATAGCATTGAGTATAATAAGAGAAATAAGTATACTGCAAAGGAGATGCTTTATTGATCTTTACATCATCATTTACAACAGGACCTTTAGCCTTAACAGGCTTAGTCAGATTGATAACCAGAGGAGGAGAAGAAGAACGAGAAGGAGGGAGAAGTTTTTTACGATGAAGGTCGATTGCAAGTGGCTCCAAAGAGGTGAGCTCCCTTTGTTCCTGACTAACACCAGGAGACTGCTTCTTATGAGAAGGAAGGTAAATAGTCAATGTCTTGGAAGACTGAGGACAAAAAGTACATCCTTTGACAGGGATCACCAGAGTATCATTTGGCACGCCTTTCTGTTCTTCATCAGTATCCATTGCCAATATCACCTTCATGAATTATTCTTTGTACATGCGAGAAACATTACAATACGCTTCAACTGCCTTGAAAGGATTGAGATCTGCAACTTCTTTCTGTACTTCTCCATTGCCATCCACATATTTGAAACATTGGTAGAGAGTAGAAGGTACAATATTGTGTTCATGGAGGAATGGTCTTCCCAGGAGAGCATTGTATGAACCATGATTATCAATCACATAAAAAGTCACCTTCGTACGAAGATTGCCGATTTAAAGTTTCAGACGTATCTTTCCCAAAGGTTCACTTCTTCCTTGATTGAACCCCAAGATAGTAGTGATAGTTGTAGAAAGGTTGTACACTGGAATCTTCAAGGCATCCAGCAGAGCCTTCGGCATGATACTAAGTGCAGACCCTAGATCAATCAGAATGCGATCAACTTTCATGGTGTCCACATATCCCGTGAAGTAGAGAGGACGATCATGACGATTGTCTTCTAACAGCATGTCATCCTGTGTAAAAGTGATGTTGGATATTAGTTCAAATACACTATGATAATGTGTACAACTGACAGGCTCTTTTTCAGGCTCCTAGAGGAGAGCAAGACAAGCATCAGCCTGCATCAAGGCTTCACTTAACGTTTTTCGAGTTTCTTTTGAGAGACGTAAGAGTTCGAAGATTGACAATCTTGCTGGAGTGTTAGCTAATTGAGCCAATATATCAAAATTATATGGCTTCTCAAGTCCGAGAGATGAGAACATTTTTAATGCTTTGTCGAAGCGGACAAGTTGTTTTCCTTTATCTGCTAATGTTGGTTTGGAAGGAATTGGTTCCACTACTGGCGAGGATGTAGATGGTATATTCTCAGCAGAGGAAGATGATGCAGGAACAATATCAGGAGATGGAGCAGGAATCTCTTGAATTTTAGGATATTCTCGAAGATAAGGTTTTCCAGATCTGGTACAATTAAGATTTCTTCTTCTGCTACAGGTTCAAAAGATACCATGTTGCAGCTCTTCGATTTAGTTTTATAACGCTTCTTTTGATTGGAAGAAGAAGGCGCTTCAAAGTCTGCTACTAGATCTGGATGAATCCACATGATTTCTCCTTTATTAGTGGATAACGGAACAAGACCTTCGTTTTGGGGAGGTGGAAGATTCACGATTTCGAGAGTAGCCCTCGGAATGGAAACAACACCATCTTGCACAAGTTGTGGTGGGAAATCACCAAATTGTACAGAGACGATATTAGCTGTCACCGTCTTCTTATCCTGTTGAAGAGTAACTGCACCAGAGTTGACTATTTCTTGGATTTTGCCCTTGAGCACGTAGCATGCTCGAGTTGGATGCCCTATAAATCTATGATAAACACAATATTTAGGGCGGTCAGTCTTACCAACTTCTTCTGGCCGTTTTGCCTCCGGAAGTTGAAGTTTATTACTTTTGATCAAGCAATCGAAGATGCTCATGATATCATCTTCATCGAAAGAGTATTCTTCTTTTGGATGAGGTACTTTTTGTGGAGGTGCTGATGGAGTGGTGTAGTCTGAGCAACATTGACATCAAATAATTCCTTGCCCTTGTGGTTGATGGCCAAAACTTCTTTGCCTTTGCGATTGTTCTAGCAATTATTGTTGTCGGATGTAGGATGTTTATCTTGGTTAGGATTAGCCATTTGAACTCCTAACTGTTTGAACTTCTCAGCACTAATCTCTGCAGCTTTGGCATTCTCAATGAAAGAAGGCCAGTCTTGGAATTGTGTAGATCCTGTCCACATGCTGATAATAGACAACAAGTTTGATTTACAAGTGTCTATTGTTAAAGCAGATGGAGTTCCTAGAGGCATTTTAAGTGCCTCTCGATAGAATCTTTCAATGAAATTCTCTGTAGTTTTATTGTGTCTTCGTTTAATTTTGATAAGGGCGGACATAGTCATATCATTGACCCCCTCATAGAATCGTTCTAAACATATTTGCTTGAAACCAGCGATGGAGGTTATGCAGCCATCAGGCAAACAACGGTACCAGTCATATGCCGCACCGATTAAACAACCGACGAACACCCTGGTTAGAAGAGCATCATTTGGCTACAATTGATCAGTCATCACTTTAAAGTTATTGATGTACTGACTTGGAGAAGTGCTGCCATCAAACAGCATAGTAGTCGGAAGCTTGTATTTAGGAAAAAGTAGAACCTCCTTCCATTCTGCAGAATAATGTTGTTTTATCCCAAGACTTTGTAGGCCATCTTTTTGTTTAAAGGCCTTTAATTGGGTGCGTAAGAGTTTTACAGCCTCATTAGCATCCCCTGATATATGTTAATTGGTGAGTTGGTTTGAATTGTTAGGAGGAGGAACAGTATGATAATTACCATCTCCAGCACCAGACTGACTGGGAGCAGCTTGAATTGGTACAGAAGCAACCTGGGGAGGTGGTACCCCTAGAACGACATTAACAGGTACAAAAGATGCTATGAGCTCAGGATTCGTAGCAGGATTTATAACCGGTGGTACTGCATGTTAAGCCACGATTATAGTGTGCATACTTGCGACCATTTCAGCCATGGTCTTCAGTTTGTCTTCTAATACAGCAATTCGTTGTTCTTGACTGGCTGAACTAGAAGCATCTTGATCTTCTGTAATGGCATATGTTGTCACCTCTCTTGCCACTATTGACGAGATAGTTTGTTCAGAGCTTTTACTATCTGTATCAAAGTCAGACAAAGAATCCTCCTCCAGATGAGTGATGGGGAGATCTTCCTGATTAAAGACATCCTGGTCCAAATTCTAACTTTTTGATCTGGTATATTGAAAGACCCCTTCACTAGATTCACAGAGCTGATCCAAGTACTGCTGGCTCAGATTATGAGACGTGCCACATTTTGAAAATTTTTTACCCCTAGTGTCTCGGGAAGTCATATTGACAGAAGCATATAACAACTCATCTTCATCTCCCATCATGGGTTCAAGAATTGAAGCATAGTTCAGACGATCGAAGACAGATCGTTTAGCTGATTGGCAATAACACTTTATAACCACTTTATGAGGGCAGAGGCGTTCTGATGGGTGGTTTAAAGGTGAGTGAGACGTCTCCGTGATCTCTCATTTTTGTGTAAGATGTTTTCGAAGATCAGTTACCACCATGGGACGAGAAGAAGTCGGAGGAATATATTCCTTAATGATGTTAGGAACATGACGCCGGTTCTTAAGATGCTTAGTTCCATGGGTGTACAATGAAGTACTTAACTCATTGGCATAAGTGATTGGGTCTTTGTTTTCAAATCTGTGTTTCTGGTGTAAGTTGGCCTTTGGCATGGGATTCTTGTGTTTCACCGAGGTTGATACTGATTGACGCCTGTTGAGATATACACGCAAATCAGACAATTCTGCTCTTGGTACATCTGTTTGAGATACCATCAATTTTTTTTGTTTGGATCTTGAGATATGAAAAGTTAGCAGATCTTGAGTAGTTATCATAGGGGTAGGCAGGATGCCTCTTTGATCAGTATACTTTCCCCTGGAAGAGATTTGAAGATCTCTGTTGAGAACAAAGGAATCTTTGTTCAAAGGAAAACAATCTGAGATATTTTCCTCCGAGTCATAGACTGGAAAAGATTGAAAAAAGACCAAAGGGTGCTTTCCTTTGTTTTGTGCAGGGTTAGCTAAAAATCGTTTTCTTCTGTTTTGTTGTTGAACCATACTAGGCACAGGTTGCACAAGTTGAGGAAGTGTCAAAGGACCCTTCCCTTTGTTCTTTTTAGCACTAGCACTAGAACATTGCTTCTCCAAGTTCAGAACGGAAAAAGAAGAGGGAATAGTCAAAAGACTAGTTCCCTTGGGTTGCGCCAAAGTAGTATGGCATACAAACTGTGCCTGGACAGCAGGATGTCTAGGTTGCGCCATAGCAGAATGGACTACTGGTTGCGCCTTGGCAGCAAGGTGAGTATGTTGTACTTGGACAACAGGGTGAATAGACTGCGCCTTGGCAGCAAGCTAAGTGGACTGCACCTTGGCAGTAAGATGAGTGGACTGCGCCTTGGCAGTAGAATGAGTAGATTGTGCCTTGGCAGCAGAGTGAGTAGATTGTGCCTTGGCAGCAGAGTGAGTAGACTGCACCTTGGCAACATAACGAGTGGATTGTGCCTTCGCAGTAGAGAGAATGGACTGTGCCTTGGCACCAGAGAGAATTGGTTGCGCACGGGCAACTGAAACAGGCTGCGCCTGGGTCACAGAAGCAGATTGCGCCTTGGCCACTGAGCGCTCAGGTTGCGCCTAGGCAACAGCAATTGTGGAAGACTTAGGAGTGCACACAGTTCTGTTCTTGGTGATAGCCACAGTGCGCTTGTTGCTCTTGGTGTTGATCATATCCTCGTAGGCTGTCTGGTTGACTTGAAGAACCAGAGTCTTCTGTGTCTTGTCGATCGATGCAGTATCACATTGAGTTATCACCTTCTCGTTGGAGGAAAAAGTCGCCTCCAATAGATTCGCTATTTTTTTGCAAAAATAAAAAGTTTATAACAAACTTTAAAAGAATCGTACAAAGTACAATGAATTCTGGGGAAGTACAACTGTTGGAATCCGATCAGAAGACGATCGCTTTAACCCTTGGACTATGTGAACTTAAAGACTAAAACCTCTGGAGAATGCAGCAGCACTTTTGCCAGAACTCTTGATCTCTGATGCTTTGATAATGATTAGAAACTCTATTTATAGAGTTCTGGAAATAACTGTTTTAGCAGTTATTCTGATGTGCGCGAGGTTGAACTGTGCCACTTTGAGTTGCTCCAACTTTAAGTTGCACCAACTTTCATTCAGTTACACAAACGTGTACTAACTGTATTTAGATGCGTGGCATCATATGATTAAGATGCGTGTGGTCGTATACAGAGTAGTGGACACATTTTGAGAGATTAGTGGCATGTACGCTACGTCATCCTGCTTTAAAACGTAAGTTGTCTCAACTTTATCAGGTTGCGCGAGCTTCAGTCAACGAGTCAAACTGCGCTTGATTAGATTGCACCTAGGGAGTAACTCAGTGCAAAGGCATGTGGCATTATTTGGGCTACGTGTCAATCTACGAAGAGAGTTTGATCGGGTTGCGCCTAGGCACAACTTACAGAGTGCGCGGAACAGTTGTCAATCAAATCGTCTCGAGCGCCACGCTTTACGGGGTTCGAAGAGATTTTTTTTGTTTATCGTGCTGTCAGTTGTCAGTGCTGTCAGTTAATGATAACAATTATTGCAGGCACCACATAGGCTTAGGCGCAACTTGAGTGGGCGCAAGCTGATATGTGGCGCAACCTGAGCAGCGGCGCAACTTGATCTCTGGGCTTCATAACAATGGCGCAACTTGATTTTTTGGGCGCACCTTGATTAATGAGTAGTACAAACATGGCACAACTTGATTTTTAGGCTATATATATATGTATATTCTAACCAAACAAAAATTTATTGAAGTAAAAGGCACAAAATGTCGAAGACTTTATAAGTAAGTGCGCTTAACGCGACAAGAGGAACAGAAAAACAAGTAGTGCGAGACGCGCACAAAATGAGACCGGGTCTCAGCGTCTGCAAGAAACCCGGAGGAAGTCCTAAGCTAGGGCCTCCAGAAAGTTTTGGGGGCGTGAGAGCATCGCCTCCGGGCTTTGAGAGTTTGTCTGATAACCTCTTTTTACAATTGTGCAGAACGGAGTTGGCATCCTTCCTATATGAATTTGTTCATGTTCTTCCATAAAACCCAAATACATGCGGCCGCGACGATCTGATGTCCGTGGGAGCAGCTCCAGCTGGCAAGAAGACCATGGAAGCCCCCAGACGGGTGTGCCAGATTCAGTCTATTGTAAGGATTGCTCCAAATCTGATTCGCCAGCTCTCCCGAAAGAAGGACGTGCTCAGCCGATTCTGATGAGTGGTCCGTACAGCAATGGCATCTAGACTCTAGGCTGAATCCGATAGATCTGATGTTGTCGTCCGTCGACAGCTTACGACGTAGTGCTCGCCAAATGAGGATGGACCATTTGATGGGTATGCAAGACTACCAAAACTTGGCGGATGTGGTGTTCCGCACGCCTCAGCCTCTGGCCACTAATCTGGCGGAAGCCAGCGTAAAAGTCCCACCCGGGTTAGGGGTCCATGTCCACGTGTCGGGCATGTCAGAGACCCGTAGATTGGTGGCAAGAAAGCCGTCGGCCGCCTGGTGACCGAACCAATCTCTGACCCTCCCCCAATTCCATCATGTGCTAACCTCCCAAAGGTCCCTAATAGCGTATTCCTGCAGAGTTCTCTCGTTGGGGTGTAAGATGTCTTCTTCTAACCACCGTTCCATCCTTGCCAATGAGCGACCGTCACCCAAATGAAGACGAATTAAAGGTTTTGTGATGTTACGTCCCTGAATTATGCGACGCCACGACGTCGAAGATCTATTGTTGTTGACCGCCTCCGACAGATGCGAGAATCTGGAGTATCTAGTTCTCATGAACCTCGTCCATAACGCATTTTTCGTGCGCAAATTCCACCACAGCTTCATGGAGCAGGCATCAACGATGTGGGCCAGTCTGAAGAATCCCAAACCTCGTTCTTCGGTCGGTTTGGCCATAGTATCCCACCCTGCCCAGTGGTGTTTGTCTTTGCCATCGTGTTGACCCCAGAAGAACTTGGCGAAGAGGGATTCGAGGGCTTGGAGGACCTTCATGGGAGGGCAGCAGACGGCCAGGGAGTACAACGGGATGGAAGCGAGAACATATTTAATGAGGGTCAGCTTGCCCCCCGGAGATAAGGTTACGTTGTGCCAACCTGCTATCTATTTGCGAATTTTGTCAACAAGGTGCTCGTATATACCCAGTTAGATCTACTGTACACCAATGGACAGTCCAAGAAAAGGAAATGAGGGTATGCCGTGCTGAACGAGGATAAGTTGGAGAGCAGGGTTGAGCGGGATCTGTCAGCTTTGTGATGGGTATAGATGACGCTTTTTTTGTTATTGACACGCTGGCCGGAACATGAGGTGTATCTCGTGATTGTACTCAAGACCACCTCGATCGATCTGGTGTCTCCAGAGGAGAAGATGAGGATGTCGTTAGCGTATGCTAGGTGTGTGATGATTGGACAGCCAGTCGTGGTGTAGAAGTGGTAGAAATTGGGCATTCTGGCCATGCTGTTGAGGCTTCTGCTGAGAGCTTCAGCCGCAATGATGAAAATTATAAAAGATATGGGATCTCCCTGTCTAACCCCTCGAGTAGATCGGAAGAACCCTGCTGCCTGGCCATTGATAACCGTAGAAAACCAAGAATTGCTGATAGATATGAATATGATGTCGATCCATGGTTCGCATAATCCGAATGCCCTGAAGACCCAGATCATGAATTGCAAGTCTAGGCGGTCGTAAGCCTTTTCCATGTCCAGTTTGATGGCGACGTTCCCCCCCTGGACGCGAATTTCATACAAGTAATCATCTCTTGGACAAGGAAAATGTTGTCAGTGATGTTGCGGCCTTTGACAAACCTGCTTTGTTCTTCGGATATGATCTTGGGAGGAGATTGGACATACGGTTGGCGACGATCTTCGATATAATCTTGTTGGTGAAGGTGCAAAGGCTGATAGGGCGGAAGTCTTTGAAGGTTTTCGGGTTATCTTTCTTGGGGATGAGGATGATGTTGGCGCAAGAGATGGATTTGGGGTATCTCGCCCCTTGAAAGAAGGCTAAGGTGGCCACCAATAAGTCAGTTTTTAAGATGTCCCAGCAAGTTCTGAAGAAGAAACCATTGAATCCGTCCAGCCCCGGAGCACTGTGTTCATTAATGGACCAGACAGCCGCCTTGACCTCCTCCTCCGATGGGGTACCTACCAGGGTCTCATTATCACTGTCACTGATGAGGGATGGGATTTCGGACAGGAGCGCATCGTCTTTCACGACCGGCACTTTAGTGAAGAGGTTTGAATAGAAGTTCAGCGCCGCGGCTTGAATGCCTTCCTGGTCGTCCACCATGACCCCATTTTCGGCATAAATCTGGTAGAGTTTTAATTTGTTTCTGCGGCCTTTGACACACGCATGGAAGAACTTGGGGTTGCGGTCGCCATCGATATCCCTGGTCAATCTGGCTTTTTGTCTCCAGAAATCTGTTTTCACTTTCAGCCTAGATTTGAGGATCGCTCTAGCAAGATTGAGCGCGGCGCGGGCTTCCGTAGATCTATCAGAGGCAAACAAGGACTCGGCGCGGGTGATGTCGTCCTCCGCCGCCTTAATGTCGTGGAAGATGTCTCCGAAAGCCTCTTTGCTCCAGGACGTTAATGCCTTGCGAGTGGCTTTGACTTTGGCCGCCATCCGAGCGAGGGGGTCAAGATCCGAGACGGAGTTCCAAGCGGAGGCAACGACGTTCTAGAATTGAGGTTGGTGTTGCCAGAAGTCAAGGAAATAGAAAGGTTTTTTGGTGAAGTTGTAGTTGTTTCTGATCATGATGAGAAGAGGTGGGTGATCCGATTCAGTAGAGTTGTGATGGGAGAGGTTAGTGATCAGACCCATGTCTGACTAGCTGTCGTTGATTATCGCCCGATCCAAACGGGAGTATTTCCAGCGGTGGCCCTCCTGCATGTTGCACCAGGTGAATTCACTGTCGTGGAAAGGTATGGGGGTTAGGTTCCCGTTGAAGATGAAGTCGTTGAAATCGTCCATCGCTGGCTGGGGTGGTGGACGTCCTCGGGATTTCTCCTCTTTGCAGGACACCGTGTTGAAGTCACCTATGCAAAGCCACGGGAGACCTTGTCGGGGTAAAGCAGCTGCTAGAAGGTCATCCCAAAGCTGTCTACGCTCGGTATGGTCGCAACTCCCATGAACGGCGGAGAGGATGGTGCGGGACTTGAGAGCCGGATGTTCCACCCAACAAGATAGACCCTGAGGTGAATCTTGGACGATTCCAAATTTGAATTCTGGCGCAAAAAAGATCCAGATGTCATTACATCCAGTGATGGCCTGCCGGAATCCGAGCTTGACCTGCGTGGCTTTGATTCTACTTTAGGGAATTTTTGGTTCGATGATGAGTAATAGGTTAATTCGATTGGTTTTCTTGAGGCTGAGGATTCTATTCAGCGTCAGTTTGTTTCCAAGACCTCTCATGTTTCAGGAGATGATGTTAAGCATTTGAGGTGGTCTTGGGAGGGAGTAGGTTATGCTTCATTGCCGACCTGGTTGTCATGGCCGTCTGCTGCTTTTGTTTGTTTTTGTTCTTCTTGGAGTAGGTTTTCTTGGTGGGTGTGATGGTGGACCCGTTAGCACCAGTTGCTGTGCCAGGCCCACCGGGTTCACAGCTACCGTAGACATCTGTCGAGGGGGTCGTCGACTCATCGAGATCATCCAGGGCGCATAATGGATTGCCGCGGTCCAGGAAACCCGCTTCCTTGGCTTGCCAGAACCTACCGGTTAAAGGGGGGTTGAAACTGGAATGAGCGCCCGCTGTGGGGGTGGTAGGGTACCGCGGGTGCCCCACCTCTGAGTTCGGCTCGGATGCGAGACGAGAAGGCTGGGCATCGGGAATCCAGGGTTCTGTAGGTGTAGCAGGGCGGCTCTTCATTAAGTCTTCTTCGGACTGTGGAGGGCGGCCGGTGGTGAGGTGGAGGAGGTTAGTGTCCTCAGGAAGGAGGGGGGGGGGGGGGGGGGGGGGGGGGGGGGGGGGATGATAGACTCAGGAAGGAGGGGGGATGTTGGTTGAGCTGGAGGGTGATATATATATATATATATATATATATATATATATATATATATATATATATATATATATATATATATATATATATGCATGATTAAGAACAAATTCCAAGGACACATTCCTTGCCAATGATTGAATTCATGATCCGGAAGGACAGCCACCCTTTGACTCGCATTAAGCAATGTGCTTTTGTAGAGAAAAATAAGTATAAATGTCACTTTGGTCTTTGAGTACCGACCAGAATTGTTATTCTGGAAGCACAAAATTAATCTCTCCCACTTCATTGAATTAGTGTTCGACATCCCCCATTAGTTAACACCTCATAATCATAGTCAACACCAAAATTCGCAAACAAGCATTCACATATCTTATATACAACTGCCGAAAACACCACCAGTCCAAATGGATTGAATCTGTCACCCAAAATAAGATTAGTTGGTGTAAAGTCAAAAGGAAACCAAATCATACACTAATGCAAAAAATTAATGCTATTCGTACTTTCAAATTGTCCCTTTAATACATTTCTCTTTATGTAACAACTGACGTGGCATATTAAATAATATTATGTGTCATCTGACATGGCCGATGACATGACAAATTTTAACCCAAAAAGTTAATTATCCAATTTTGTCCATGTTAATTTAATGTTAATATTAATTAATATTAGTATTAATGTTAATGTTAATAATAATATTAATTAATATTAATATTAAGTAATAATAATATTAATGTTAATGTTGATTTTAATGTTAATGTTAGTATTTATATTATTGTTAATGTTAATATTAACGTTAATATTAATTTTAATGTTAATATTAACATTAATTTTAATTTTAATTTTAATGTTCATTTTATGTTAATTTTAATTTTAATTTTAATTTTAATTTTAAAATTTTCCATGTCAGTTGTCACATCAATATGTTACGTCAGCTGCCACGTAAGAAAAAACGATTTGGAGGTACAATTTAGAAGGACAAATTGCATTATTCAATGCAAATACGGATACTACATTTTTCAGATAGATACAACAGCTAAACAATCATTTATGATACACAAATATTGGACAGACAAATATAGACATAATTTTAGATAGGAACACCATGTTTTTTCTTATCCGCACAACCTAAATAGAAAATAAAGGAAACCAACCAGATCATTATACTTAGGGTAGTGCCTATATATATATATATATATATATATATATAGAGAGAGAGAGAGAGAGAGAGAGAGAGAGAGAGAGAGAGAGAGAGAGAGAGAGAGAGGGGGAGGATGAGGGAGGTGAGGTGCCACCCTATGGAGGGTGGCTACATGTTACCGACTTATGCTATAATCATGCACCAAAGTGTTGGAGTCTAGTCTGGATTTGGTAATAGCATATTTATGGAGTCGAAATCTGATTAAATATTTGATTTAATTTGATTTGAATGTCCATAATTAATGCTGGGCTATTTTAGATATAATATGATTCTTATTTGAGTGTTTACTATTTAAGAGATTATATTATAATCTAAAATAGGATGTTGATGGGCTATTTTAGGTGTAGTAGAATTCTTATTTGAGGGCTTCGTATTTAAGAAATCATATTATGACCTAAAATAGGTTTTTCTCATCCTATATATATGGGATGAGGGTGGAAGCACAAAGCACAGCACAAAAAGTGGAGATTCGAGATGCTCGTCCAAAGAAAATCTAAGAGAAAGTTTCGCACTTTGCTCTTAGAACTTCGCCATCCAAGACAGAAGCAAGAAGAGATCTAATCGAGGGGTCGTCAACTTCGGTTAGGAAGATTGCTACCGGTTGGTGAGCGATTTCAGTTGTAATCTTTCTTTTCTTTTTGAGTGTGGTGAGGGGGTTGAACCTATTAGGGCAAAGGGTTCAACATTAGTTTTTGTCAATCATGTAATTTCATCTGAGTTATGGAGATTGTAATTTGTTCAGGTGACGTAGTCACCGCCATATACTTGTCTTTATCTGTGCTTGGTGTCCGTTAGACGGAGGTTGGTTATTTCAGGTGGGTTAGCCTAAGTTTCCGCTGCAGCAACATCTCAGACAAGGTATCGGAGCGCAGGAGGACATATCTGATTCCCAACATCTGGTATCAGAGCTTTGGAGGTTCTGGCAACCATGTCTACGGAGCAGATGAACACTCGTATGATCACCCTCACAGGAGAAACTGGACGATTTGGAAGCCAAGGATGGAGGATCTACTGTGGTGCAAGGACTTGCATGGTCCGTTGGAGGGCGACAACGCAAAGCCAATGGAAAAAGCTGCTGAAGACTGAAAAGACTGGATCGGACGGCCGTTGGATTCATCCGCCAATGGTTGGATGGTTCGATGTTTCACCACGTGTCCATGGAGTGTTCTCTAAAAGCATTATGGGAGAAGATGAATTCGCTGTACGAAAGGAAGACGGTTGGCAACAATGCGTTTCTTATTCGCCAACTCGTCAACTCGAAGTACACGGAGGGTGCCCCAGTGGCACAACATCTGAATGAGGTTCAGGGTATCATCAATCAGCTGTCTGTGATGAAGATGGTGATTGATGATTAGCTTTAGGCCCTACTGGTCTTGAGTTCTTTGCTGAAAAGCTGGGAGACGTTGGTGGTGTCGGTGAGCAACTTCGCGCCTGATGGAGTTGTCATGATAGAGGCAGTCAAAAGTAGCTTGTTGAATGAGGAGGTCCGACGCAAGCAAGTAGAATCAATACAGGAGTCCGCTCTGGTGACTTCCTACAGGAATGAAAGACCCAATTTACAAACGAAGACAGAGGGAAGTTCTCAGAATCTTACGATTGTGGACCGTAAGGAGGACTGCTATCACTGTGACTAAAGGGATCATATTAAGAGGAACTGCATGAAGCTCAAAGCTGAGGAGGCAAAAGGCAAGAACGATCAGGAGGATCTCACAGCAATGGAAGATATCATCATCACAGCAACCGACACAGAGGAACCTTGTGGCATGTGTCATGACGGCGACTGGGTCTTGGACACGGGAGCGTCGTATCACGCCACTCCATATAGGAGAATCTTCACGTCATATCGCGGCGGCAGGTTTGGACGTGTGAAGATGGACGACAAGGAGACAGCTGCAATTGTAGGCATCGGTAATGTGCACTTGATAGCGGAGCTCGGTGAGAAGCTCGTTCTCAAGGGTGTGCGACATGTACCGAGTTTGTGCTATAACTGGATTTCGTGTCATAACTCGCACCCGCTTTTAGGACGCGAGCTCGTGAGCAAGCCAGCTACGCATCAAGCGGACTCCAGTCCGACTCGAATACGTAAACGCTGTCACGACTAGGATAAGATGCCAAATCATGGCAAAGGTAAATCTATATCTCAATCCACAATAAATATACGAAACATGAATGAACAAGTATGGGTCATGGTCTGCAGCCTATTATCATATTGTACGATTAGACTCCAAGAATGATATGAGTCTATAAAATAAGCAGAATATATCATGGTACGAAATATAAGGCACGACAGGATAATAACAAAATCACAAGCAAATACCTGTATAATGCATCGCAATCCTCTACCATCCCGCTCTGCTAACTAACTTCATGCAATCGCTAAACCTGAAGAGATCATCAGGTCCTCAGGGGACATAGCAAGATACATAAAGACATGTCTATCTAGCATTTTATCATGTAATAAAAAAATACAGAAAACAAACAGAAAAGGACCAATCAACACGAAAACACGACTATACACGACTGGAAGAACCACTACACATAAACGAACTGCTGGGGAAGAACACGATATCACGATGTCAATGGATAACCAATCGAATACTCAAACCCTCACCCCTAGTGTGGACTCGCAGGTTTGAACAACTACTAACCCTCGTCCCTAGTGTGGACTCGCAGGTTTGGACCATATACTACTAACCCTCGTCCCTAGTGTGGACTCGCAGGCTAGCATCACCCTCGTCCCTAGTGTGGACTCGCAGGCTAGCATCACCCTCGTCCCTAGTGTGGACTCGCAGGTGTGAACCATATACTACTAACCCTCGTCCCTAGTGTGTACTTGCAGGCTAACATCATCCTCGCCCCTAGTATGGACTCGCATGTGTGAACCATATACTACTAACCCTCGTCCCTAGTGTGGACTCGCAGGCTAGCATCACCCTCGCCCCTAGTGTGGACTCGCTGGTGTGAACCATATACTACTAACCCTCATCCCTAGTATAGACTCGCAGGCTAGCATCAGACACTGATAACTACTAACCCTCGCCCCTAGTGTGGACTCGCCGGTTAGCTTCAGGAATTCAAGGTATAGCAGTTCCGTCATGACTTATTCATCCTATGACACGATGCGACTCAGTCCAAGTACAGTAATGACATGACACAACCCAATCAAGATACACGAGAGAACCAATCCAATATGAAATACAAAATTACTATGAACAAGAGCTATATATGTATATCCAATATGAACCACCATCTAACTATAAATAAGGACTATATGTACATACTAGCATGCACGATGTATAAATCACATATGAATATTCAACTAGTGAAACTAGATAATAATAATAATATGCATGTAAATAAACTGTAGAGGGAGGCAAGGTATACTTGCCTGGAGGTTGCATGCAGATCCAATAACAATCTAGTCCACTGCTAAGCCATAAAGTCCAAATCATCATAACTGTCTTCGAAAGCTGAAATAAACATTGCCAACATTCTCAGAATAGTCAAATTATCTAGGAATGTCTGTTCTTAAGTCCAATTTTGCACACAGGAGCAAAACGATAATTTCGGTCAAAAACGGTGTCCGCCGTTGGACCCGCTTTGCAGCAAAAAGCGTGCCAGAGTCAATGGTCTCTAAAGTCTTCAAACTACATGTCTACGAATTCGTTTTGATGATACGAACCCAACGGTATGTCCAATTTTGGATTCCGATGGGCCGTGCACAAAATCGTCCGTTGAATCGAACCGTGGGGCCCACGAAACGGCGATCCGATCAACTGTCTCAGAATCGGACCAAACTTGGCATACAAGATCAAAAAAATGATACGGTCCTGCTGGCGCAAGTTTCGTCTCGATCTGACGAGCGTGCACAAAATAATTGAGAAATTTTGAAAAGGCCGATACGGGAGTTTTTGACGGATACACATCAAATTCGTCGCGCACACACGACCAATTTGAATTCCGTCAAAGCTTACATGTCCGCAATATCCGTATGCACCTTTCAATGCTTACGGTGCGCGACCACGTTGCCCGGAATGGCGGGACGTACGTCGTATCGGGGGTTTTTGTGATTTTTAAAACAGGTTTTTGTCAAACTTCGGGATCCGATTTCTCGGCATACGGTCTGCGAAATTGATTTCTACGAAAAGAGTTTAAAAGGCCTATAGATTGTCTACAGGATTGATCAATCGGAATTTTAATATCCACGACACGTTGATCGCAAAGTGGTATCGAACATGGGTAATGGACAGTTTCTAAACTGTTTATTAGAACAGTTTTTTCGGGTAGGTTTGCATCAATTTTCTGGATCGATGGCTCGTCACCGTCGAATTCTATTTATAGGGACTTCTAGAGGGTCATATAGGGTTCTTCTACGAGTTGATAGATCGAAATTTAATCGAAGTTAATGGGAGAAATCAAATCTCAAAGTCGTCTGGTCCTCAACTACTGCTGTTGCAGCTTTTCTTCGTGCACGGCGGCCTGCTCCGGCCTGGTGCGGCGACGCACGACCGTTGGGTGGGTTGCCCATGTTGTAGGCCTTTAAAAATGACAGTCACGCTGAGTTGATCAGGACAGAGTCAAAAGTCACGCTCAGTTGATCAGGACAATATTTACAAATCACGCTGGGGAGACAGCTCATCATTTGTCAGAGAGTAATTATGACTGACAGCACAACAGTCGAAGAATGTCTCTTCGTATGCCACGTATGCACAGAATTCGAGAGATCACAGCCGTCTATTGCATGATTTTCGAAATCTTCTTCAGCAAGACTCAACCTTTGTCAAGTTGGCGTACCAAAAGAGCTTCTTGTCATTTAATGTGACTGACAAAAGCAATCACTGCCAGAGATTTTGTGTCAGTCGAGGCACGCTGAATCAAGATAGCTGGCAGTTCTATCCCAAGTCTGCGTATATTTTGAGTTTTTCCTCAAATCTGCGTGGATTCTGAAGTTTTCTTTCTCAAGTCTGCATGGATTCTGAAGTTTTCTTCATCAAAGTCTGCGTGGATTCTGAAGCTTCTTGCCCCAAGTTTGCGTGGATTTTGAAGCTTTCTTCCCCGAGTCTGCGTGGATTTCGTCTTCACCAAGTCTGCGTGGATTCTGAAGCTTCTTGCCCCAAGTTTGCGTAGATTTTGAAGCTTTCTACATCGAGTCTGCGTGGATTTTGTCTTCAACAAGTCTGCGTAGATTTCATCAAATTGGAGTACGTGGCAGCCATGCCACTGATCTCTCGCCTGCGTGTCCTGTAACTTGCACACGACTCATGCATGTGTAGAAGTATGGAATTTCACAACCAGAAAGCCCATGCGCCAGACACTACATGCGCCAGAACTCAGATGAAGAACTTCACAGCAAAGTCAATAATTATAGACATTTGAAGAAGGACTTTTTATTTATATATAAAAGTCTATTACATGTCTAGAAAAAGTTGTACAAAGGAGAATTCCTACAAAGGAAAGAGCCTAAAGTCTACAGCCAGCGGCCATCATGCGCCTTCAGATAAGCGCAAAGGCCACCATGCGTCTCCAGATAGGCGCAGCATCATTATGCGCCACCAGTGAGGCGCAGCAGATATCATGCGCCTCCATCCAGGCACATCCCATCATCTCTTCAGCACCTCAGTTATGTGCATCCCTTCAGCCAAATTCTTCCAGCCAGGCTCACCTGGCCGAGCAGAGCCCAGTTATGTGCCGCTCTTCCAACCAGGCTCGCCCGATAAATGCTTCGACACAAAGCATTTAACCCTCTGGCTGGAACCAAGGAAGAGAAGAGCACCGCAAATGCTGTGGCCAGGGGAGGCTTCGAAAGAGCCTCCAAAGCCGAAGGAAGACCGTGATCGAAACCATGGCTAAAGGAGCAGCTTTCGACACGATCAAAGTGGGGAAACCCCACTTTGGAGGAAGAGAGAGCCTTGCACCGCCATTCCGATTTACGGCTCTTCCGGAATAACGAAGACGAGGCTCGAGCATCCTTATCTTTGGATGCAACAGGCACCTTCCGCCTGCCTCAGAAGCCCTCGACTCCGTCTTTTGGATGTAACAGTCACCTTCAAGTGCATCGAAGACAACACAGCGTCTCATCTTCACCCTCGGGAGCACTTCGTCAGCAGAATGCACCCGTATGTTCAAATTCATATTGGAAGTACGTGAGGGAATGAGAAGCAAATCTTCTTTCCATACCACTATTTATAGGCCGGGCAGATCAAACCCACGTGCCAAGTGGATGGCCCTCCGAATTCCGTGCAATGAATTTACATTAAATGGATAAACCGAACGCCTCGAATTCAGCCAAACGGCTATTTATAGCACTCGAAGAGCGAGACAGCCGCATCATTAAAAGACATGTCCGATGCGCCAGCCAGACAGCGCATCACACGGACGCGCCCTTCGGTGTCAGGCGCATCATACAGACGCGCCCTACAGTACTCGGCGCATTATAGAGGATGCGCCCCCACACATCTCCATACCGAGTGGAACGCCAACCGACGCGCCCACTCAGCTGTCCATCGAACGTCACCAACATTAAATGCTGAACTGACAGAGTTGGCAGCACGCCTCCCAAAGTCTGAACAAGTGACAGCTTTTTCAGAGAACGAAGCATCGGCAACGTCAGCATCATCATGACTCCGACGGCTACTGCCACGTGGCCATCCGCATGCGCCTCTACGGCCATGCGTCCATCCGCATGCGCCTCTACGGCCATGCGTCCAAACCCGCATGCGCCTCTACGGCCATGCGTCCAAACCAGCATGCGCCTCAAAAGCCATGCGCCTCAGACTGCTCTCTGATCCCGAAAGACAAAAGGAAAGTCGCCTGCATGCGCCTCAAAAGCCATGCGCCCCAAATGGTTTGTAACTCCTAAAGGTTATGAGCCGCAGCCTCCTCCTACGCCCAATCCAAGGCACAGCCCACCAGATCACTCCTCTCCACCAAATCCGAGATCTTCGAACCATGAGTCGACGACACGTGTCTTTTGACTCAACTCGTCCAAGATTTCAGCAACGGAAAGATCTTCTCCCTGCTACGTGCCGGCTCACCACAGCAGCATGAAGAGTTCTCCCCCTCGATCAGGGCGCAGCATCCATGCACCTCCATCAGCAACCTCCACGTGGCGTTCCCACACCGGCGCATCCTACATGCGCGCATGAGCAGCCAGCCTGCAAAACTATAAATAGAAGGGTCATCTCCTTCACACAGAGACAGAGACTCAGAACAGAAGACTCACAAAAAGAATCCACAACAGAGAATCACCAGAGAGGCAGTTCTAGACACTCAACGTCTTACTCCTCTCAGCAAGCTCCAGCACCCAGAGCAATCAACACCTTCAGAGAACCGATAACCGCCGTCAGCCGGTCAACGGAGTCAACGCATTACCACTCGCTCCATTGGCACTAAGGACCCAGCTTAAACAAAAGTGTACTCCTAGGACTACATCTAAGTCCTATATTGTATCACTGTTCTGTTTGTATTAAGATTTCAATCAAAACAATTTTAATGGCAAACAAGCTGGCGACTCTGCTGGGGAACTCTTTTTCCTCTACCGAGAAAGTCGTGTCACAGGCCGACGACGTGAAGGTGGGCTCCTCCCACAAGACGCTGGTAGTGCGCCTCAATCAACAGGCGTACGAGGAGTTCATTTCTGAAGGAAGTGCGAGTCCTTCGAAGCGGCTGTCGAAGCCGAAGAAGACCCGCGCAGTCTGGGTGCGCAAAGTCGACGCCTCGGGCACCACCGTTGAAGGGGATGCGCCCATCCAGCCTTCCCATCCTGCTGATGTCCTCAGCAGTCAAGGTGCGCCCGCTGATGCAGCGCATCTCTCGGGGAAGCGTGTGGCTGACCACGTTCCCCAGCCATCTTCCTCTCAGGCGAGGAAGATACGTCGACGGAGCAGGGGCGCAGCCAATGCCCCGCGCATTACTTCTGATGCGCCACAACGAGCCTCTGTCTTCGACAGACTCACTCGCTGTAATGGCGAGGAGAATTTGGATGCTGAGTACTATGCGCCCCAGCGGGCTGGTACGAAGAAATCCAAGGCGGCACGGGCCACGCGCCACAAACGTGCTATGCCAGCAGCCGGCCAGAGACACGCGCTTACAATCACGCCCGCTGCCGATGGCAAGCTGTACAAGGTTGACTCAAGTGCTCCCGCACTGACAACGAGTCGACCTTCAAAGTCCTCATCTCACTTGGGCGCATTCACTGCGTGCACAACCAAGCCGAGAGAGGCAAACTCAGTGGTCTTGAACTCCCGTGCCTCCTCTGGTTGTGCGTTTGAGGTCCGTTCAAGTCACTTCAAATGCTGTGGTTCCCCCACTACTGATCGTGATGCCTGCTTGGTATTAGATCAGGGGGCGCAGCACTCACCCGACCACCCCGGCGCTTGGCCCTGCCATGCGCCTGAGAGGGGTGTGAGGGTAGCACTCTCCTCCAACGACTTGCGCAACGTGATCACTCACAAGCGCCGGTCAGGAGAGTTGACCGACAAGCACGATGCGCCTCTCACGGGGCACACTTGTGCAGTGGTCACCATCAACTGCTGTTGCAAGACGGCAGTACCGCCAAAGCAGTCGGTCTTCCAACGGCTACAATCATCGACACCCCTCCGACATCGCCTTGGGACGAAGGTGTCAGCAGAAGAGGAACTAAAGGTTGCTTCATGCAACGTGATTCCAACTCCTCATCTGTCCGGAAGACGACTGTCAATTCCTCGTCTTCATCCAAAAGTCAGTCGAGGAAAACCAAGGCAGCTGTCACGACCTCTGGAGTGTTCGAAGGCACTCGGTCGAGGAAGAAGTCCTTGGAGGAAGCTGGGGGTAGCCAGACCCTTGTTGAGCCTCCTTCCGAAGACGAAGATGTCCAAAGCACAGCTGCGGCGGATCTTCATCAAAGCGAAGATGGCCTCCCTGAAGCCCCTCAAAATGACGATGTCCTCCAAGACACCGCCGGGGGTAGTACTGAAAATGAAGAGGCCCTTCAAGACAGAGCTGAGGGCAGTCAGGCCCTTGCAGATGCGCCTGTCGAAGACGAACTCCAGAATGTGGCTGGGGGTGGCCAAACACCAGGAGAAGTAACTCCCCCACATGAGAGTGAGGCTGAGAGCGAAGCCTCAACTAATCCATCCACTTTCGGCCGTGTCATGACAGTATACATGACCGGGGGTGATCTTGAGGCTGATGCGCCGCCACAGGACATTGTCCAGCGCATAGACTCGTTAGAGGGAGGACTCAAAACCCTCTCTGCCTCAATGCAAGCACTGACTCAAGCAGTGTTTGAGATGCGGTCGGCCTTGATCAGGACACCTTCAAATGGTCCCGACCCAGGAGCTAATGGAGAGTCGAGTGTGCCCCTCCAGCGGACACCCTCAGACACAGAAGCACCCCGGACATCGGAGCCCTCAAACGCTCCACTCCAGGTGGTACCTCCTTCCCCGGCTCCTAGCTCCACGGAGGACGTGGTCGAAATGATCAAAGATCTGCGGGAGCGCTTCGAGTCCAAGAACAGGCAGGAGGAACGCCAGAAGATGGGCATTCCCCAGCCTTATCCCCTTGAGTGGAACAAGGTGGTTTATCCCCCAAAGTATAAACCACAAACACTCACGCCATATGACGGGAAGGACTCTCCACGACGGTACCTGACGTACTTCCAGTCGCAGACAGGGCATCTTCCGAAGGAGGACGCACTCCTCACCAGCATCTTTGTTGGGGCCCTGAAAGGGGTGGCGTATGACTGGTACTGCAGCCTCCCCGATAATTCCATATCGTCCTTCGACGACCTGACACGCCTCTTCCTCGACTGCTTCTACGACGGTGGGAAGGACATGACGATGGCGTCTCTCATTGAGATACGCCAGAAGGACAAGGAAACGGTTCGGGCATTCATCGAACGCTTCCGTCAGGCCTGCTTCAGGTTACCTCCAGGCATGCCAGAACATGCGCTTCTCTCCGCTTGCAGTATGAACATGCTACCTGCAGTAAAGCTCTGGCTTAACTCTACTCTCCCTCCCGATTGGAGCTCCCTAATCATTGAAGCTGAAGCTGCAGAGAAGAAGGCGGCCAATGCACGTCTTCTGGGTGTTAGCTTCCCCGCCTTTGACGATAAGGGAAAAAAGTCCGCAACCAACAATTCCGGACGAGAAACAAAGGGGAAACAGGCATTGACAGTTAATGCCTCGAAGGGTGCATCTGCGCCTACTCAAAAGCCTCCATTGGCACCAAGACCCAAGGAGGTTTATTCATTCAATGATGACGACACCCTGCAACTCTTTGAGATACTGAAGCAGGGTGACAAGATCAAGCTTCCGGACCCGAAGTGGCCCGATGAAGTCGGGAAGGTGGACAACCCAAGGTACTGTCACTACCATCGGTTTGTCGGACACCCGACTAAGGACTGCTACGTCCTCAAAAATTACATCCAGCGCATGATCAATGCGGATGTAATTTCCGTCGATTACGAAGAGAAGACGGTGTCAGCTAATGTGGTGTCACTTCAGTTCGGCACCTTGCCGCCGACTACCACACAAGATAGCGTCGTCCCCATCCCTAAGGCGACAATGGAGGTGGTGAATTTGCCACCCACCCGTGACAATGTGAGTGGACTTGTCCCACTCACCACATCTCGAGGAGAGGTCCTCTGGGTTCACCCCGACCTCGTCTCCGAGGTAACTCAACCGGAGGTACGCCCTACCTCCAAAGCAAAAGGCAGGAAGATCAAGTCTTGCCGCACGGTCTCTTCTTCAACGGAAGAGGCGCTTCCTGTGCAGACGCGGGCACAACAGAACTCCCAGCCCGGTGAAGCTGCCGCCGAAGTGGTGCCTCCTGGCACCATCCCTGAGGAGGGTCCATCCAAGCCCTCAGCAGCCAATAAACAAAAGCAAGTGGAGGCCCGCTTCGACAGACCTCTGCGGAAAGAAAATGCTTCGGGGCTAGCCAAGCCCCACAATTAAGCTCTGAAGGATGCCGAATCCTTTCTCAGTCAGGTCAAGCAACCTGAAGACCTCCCAACTACTTGTGCACACTGTCATTGTGCGGATGAAGTTATCCCAAACATAACCTTCACCCAACAAGACATGCTGCTCAAGCATCACCGACATAACCGACCGTTGTATTACACAGGATACATCGGTTCGGTAAAGGTGAGCAGGATTCAGATCGATCCGGGGTCTTCTCTAAGCATCATTCCAAAGGCGCTGCTATCAAAGTTGGGGATCCCAATGTACCGGCTAGCGCCCTCCAATACGACCATCAGCGGCTTCAACGCCAGCAAGAGCGAGCCACTGGGCAAGATCCGGCTGAAGTGTCACATCGGCAGCCTCAAAACTGAGGTGACTTGTTATGTGGTGGATGCCGAGGTCAACTACAACATCTTACTCGGACGACCATGGTTACATGAGTACATGGTGGTGCCCTCCACGCTCCACCAATGCATGAAATATGTATCCACCAACGGCGTCATCCGGACGGAGTTTGCGGATATCGATCCCTTCAAAGGGATTGAGGCCTACTTCACCGATTCCGACTTGTACAAGCCACTTGACGAAGAGGAAGCCAACGACGCCGATGATGAAGCAGAGACGGCAACAGAGCCGGACTTGGAACCCGAAGCGACTCCTGACGCCCCCTTGAAAATCTGTCTGAAAGGGAGACCACCCCAGAAGGCGCCTCCAATGAGCATCAAGCTATCAGGAAAAGCGCCAGCTCGCGAAGCCCCCCTGAAGATACGCCTCAAGGGGAAGCCACCACAAACAGCGGCTCCCCTAGTGGTAAAATTACAAGGGAAGGCGCCACTCATCGAAGGCGCAACCGAGGCACCCCTCAAGGTGCGTCTTAAAGGCAAGCCGCCGCAGTCATCCAAGATGCCGGAGAGGGCTCACAGAACCCTCTCAGACCCCAAAATCGGAGCGGTGGAGGACTCTCCTGATCCGGCCCCAGTGCTTACAGACGAGGAGCTTGGCGAATATATCTCTGCCGATGTAGACGCACCCTCCTTCGACAATGTAATCCCACGGGATAAAATCTCGTACTTTATCAATAATAGAGTGTCCTTCAATTATTCTTGTCTTCCACACTGGAATGCCATGTATACATTAGACAACGCTCTACGGTCGTTGTAAACACAAGTAACGACCGTCTACCATAATCAAATAGTCCCGTCTCAAGGAGTCTTCATAGTCCCTCCACGAAGCCGAGACGAAGGCACCATCATCTCGGGCAAAATCGAGCGTCGTCGGAACCTCCCATCGATCGAGCCCGAACCTGATACAGACAGAGTACAAGTATATCGATACACGGATGCGGCTAAGCACATCATCCAAAAGATGGGCTACGACCTGAAAAGCAACAAAGGCCTAAACTACGGCAAGGGTCGGCATCTCTCTGTCCGGCTTTCGATGCCCAATGGAAAGCCACAGGATTACTATAATCGGACTCGACGGGGGTTAGGCTATGTCACGCCGCCATCAACTCCAGAGAGTTCAGACGCAGAAGACATAGAACATTCCCACTCATCAGAAGCATCGACGTGGGATTCCGATACCAGTATCGGATCAGTCTTCAGGAAAGTGCTGTCAGCTAACATGACATCGGCGCAACCTCAGAAAGATGAAGGCGAAGGCCAACCGCCGGAACCCTTCGAAGAGGAACCCTGGGCTCAACGCCTAGGAGAACAATGGGATTCTCGTTTTGAGTTACGAGAACCTCCCACCGAAGACGAAGTCGAGCAAATCGACCTCGGGAATGGGTCTTCTTCTAAACCCATCTTTATCAGCAAAAGCTTGGAAGGAGAAGACCGAGAATATTTAGTCCAACTCGCTAAGGAGTATATCGACGTCTTCGCCTGAAGCTACGAAGACATGCCGGGTCTCGATCCACAGATCGCGATGCATAGGTTGAACATCTTACCAGATGCCAAACCTATCAAACAACAACAGCGACGCTTCCGCCCGGACATCATGAACGCCATCGATCAGGAGGTGGACAAACTCTTGACCAGTGGCTTCATCCGTGAGGAACAACACCCGGACTGGGTAGCCAACGTCGTCCCTGTCACCAAGAAGAACGGGAAGATACGAGTCTGTATCGACTTCAGGGATCTCAACTCTGCTTGCCCGAAGGATGAATTCCCGCTCCCAATCACCGATGTAATGATCGACAACACATGTGGCTTTGAACGCATGTCCTTCATGGACGGGTATTCAGGCTACAATCAAATCAAGATGTTCCCCGATGACGCAAAACACACGTCATTCAGGACTCCAAAGGGTGTTTTCTGCTACACCGTAATGCCCTTCGGCTTGAAGAACGCCGGTGTAACGTATCAGCGAGCTATGAGCACCATCTTCCGTCAACATCTTCGTAAGACAGTTGAGTGCTATGTTGACGACATCGCAGTCAAGAGCCGCCTCAAAAGAGATCACCTACAGGACCTAAAGACGGTCTTCGATCTCATGCGAGCACATCAACTCAAAATGAACCCCGCTAAATCCTTCCTGGGGGTGTCTAGCGGCAAATTCTTGGGCTTTGTCATCACGGCAAAAGGCATTCATGTCGATCCCGAGAAGACTAAAGCCATCCTTAACATGGACCCTCCGAAGAACCTTCGAGAACTTCGTGGCTTACAGGGACGTTTGGCATACATCCGGAGGTTCATAGCAAACCTCTCCGGTAAATGTCAACCCTTTACTCAGCTCATGAAGAAGGGAGTCTCTTATGTCTGGTCAGAGGAGTGCCAAAAGGCTTTCGACGACATCAAGGCTTACTTAACAAGCCCGCCAGTCCTAGTGGCACCTGTCGCCGGCAAACCATTCCTCCTCTACGTCCGTGCCATGGATCATTCCCTCGGCGCTTTGCTAGCTCAAAACAGCGATGCAGGCTACGAGCAAGCAATCTACTACCTCAGTCGAACACTCATCGGGGCCGAACACCAGTACAACCCCGTTGAAAAGGAGTGCTTGGCTTTGGTGTTTGCCATTCAGAAGACTCGTCATTACGTCTCGGGCCAGACAATTCACGTCATCTCCCGAGTCAATCCGCTCAGAGTTCTCATGACAAAGCCAGGGTCATTAAACTCCCGGCTGGCTACATGGGCGATCCTACTAACACCATACAACATGGTGTTTGTCCCGCAGAAAGCAGTCAAGGGTCAGGCTCTGGCTGACTTTTTAGCTGCACACCCCATCCCAGAATCTTCAAAACTCTATGAAGACATCCCGGATGAAGTTCAAGAATCAAACGTCACTGAAGGAAGCCCCGTTTGGCGGATGTTCTTCGATGGCGCTTCAAGAACGGGCCCCAATGGCCAAATCATCGCAGGAGTTGGGGTAGTCTTAGTCTCCCCCGATCAGCTGGTCATCCAGCGCGCATACTCCCTTTCGAAGCCGTGCTCCAACAATGTTGCTGAGTACAATGCACTCGTCATGGGACTCCAGCTAGCACAACAGCTGGGGGTGGATCATCTGGAAGCCTACGGCGACTCGAAACTCGTCGTAAACCAGATTCGGGGGCAATACGAGGTTCGCCATGAAGATTTGATCCCTTACCATGAAGTTGCATTGAAAATCATTTCAACCTTCACTGGGTTCTTCATCGAACATGTACCCCGCCTACAAAACTTGGAGGCTGACGCTCTAGCTGGCCTCGCAGCCTCATTGGCCGCACCCCTTGGGACTCAACACTATGTCACGGTAACTGGCCGAGACTTGATTTGTCCCAGAAATAACCTATGTTTGCAAATGGCTCACGCCATGCCGACAAACACTGGGATTAATGTCCGAGATTGGAGGTTCCCGTTCATCGACTTCGCTGTCTACGGAATCCTTCCAGAGGACCCGAAGGAAGCCGTCTCAGTCAGGAGACGCTCTCTTCGATTCTACTACGATACAGCCACTAAAACGCTGTACCGATGCTCCTTCGACGGGCTTCTCCTTCGATGCCTGTCTAACGAAAAAGCGGCCGAAGCTCTTCGAGAAGCTCATGACGGAACTTGCGGAGCTCACCAACCAGGGCCTAAGTTGCAAGATCGACTGCGACGTATGGGCTACTACTGGCCAACCATGGTTGCCGACGCAGTGGAATATGCTAAGAAGTGCCATGCATGCCAACTTCATGCAGACTTCATACATACACCATCTGAACCTCTACATCCTACAGTCGCCTCCTGGCCATTCGAAGCCTGGGGCATGGACATTGTAGGGCCAATCACCCCTCCTTCATCGAGAGGACACCGCTTCATCCTGGCCATCACCGATTACTTCTCCAAATGGGCGGAAGCAGTCCCACTAGCAGAAGTAAAAAGCTCCAGGGTGGTCAGCTTTATCAAACACCATGTCGTTTACCGTTTCGGGGTACCCCGGCGAATCATCCATGACAATGGTCCTCAGTTTATCAGCCACATTTTCAGCAGGTTCTGTGACAAGAATCGCATTCAAAACGTGGCCTCAACCGCCTACAATCCGGCAGCAAACGGATTGGCCGAGGCATTCAACAAAACTATCGTCAGGCTACTCAAAAAAGTCGTGTCATCCAACAAACGCGACTGGGACGATAAGCTTGGCAAATGCCTTTGGGCCTACCGCACAACGGTACGGACCCCAACAGGCAATACTCCATTCTCCCTGGTCTACGGGAGCGAAGCAGTACTGCCTCTCGAGATACAGATACCTTCACTCCGCGTGGCAATCACAAACGATCTCACAGAAGAAGACAATCAACGTCGTCGTCTGCGGGAATTGGAGGCACTTGACGAAAAGCGTCTCCTAGCTCAACAACGCATCAAACTTTACCAAGCCTGTATATCACAGGCTTTCAACAAGAAGGTCAAGCAAAGAACTTTCCAAGTTGGCGACCTGGTTTTAGCAGTCAGAAGGCCAATGGTGTTAACTCACAAGACACCAGGGAAGTTCGAGCCCAAATGGGAAGGACCCTTCATCATCGAGACGGTATACTCAAACGGTGCTTACCGGCTCGCCAAACCCAATGGGGACTTGTTCATGATGCCCATCAACGACAAGTTCCTAAAGAAGTACTACTCTTGACATCCTCTAAGACATGTATTTCCCCAAACAACCTCTTTTCACAAAATCAATCGCTTCCGGAACCCAGCTGTTCCGTGGCATCCTTCCGTAGAAAGATAACCACGTCCACATTACCTCTGAGTTGTCTCTCTACATCCTACAAAGCGGAACCTTACACTTCGTGAGCTTACGCTATCCTTCATGTTTACCACGTCCACATTACCTCTGAGTAAACATCCCGTACAAACAACTCCTACGTTGTCGTACATTGATCGCAGAACTTCCACGTCCACATTACCTCTGAGTTGTTCAGCGTATCCCCCAGGATCATTCCTACCACGTCCATAAACACCTCTGAGTAGGAAGATTCTATCATTCGAACCTAATGATTGCCATGTCCACATTACCTCTGAGCAAACATGTTGGTTCCTTTATACTTATTATCTGTACCTAAAAACCAAGGTGCGCAAAAGATAATAGGTCCACATAAATCATCAAGTTCATGAGATCAAAAATGAACACATCACAAAGCGATAGTGTATTTCTTTATTTTAAAAAAAAAGGGGAGTACAGAAATACGCTATTTCCCCAGCAAGAGTTGCAAAAACACATAAAAAAAGAAGAGAAGCTACAATCCCCGATCCTCCCCAGGGTGGGATGAGAGTTCTCTGACTCGACGTCTCAGGTCGGCAGTGCGAGTTTCCACAGTCGCCTGGACTCGCAGCTCGGCTTCTTGACGCATTAACCCGACAGCCTCAGCAGAAGTCTTACTCTCATACTTCTCATCAAGCTGTCGTCGCTGTTGAGCCAAAGCAAGGGTCCGCTGAGTAAGAGTCGTTTCCTCCCGTTTGAATGCCACGTGTTCAGCCAGGACGCGCTCAGCCTCTAGTTGAAGTTGGGCCCGCTGGTCTTCAAGACGGCGCATCTGAGCATCAACTTCTGCGATGTTAGCATCCACCGCAGCCCGCTTCTCCGTCGTCTTCTTCATAGATTGAGACAGCTGCTCCGCCGCAGCCTCAGTCCCAGCCACTTCACGCTCCCAACTGCTCACCTCGGCTCGATGGGAAGCCTCGATCTCAGCCATCGACTTTCCTATCTCTGCATCTACCAAGACCGAGAGGTCATTTCGTTGGATGCGCTGCAGTTCCGCGAGCCGCTCGTCCAGCTCCATCACCGAAACTTCCAGAATTTCGGCCATATGGTCATGGCCCTGGTGAATGCGGATCAGCTCGATACAAGGCATTGCCAAAGCTTTTGCCGTCGCAAAGCTCCCCTTGGCATCTACCACTGCAGATACATCTTTCTCCAGCATTTTGTACACTCCCTCGACGAGGAATTTCACATACCCGTCGGCTTCCGCCAGCACCTGCGGCGTCATAGCAGGAGTTGAGGGAGCTACTACAGTTTGCGGACCGGAGGAAGATCCGCCGACCTCGATTTGAGAGGTTTGAATCTCGGCAGCAGGGCCCAGACTGCTGGCCCGAGGAGTCAAAGGAACAGAAGGAGCAGGCATATGCGTCGTGATAGTACCCCAAGTGGAAGGAGCAACAGAGGGTTCCACACCCTTACCCTTCTCAAGACTGGAGAAATCACCGACGTCAACGGCTACCTCTTCCCCCGACATTCTATCAGCATCAGCCACCTCCCCCGACAAAACGGAAAGGTCAACATTTATCTCTTGGCCAGCCCCAAGAGACAAGACCGGCAGAAGAGTCTCATTCTTCTCAAGTCCCTCTACAGGGACAGAATCTGTCGCTACCGCCTGATCGGTAGCCATCTCTATGTCCATGGTTGAAGCCAAGGAAGGATTCGGCAATGATTCAGCCGACCTCCCTTCATCATGACCAGGAGGGGAATCAACCCTCTCCTCCATCCCCACTGCTTCTGCTGCCCCCGCAACGGACCCTTGCAACGCTGGAGGGACGTCACCAGAAGGCGACGAACTCCAATCCACTTCATCATCAGGATGCCTCGAGTCGGTAGGACCCTCAGCATCCAAGGCCTCCACGACAGATGGTACTATCCCAGAAGTTGTCGCGACTTCAAAGTCAGGAGATACTAAAACCTCCGCGGGAACATCTTCGGGACCCTCCTCCACAGGAGACAACATCGTTGGTGGAATGCGCTCCTCAGAAGAGCCTGCCACCTCCTTCGGCTTACTGGTGCCCGATTTCGAAGCACGAGACTTCTTCTTCAATCCCTACAAGAAGAAGAGCATAAGTCGCCACAATGACATAAAAAAACTGGAATTATGAAGCACTCCTTACCTCAGCGGGGGCTAAGCCCGTTGGCGTTACAAGTGGCGTTTCCGTAATCTTCGGGGTCGACGTCCTTCTCGACCTTTTCAGTACGGAAGAACCAGCTTCTGGGTCAGCTCGCCTTTTTTCGACAGACGGGTCTCTCGCTGGTGCCATAGCAGCAGCCCGATACCCCGCCAATTCTGGCGGACGATATGACCGAGCCGCCACCAACATATTCGCTGTTGCCTCCAACTGGGTTCCAATGATGAAACTAGTCTCCCTGTCATAACCAGGAGACATAGTATTCATAGTACAATACAGCTTGGCGGCCGGATATAAGATCGGCGGCCGAGGATTGCGAACTGGTGTGGTAAACTTAACGCTAGTGCATCCAGCGTTATAATACTGCCAGCCCCGGGCTCCATCCAGCAAACTCCCGATGAAGCCTAGACTGCTACTGGGATTCCGCAGCATTAGCTGAGTGTAGCCAAATTGACGAGCAAATCGGCTTGGCAAGTATGGTTCCAGATAACACCTGTTCTGATTACGGTAGACCAGATGCGAAGGCCGGATACTCTGCAACCAACGAAAACTCCATTTCGGCAAAGTAACCGCATCCTCGCCAGAATCAACCAAATCCTGGTCGGCCTCGAAATTCTTGAAGATTGGGCCAACCTTCACAATTTTCCACCCCTGAAGGAAGGACAAAACCCTCCTACAAACAGGGACGCCAGTGTAAGACCACTTCCTCTTGTAGAAGCGGCGAATGAAGGCATCTCCTTCAACATGGTCCTCCTCAGGACCAGGACTTATCACATTCGGATGATGTAAGATCAGCCAACCCATGAGATAATGGAAAGGCAGCTCGGCCCGGGGAAAGTTGTCATTATTACCTTTCTCATGGATCACATCATCAGCGAAAGACCTCAAACCGCGCAGCAGGTTGCACACCATCGCGGGGAGGAGAGCCAGAGGTCGTCCAAAGGCCAACTTCACTGCAGGCAAAATGAGATTCCGATGTACCCTCTCAACAGCACCGGATCCCCCTGCAAATATGCAATTCCGGAGCCATATCATCAAGTAGGCCGTCAACACTGCCTTAGATGACATTCGGTGCCCGCAGTGCCAGAAACAGCTGTACGTGTTCTTTCCGCTCTCATTTGAATGTGGGGTCCTCTCGTCCAGCCGGGTTATTTCAGAACTCACTTCTGCGGGTGTCAAGCCCTGCGGAGTCGCAAACCGGATCCTCGAAGGATCCGCCAAATCCTGTCTGAAAACATAGTCCCTCCAAGCAGTCACGTGAGGTTGGGTCTTACCCTTGTCCCTCCGGTGCATCAGATAATGATGGCTCGTCACCTCCTTGAAAACGGCCATCATCTCCGGGTCCTTATCTTCCAAGACCTGGATCTCTTCATTCGATGGGAAATATTCCTCGTATGGTTCCGAGCCCCAAGGAAGCTTGGACACTTCGTACATCTCATGAAGGGCCAATCCCAACTCCCCCACTGGAGTAAAGAAGCTACCAGTCTGGGTGTTGAAAAGCTCCAATAGCGCAAGGAACATCGGCTTATTGAGGTCCACGCCTGCATGAGTAGCCCGAATGGCGGCAGTCAGTCCTAGCTCTTTAAGCTCAACTTTGAACCTGGAAAGCACCCAGGAAGTCAACTCGTCCCACTTTGGGATATAGTGACACCAACCTTCGACTCTAAAACCAGCTGTCGGATACGTGACCTTCGACGTCAGCATCCGATTTGCAAAAGTCGGGGCACTGAAGGGAAACGTGTCATTTGGGACTTCACTATAGATGCTCCCGGGACGCAAAGCTCGGTAACTGAACGAAGAACCAGTTCATGAAGCAGTCAAGGTGTCTCGCTGGTTCGAGGTGGTGTCAATCGAAAGGGAGCCCCCCAAGGCACCCCCTTGAGAAGGCGTAAGTTCCCAACCCATCCTTCTCTTCGAAGCTAGACGATAAAAGGCTGTCAATGGCAACTGGCGGTCAACCTGCCGCATGTATAACATCATGCCCTTAGCAGCAAAGAACCAGTCTTCTCTGATCTTCAATATCTTCGCCTCGGAAGAGACTAATCGGTCGCCAAACAGAAAGGCTGGTTTTAAGAAGGTCACACCTTCAGAATCAGCAGACTTCAGTTTACCACTCTCCATCATACTCTGGAGGAAAAGCGGCAACTGGACCTGGATTTGTAGCATCCTCTCACGAGGTTGGTCCTGAAGGATAGCATCCTTTGCAGGGTTGATCACCGCCTCATCAAAATCAACTCCCATCTGGCAAAGAGAAGCGTCCAGGAGGACCTCATTCAACAAAGGGATCGTCATCGACACTGGCACGACAAAAGTGGAAGTCAGGCAAAAAGACAAAATATGTCAAGAACCCATGCGCATCTGCTTCGGCGCATCATCAGGGCATAGGCCCATGCGCGTCAGCATGTCTCGGCGCATCATCAGGGCGTAAGCCCATGCGCATTGGCATTGGAGCTTCGGCGCATTATCAGAGCGTGAGCCCATGCGCGTCAACAAAGGCTTCGGCGCATCTTCAGGGAATAGAACCCATGCGCGTCAGCCATTAAAACCTCGGTGCATGATAAAGGTATAAACCTATGCACGTCGGCAAGATAGAACCTCGGCGTATCATTAAAGACCGAAGTCTATACGCGTCCTCAGGACGAACGTCGGCAAGAGGCGCAAGAGTGATAGGTACATCCTCATCCGCGGACTCTTTTGCTTTCTCCTTCCCCTTGCCGGCAGCGCCGCGAGGAGTCTTGGGAGCCATTCTCTCGAAGAAGGAGAAGTTAGGGTTTTGAAGAAGAAACTCTAAAGAAGCAGAGGCACAGAGAAGAAGAACTCTTGCTCTCTCCGACTCTTACCTATTTATAGGGCATGGTCGCACGCGTGAACAGATGACGTGTGATCTCAGCCGTCGGCTCGGGTTCCGTGCAAGGATAGCAGCAAATAAAACCAAAAGATCATCATTAAATCTTTTTCGGTTACCGAGGCACCATCATCATTAACTGAGAAGAGCATGCGCCCGAACAGGCATGCGCCCAGAAATCATGCGCCCTGACCTCCATGCTTCTTATTCAAAGTATTCCAAAACTTACTCAAAAGTTTTGAAAACTTTGAAGGGGGTCTTGTAGAAGCATGGAATTTCACAACCAGAAAGCCCATGCGCCAGACACTACATGCGCCAGAACTCAGATGAAGAACTTCACAGCAAAGTCAATAATTATAGACATTTGAAGAAGGACTTTTTATTTATATATAAAAGTCTATTACATGTCTAGAAAAGGTTGTACAAAGGAGAATTCCTACAAAGGAAAGAGCCTAAAGTCTACAGCCAGCGGCCATCATGCGCCTTCAGATAAGCGCAAAGGCCACCATGCGTCTCCAGATAGGCGCAGCATCACTATGCGCCACCAGTGAGGCGCAGCAGATATCATGCGCCTCCATCCAGGCGCATCCCATCATCTCTTCAGCACCTCAGTTATGTGCATCCCTTCAGCCAAATTCTTCCAGCCAGGCTCACCTGGCCGAGCAGAGCCCAGTTATGTGCCGCTCTTCCAACCAGGCTCACCCGATAAATGCTTCGACACAAAGCATTTAACCCTCTGGCTGGAACCAAGGAAGAGAAGAGCACCGCAAATGCTGTGGCCAGGGGAGGCTTCGAAAGAGCCTCCAAAGCCGAAGGAAGACCGTGATCGAAACCATGGCTAAAGGAGCAGCTTTCGACACGATCAAAGTGGGGAAACCCCACTTTGCAGGAAGAGAGAGCCTTGCACCGCCATTCCGATTTACGGCTCTTCCGGAATAACGGAGACGAGGCTCGAGCATCCTTATCTTTGGATGCAACAGGCACCTTCCGCCTGCCTCAGAAGCCCTCGACTCCGTCTTTTGGATGTAACAGTCACCTTCAAGTGCATCGAAGACAACACAGCGTCTCATCTTCACCCTCGGGAGCACTTCGTCAGCAGAATGCACCCGTATGTTCAAATTCATATTGGAAGTACGTGAGGGAATGAGAAGCAAATCTTCTCTCCATGCCACTATTTATAGGCCGGGCAGATCAAACCCACGCGCCAAGTGGATGGCCCTCCGAATTCCGTGCAATGAATTTACATTAAATGGATGAACCGGACGCCTCGAATTCAGCCAAACGGCTATTTATAGCACTCGAAGAGCGAGACAGCCGCATCATTAAAAGACATGTCCGATGCGCCAGCCAGACAGCGCATCACACGGATGCGCCCTTCGGCATCAGGCGCATCATACAGACGCGCCCTACAGTACTCGGCGCATTATAGAGGATGTGCCCCCACACATCTCCATACCGAGTGGAACGCCAACCGACGCGCCCATTCAGCTGTCCATCGAACGTCACCAACATTAAATGCTAAACTGACAGAGTTGGCAGCACGCCTCCCAAAGTCTGAACAAGTGACAGCTTTTTCAGAGAACGAAGCATCGGCAACGTCAGCATCATCATGACTCCGACGGCTACTGCCACGTGGCCATCCGTATGCGCCTCTACGGCCATGCGTCCATCCGCATGCGCCTCTACGGCCATACGTCCAAACCCGCATGCGCCTCTACGGCCATGCGTCCAAACCAGCATGCGCCTCAAAAGCCATGCGCCTCAGACTGCTCTCTGATCCCGAAAGACAGAAGGAAAGTCGCCTGCGTGCGCCTCAAAAGCCATGCGCCCCAAATGGTTTGTAACTCCTAAAGGTTATGAGCCGCAGCCTCCTCCTACGCCCAATCCAAGGCACAGCCCACCAGATCACTCCTCTCCACCAAATCCGAGATCTTCGAACCATGAGTCGACGACACGTGTCTTTTGACTCAACTCGTCCAAGATTTCAGCAACGGAAAGATCTTCTCCCTGCTACGTGCCGGCTCACCACAGCAGCATGAAGAGTTCTCCCCCTCGATCAGGGCGCAGCATCCATGCGCCTCCATCAACAACCTCCACGTGGCGTTCCCACACCGGCGCATCCTACATGCGCGCATGAGCAGCCAGCCTGCAAAACTATAAATAGAAGGGTCATCTCCTTCACACAGAGACAGAGACTCAGAACAGAAGACTCACAAAAAGAATCCACAACAGAGAATCACCAGAGAGGCAGTTCTAGACACTCAACATCTTACTCCTCTCAGTAAGCTCCAGCACCCAGAGCAATCAACACCTTCAGAGAACCGATAACCGCCGTCAGCCGGTCAACGGAGTCAACGCATTACCACTCGCTCCATTGGCACTAAGGACCCAGCTTAAACAAAAGTGTACTCCTAGGACTACATCTAAGTCCTATATTGTATCACTGTTCTGTTTGTATTAAGATTTCAATCAAAACAATTTTAATGGCAAACAGCATGATTGCCATATGTCCAACATTTACAGGCCACGTCCAGTAACTGCTCACAACCTTGCGTATGTTAAATCCTGCATGATTTTCAACTAAGCACAGGCTGTGAAGACAGTTATCTTTTCAGTTATTATTTTTGACTCTATAAATAGAGTTCTTTTTCTCATTCATTGACAGATACATAGTTATCTACTGTCAAAATTTTGAGAGCTTTTCTTCTTCGCATAGTCCAAGGGATAAAGTGATCGTCTTCTAGATCAGATTCCCACAGTTGTAATTTTTCCAGATACACAATAAATAAAGGAATTTATTTATGGAAAACAAATTGGCGACTCTGCTGGGGAAAACCATCTCCTCTTCTGAGATGGCAACAACTCAATGCGATACTTCGTCAATCGGCTCGACGAAGAAGGTGATGACGATCCAATTCGATCAACTCGCCTATGAAAAAATGCAGCGGGCTAAGAGTGGTAAGCCCACTACAGCCTCCATCATCACTGCCAAGTCGAAGGGACACTCTGTCTATGTCCCTAAGAATCAGTTGGCAGCCAATGGTGAAGTCTCTGCCACAGTGTCTGCTCCTAATACTGGCAAGAACTCTACTGCAAGTACGCACACTCTTGTGCGCTCGAAGATGACAGCAATCAAAGATCACGCTAACAGTACTGGCTCCTTAGCCAAATCTGTTCCAGTGTGTATCTCCAAAGTTGAAAGTCACGCTGACAGTACTGGCTCCTTAGCCAAATCTGTTCTAGCGTGCAATTTCAACCTCAAAAGTCACGCTGACAGCACTGGTTCCTTAGCCAAGTCTGATCCAGTGTGTAATTCTAAAATCAACAATGACGCTAACAATACTGGCTCCTTAGCCAAATCTGTTTCAGCGTATATTTCCAAAGTCAAAAGTCACGCCAACAGCACTGGTTCTTTAACCAAGCCTATTTCAGCGTGTATTTCATCTAAGAAGAATAGCTCTTTAGCTATCTTTTCTTCTTTGCCAAATTCTACCAGAACTGGGGGTGGTCTTCCACACAAAGTCCCTTCGAAAAGAAATAACTCTTTAGTTGTTTCTTCTGCTCCTGTATTTTTTACTTCAGGAACAGCCTTGACTGACAATTTTGTTAGTCAAAGAAAAGGAGATGGTCTTTTGACTACTCTTCCTTCTGGACATTCTATGTCTCAAAACTTGAATGAGTCTAAGAAGAAACATTCCTTAATGTTTTCTTCTATGACTTCTTCGAATTGGGCACAGAATTTGTCTAGAAAAGGTCTGTTACCAACTCCTAATTAAGGGGGTGGTTCAACTCTTCCTTCTCTGCAAATATCCAGATCAATGGAAGGAAAACTCCATGATTCCAAAACCAATGTGTTACCTCCAACTGATCTAAGAACAAAAATTAACACTTCTGGTGTTAAGAAACCATACCAGTTGGAAACAAGGATAAGAGATCCAGATGCAGAGTATGCAAGAAACTATGTGGCTCATATTAATCATTCTCTATATAATCTAGAACCATCAAGACCCAAGAACAGGAAATATACTCCTCAATCTTCATAAACAGATTTACGAGAATATCTTCAACAGAAGAGAAGAAGTGATTCTGTGTCAAAGGACCATGCTGAATGTGACTTCTATCCAAGAGTCATAATTCAATGCAGATGTCAATCAATAGCTCATGATCATGTTGATCATGAATGTAACTTCCAGCCAAAAGTCACAATACAATGCAGATGTCAAACAAAATGACAATCTGTCTTCAATCGGATTCAGTGTGAACCTATGCCTGATGAAGATGAGCCTTTGTTTGCTTCTGTCAATATGACCTCTCGGGATGCTGGAGGTAGAGTTGATAGTCCAGATGGAGTATATAGAAATACCAGAGTAAGAGCCTTAGCTTCTAGTCAAAGAAATTTGATCTCTGAAGATGATTCTGAATTCCTTAGAGAATCTAACTTCCCACCTCTTCCTACTGGGGGTAGTTCTCCTATAATTGACTTTGATGCACAAAGCAATGATTCAGAACAAACAACATCTACCAGTTCATCAATAATTCCTCGTACAGTCACGACTTATATGGTTGATGGAAATACTGATGAACCTTCTTCTTCCTTGACTCCTCAAGATCAAAGAATTGCTTCTTTGGAACAACAAATGAAGTCTATGGCTGATACTATGAAGTCGATGTATGAACTCATGGCAACATAGATGCAAAATCGACAGACTGTACCAGATGCCATACCAACTGACACTGATATGAGTCCAGTATAAGTTCCTCCAGCAGTACAATCCAATACTCCTGGACCAGCTCAACCAAACCCTAGTCTCTCTGGAGCTGGGGGTAGTGCTTACAATGCTGTTCCTCCTCCCAACTATTCTCTACAAGTTATAACTCCACAATCTTCTGGAGTTGTTAATGAAGAATTGAGGAATCTCAAAACTCAATTCGAGGCATTCAAACAGAAAGATGGTTTACAAAGGTTAGGCATCAAATAACCTTATCCGATAGAATGGAAGCAAGTATCGTATCCTCCTAAATACAAGCCTCCCACTATCTCATTCTATGTTGGAACCACTTCTCCAAGTCAGTTCATTAATCACTTTGAAGTGATGACTGATCAGCTGCAACCAAGCGACGCCCTCCTTACTCGGGTGTTTGTTGGATGTCTCAAGGAAACGGCTTATGAATGGTATAGAAGTCTCCCAGATGGGAGCATTACCACATTTTCTGGTTTCAAACAGATATTTCTTGAACGGTTCTATGAAGGGCTCAATGACATGACTATGTCTGCTCTTATTAGAATCAAGCAGAAAAATAATGAAACTACAGAAGAGTACATTGAACGGTTTCGAAGAGAAGCTATGAAGATGCCTCTTGGAACTCCTGATGCTGTCACCATCGACACATACAAATCAAACTTGTTGCCAATCATCAGCATGTGGACAGGATCCACTCAATTCCAAGACTGGCCTTCTTTTATAGTTAGTGCCAAGGCCGCAGAAATTAGTGCTGAAACCTTCAAAGGTTTAGGAGTGCAGATGACTCCTAAAGAAACAGGTCAAGGTACTAACAATAAAAACAATGCTCGCAAGGAAAAAGAAACTCTTGAAGTTAATCTTCAGAGCAAAGATGCATCAACTGTTCAAACTTCTCCTACAACTCAACAACCAAGAATACCTCGCCCCAAAGAAGAATACTCTTTCGATGAAGACGATGTCCTTGGTATCTTTGAATGTCTGCTGAAAGGTAATAAGATACAATTACCTGAGATCAAGAAACCTGATGAAGCTGGTAAAACAGATCATCCCAAATACTGCCCATATCATAGAATGCTGGGTCATACAATTCGTACATGTTATGTACTGAAAGGAAAGATCCAAGAAATTATTAAATCTGGAGCTATCTCCCTTACTCCAAAAGAGAAGACCGTCACCTCCAACGTCGTCTCTATGCAATTCGGAGATTTCCCTCCTCAACTCCTTGAAAGTGGGATTGTTCTTATTCCCAAGGCAACTCTTGACATAGTGAATCTTCCTCCTCCACAGTCTGAAGGATTAGTGCCAATCACTTTAGAAACTGGAGAAATCATGTGGATCCATCCTGATCTAGTAGCAGATTTTGAATCGCCTTCTCCTCAAAAGACTACTTCTCGAAAGTCCAAGAAGGCTGGAAAGATTAAGTCATGTCATATGACTTCTCTTGGATGTATTCCTGACACAGAGCCAAAAGACAAAGAAAAAGCACTTGTAAGTGCTATTTGAACGGGGAAACCTTATCTAAAGGTTATTCCAAGAATCCTGAGGATCCTCTTGATATCCCTCCAGCTGATAAAGATGCTTCTAATGTTCCTCCTGAAGAAGAATCATCCACTGAACCTGTTCCTCCCAAGCCTACAGCTCTGAAGAAAGGCAAACAACAGGCTCGGTTTGATAAGCCAATCAAGAAGTCCTCTCCTCTTAAAATTCAGAAGCCTTATAATTTCGACATTTTAGCTCAGCTTGCTAATACTCCAGCTAGAATGTCCCTCTTTGAACTTCTAACTTCTACGTCTTTCCAAAGAGGCTCGGAAGACATTAAGTGAAGCACTTCTACAAGCTGACTCTTGTCTTGCACAATTGAAGAAGCCAGATGCAGAACCTACCACTTGCTTACATTGCAACAGTGTATTAGAGATTATCCCAAATATCACCTTTACACAAGACGACATGCTACTGGAGGATAATCGACATGATCGGCCTCTCTACTACACCGGTTATATCGATACAATGAAGATAGATCGTATCCTCATTGATCCAGGGTCTGCTATAAGCATCATGCCAAAGAGTTTATTGGATGAACTAAAAATCCCTCTTCACAAGCTCTCTAAAACGGTTACTACTATCCTGGAATTCAATCAAAGCCGAAGCGAGCCTTTTGGAAAGATTCATCTGAAGCTTCAGATAGGCGATTTCAGATCCAAAGTCACTTTCTATGTGATCGAGATCGTGGGATCCTATAATCTTCTTCTGGGGAGGCCCTTTCTTCATGAAAATAATGTGGTGCCTTCTACTCTTCATCAGTGTTTTAAATACATTGATAGCAATGGAAGAGTACAAAAAGAAGTTGCTGATATAAATCCCTTCCATAGGGTTGAAGCTTATTTTAATGATTTCCGAATGTACAAAGAAGAGTATACAAGGGTTATACAAGCTATGGAGAAAGAGGATTCACAAAGTGAGACCTTAATAATTCCTGTTAAAGGTCGAACTACTCAGCAACAATCTCTCAAACTCTCTGAAGAAGGTTCTTTCATCATTCCGGTGAGTGGACGGATTTCTCTGTTACCTCAGTCGTTTGCTCAAGACACAATGATTATTCCTGTCAGTGGGCGTACTGTAATTCCTGCATCTCCACCTATGAAACAGGATACTCTGCTAATTCCAGTTGGAGGGCGGATTATTCTTCCATCTCAAACTTCAAGAGAGCTCACCTCTTCTGAGCCATTTGTTATCGATCTTAATCGAAACAACGCTTCTTCTCGTTCTTCTTCTCCCCCTTTAGTCATTGACTTGGCTAAAATCTCTAAGGCTCAGCCTTCTCCCAATGTAAATACTGCTGCTTTTACATTTAATAAAAAGTCTCTATCTTTGCAGTATGCTGATGTGTGTAATTATGTTCATAGTTATTTACATTTGTTAGATGACTTGAACGCAATAACCATAGGGGTTGTACAGACTGTTCATACAGATGTATCCCTAGAACCTGTACAATCTTCATACTTTCTAGTTCCCAGCAGAAAGCTAGGAGACATTCCAATATTCTTCTATAAATGGCCCCAAAGTCCTTCTGATTTAGAAGATGAAGACAAAAATGATGATACTGGAAGATTACAACTACGTCGTTATAGTCAGCAATCTAAAGACATCATCAAAAATATGGGCTATGACTTCAGAACAGGCCTCAATAGTGGAAAGGGAAGAAAAATGCCTGTTCGTATTCCTCCTCTGAAATATGGAAGAACGAAATACGGACTGGGCTATATAGCCCCTACTCCTTTTATCAATATTATCCATGAAGATCCCGAGTCTGACGAAGATAAGAGATCTGATTCTTCTAGTACCACTTCTTGGGATTCCGATACAATTATCGGGGACTTCTACTGCAACATTCTGTCTTCCAACATGGTTTCCATTGACCATTCTGAAGAAAGTGATAAAGATGAAGAAGAGTTTAAAATCTCACCTGAATCGGAACAATGGGCCCAAAGATTAGATAATCAATGGGAGTTCCGTTTCGAGCAAAAAGAACCTCCGACTGAAGACAAACTTATTCAAATAGATGTTGGTGAAGAGGGATCTCCCAAACCAATATTCATCAGTGAAAGTCTTTCTGAACCTGATAAGCAAGACATGATCAAACTTATTCGTAACTACATCGATGTCTTCGCTTGGAGTTATGAAGATATGCCAGGACTTGATCCACAAATTGCAACTCACAAGCTCAATATCTTGCCGAATGCTAAACCGGTCAAACAACAACAGCGACGATTTCGTCCAGATATTATGGATGCAATTGAAGTTGAAATCAATAAACTCATAACCTCCGAGTTTATTAGAGAGGAACAACATCCCAATTGGGTGGCTAACATAGTTCCTGTCCTTAAAAAAACTGGCAAGGTCAGAGTATGCATAGACTTCCGCGATCTCAATGCGGCATACCCTAAAGACGAATTCCCTCTACCAATCACTGATGTCATGATTGATAATACCTGTGGATTTGAGCGGATGTCATTCATGGACGGGTATTCTGGATACAATCAGATTAAAATGTTTCCAGATGACGAGAAGCACACTTCTTTCAGAACGCCGATCGGTACATGCTGTTATACAGTTATGCCATTCGGTCTCAAGAATGTAGGAGCAACTTATCAACGAGCTATGAGCACTATATTCCGTGAACATTTACGGAAAACAGTCGAATGCTATGTTGATGATATTGCAGTCAAAAGTCGACAAAAGGAGGATCATATCCAAGATTTGAATACTATATTTGATCTAATGCGTAAGCATCAATTAAAGATAAACCCTACTAAGACCTTCTTAGGCATCTCTAGTGGTAAATTTCTCGGCTTCGTCATTACCTCTAAAGGTATACACGTGGATCCCGAGAAAATCAAAGCCATCCAAGAGATGCGTCCTCCACGCACCTTAAAAGAGCTACGAGAATTTCAAGGAAGGATCGCTTATATCAGGAGATTCATCTCTAATTTATCAGGACGCTGCAGACCATTCAACAAACTTATGAAGAAAGGTGTTTCTTTTGTCTGGAATGATGAATGTCAGAAAGCATTTGATGATATAAAACAATATCTGATGAGCCCTCCAGTATTGGTACCTCCCGTTTCAGGAATTCTATTTCTCCTATATACTCGAGCAATGAGTCATTCATTGGGTGCATTACTCGCTCAAAAGAATCAAAATGATCATGAACAAGCCATCTACTATCTCAGTCGTACTATGACCGGAGCTGAACCTCGATATTCACCGGTTGAAAAAGAATGTCTAGCCTTGATGTTCGCTGTTCAAAAGACATGACATTATATCATTGGCCAGACTATTCATGTCATCTCCAGGATTAATCTTATATGGATCATGATGAAGAAACCCAGTGTTTTGAATTCTTGATTAGCTAACTAGGGAATCCTACATGCTCAGTATGACATGCATTATATTCCTCAGAAGTCAGTCAAAGGACAAGCTTTAGCTGATTTTCTGGCTGTTCATTCAATTCTAGAAGATTCAAAACTCTATGACGAAATTCCAGATGAAGTCCTAGATTCAAACCAAATTGCTGAAGAAGATCCTACTTGGCGTCTATTCTTTGATGGAGCTTCAAGGATAGGTCCTAATGGTGATATTGTCGCTGGAGTTGGAATCGTTCTTGTATCGCCAGAAGGTCTTGTTATCCAAAGAGCTTATTCTCTCGATCAGCCGTGTTCAAACAATGTAGCTGAGTACAATGCATTACTCATTGGTCTTCAACTCGCTAAACATCTAAATATTCAACATTTGGAGGCGTACGGAGACTCTAAACTCATTGTCAATCAGATAAGGGGTACTTATGAAGTCCGCCATCAAGATCTGGTTCCTTATCATAGATCAGCTATAATTATGGCTTCTTCGTTTGAAGAATTCTTTATTGAACATGTTAGACGAGCATGTAACACAGAAGCTGATGCTCTAGCTAATCTTGCAGCGGTGTTGGCTATCCCAATTAGACGACAACAAATGATTATTGTTCGCAATCGAGAATTATTTTATCTTGAAAATAACCTGACCCTAGGACTTCCAGTTGACATTGAAGAATCAACATCTCATGACGTCAACACAACAAGAGGATTTGGATTTAGTCGTAAATCTTTATCATCGTCATCTGATTCCAGCATGGAATTCATCTTCAGTCATTCGGCCGAGAAGCAAAATACGGATACGGATTGGAGACTTCCTTTCTTAGATTTTGTATTGTATGATATTCTTCCGGATGATCTGAGTGAAGCAGCATCTATCAGACGACGATCATTCCGATTCTATTATAATCATACAACAAAGACCTTATATCGTCGAGCCTATGATGGTTTACTTCTCCGATGTGTTGTCGGTGACGAGGCTCAACAAATTATTCGTGAAGCACATGATGGAATTTGTGGAGCACATCAGCCTGGACCAAAACTTCAAGACTGTATTTGACGTATGGGTTATTATTGGCCTACTATGGTATCAGACGCCATCGAATATGCAAAGAAGTGTAAAGCTTGTCAAATCCATACATATTTTATTCATCAACCTTCGAAATTTCTACATCTGACAGCAGCATCATGGCCCTTCGAAGCTTGGGGCATGGACATTATTGGTCCGATCAATCCGCCGCCATCCAAGGGTCATCGGTTTATTCTTGCAATAACCGATTACTTCTCCAAATGGGCCGAAGCCATTCCTTTGTCTGAAGTTAAGACGTCCAATGTCATTTGCTTTATTAAGCACCACGTCATCTACAGATTTGGTGTTCCTCGACGCATTATTCATGATAACGGACCACAGTTCGTCAGTCAGAAGTTTACTCGATTCTGTGATGATCACTGGATCAACAATGTGGCTTCTACCGTATATAATCCGGCAGCTAACGGATTAGCAGAAGCTTTCAACAAAACCATCATCAAACTCCTAAAGAAGTTTGTCTCTACTAACAAACGTAATTAGAGCGAGAAGCTCGGTGAATGTTTGTGGGCTTATCGTACTAGAGTTCGTAATGCTATTAAATGTACACCCTTTTCTCTGGTGTATGGTTGCGAAGCTGTTCTTCAATTAGAGATTCAAATTCCTTCTTTAAGGATAGCAATCGCTAATGAACTCACTGCAGAAAATAATGATCGTCTTCGACTTCAAGAATTAGAAGCTCTGGATGAAAAGCGATTGTCTGCTCAACAGAATATTGAATTCTATCAAGCTAGAATTTCAAGAGCTTTTAATAAGAAAGTCAGAATTCGGGCGTATCAAAAAGGAGAACTTGTTCTAACTGTCAGACGTCCTATGACTATGACTCATATGAGCAAGGGAAAATTTGACGCAAAGTGGGAAGGACCCTATATTGTGAGCAAAGTTTTCTCAAATGGAGCTTATCAACTCTCAGAATTGGATGGTCGAAAAGTTTTGATGCCTATTAATGGCAAATTCCTTAAAAAGTACTATGTATAAATGTAAATGCTTGTAATCATCAGACAGTTTCATGTTTAGAAATAAAATTTTTATTTTATTTTATCATGAATGATGATACATGATATTAAAGAAGATCACTATCATCTTTTTCTACATTTGGATGTGGGCCACTGCCGTCCTTCTCGAAGACGTGATCAGCAAAAGTGTCGAGAACCTCCTTGCTAGAACCCACGAGGAACTTGTAAACGGCCATCCTCATGGCTTCTTCTTCTTCAGTCTTTCCTGGTTCGAGCAGGAAATCCAGAATGTCCCTTGGTGGCTTGGGTGCAGACGAACCTTCGCCTGCTTCCGTCTTCTTCGATTGAACTGGATCAGCAGGGTGTTCTTCAGTGCCTTTCTGAACTTTTGAGGCAATTCTAGTTTTTTTGAATGCTTCTTCAGACGACATTTTTATGTTTGAAAGAAGAAGTGTTCGTTCTTGTCAGATTTCTGCTATATTTATAGGCAGAAGTTCTACAAATAATGAAACATCACGTTCATCCGACGGTTCATCCATCCATTATTTGCGTTCATCCGACGATTCACACATTCATTAATACTTGACGGTTCATCCGTTCATTTATTCGTTCGTTCATGATCTTCTATCAATTTATTAAGTGGGGATTCGTTATTGATCATGTTTTCATAACATCTGAATCAATTCCGAATCTACTTGCTCATTTGTCATTTTTGACCTCTGCATAGAAATCAATCTATTTTCTTTTGAGTTCCTACATATTATCACGTCCATAATACCTCTGATAATATCATATACTCTAAAACAGAAAAAAAGATTTAATTATCTATCATGTCTACAACTCATCCACAAATACAAATCTTTGAGCATAGAAGAATTATCATTTCCATTCTCATTTCACCACAAAAAGTCTATTACATTTTCTTAGACTTTCTTACAAATCATAATGGAAATCTATTACAAATCTTGGATTTTCATTCTACACCACAACAATAACCTAATAGAGATCTATCTTCTTCTTTGGATCTTCTCCGTCGGATCTTCTCCGTCAGGTTCGTTGTTGGTTGTAGTTCCTGGCTATCTGAGTCCCAGTCACGACCAGATCAGCAGGAATCAAACTCTGGTCTTCTCTCTCAGACGAGAGGAGAACCACAGAGTATGGCAGCCCGAAGTCGTGGTGCTGCCAATACAATTGATGGATTGGGGGTAACCTCTCAAGGAAGACAGGAATGTATCCAAACCTTGGGATACAATTCCTAGTTCTCCTGTGAAAGAAACTCTACTACCCAATTTTTTGGGGTAGAGTTGACTCCACCATCCAACTCTCGTGTATAAAGGCTCTTCCTACCATCTGAGGAAGACCCTTCTATCCCACGAAGAGTTCTGAGTTGTCTGATTTATGCGTCAAAAGCGTATGAGCTCCCTGATGTAGATGTCAGCAGGATATTCTCCACAGCATCCACATCCCCAATGCCAGTTCTGAAGAAAATTTTCAGCCAAGTTTCTGCAGAAAGTATCAATAGAAATCATTTAGTGTGCATTTATCAAACAGAGATAGGCGTGTATTATTCAAATCAGAAACAAGAGACGGAAAGCCTATCTTCAACAGCAAAAATAATACACGTATTACACTGACTTACCTTCAAGTTTGGTGCTAAGGATTGGCAAACTCATGTTTGATACAGTGCGCAGAAGTCGAACATTAGAAAACATTGCTTTCCTGTTTGAGAGTGAAATCTTCCAAAAATTTCATTCTCAGAGAAGAAGAAGAGGAATGGGAGATGAGTATCTGTGAAACTCTTCTATCTATTTAAAGGGCAAAGTACAAGTCTATTCTTGGAAAAGAACCGAATAAATAGCGCTCGTAAACCGTGGAATGAGTGTTACGTGTGCTTTGGAAAACAGAGCAACATTGGAAATAGTCAAAGGGTGCTAATTAATATTCTTCATTAATGCACGCAGATTAAACACAGAAGTTGTACTTCATTCTTCAAGACAGGCACTGATGGCCTTACAAAAGACAAAACAAAAAGAGTTTAACAAAAGCACAAAAGACACGCTCTATTTTCCAGAGCGACTGAGCTTAATGCCTAGTTCTTCTACGCTTTTGACCCCCATGCGGTGTAACAGAGCCTTCAACATTTCACACTGCTCTATGAGGCTGCGCCCATCAGAAGAGA
>JANAVB010006563.1:0-2500 GCA_029216955.1 Iris pallida | reverse complement strand
CAATAAAAGAACTATACCTACAACTATTCTCCTTGCTTTTTCAGACGAAAATCATCGAAAGTTTTTACATAGGGGGATAAACTTTCGTGTATTTACGCAAAAGGGGATAACTTTAGAGAAATAACGAAAGAGAGGACGATATGGCATTAGAGATTTTGTCGCACACATGACGCGACTTTGGCGACATTTGTGATGGCGCCAAGGGCCCTCCTCCCCCTTGGCGCCATCATTAATATCGCCAGACTTTGTACTTTTTTTTTACCGGGGAGAGAGAATTTATTATAGATTTATCTAATATCTTAACATTTTTTTTAGTTTAACTACTTGATACATATCTATAACAAATTCTTATTTAAACTATTTTTCAACAATATTATAGATTTTTTTAATTTTTATTAGAAACTTGTCATGGGATTACAAGAAACTATGTGTGATGTATACATATATATAATTTTAATTTTTATTAGAAACTTGTCACGGGATTACAAGAAACTATATACCAAAAGCCATAACGAGATATTATTAAAAAATTAATTTTTTATTAAAAACTTGTCATGGGAATTTTTTTTAATAAAAATTTATAATAGTTTCTAGTACCAAAAGCCCCCTTAAATTTATAAGAAACTATTATAAACTTTTATAAGAAATTATTAGAAACTATATACCAAAAGCCATAACGAAATGCACCACACATCGTTGCACATGTTATAGATACGTTTTGAATATCTTTTCATTAAATCCTCTCTCCTCTCTCCCCTGTAAAAAAAAGTACAAAGTCTAGCGACATTAGTGATGGCGCCGGGGGGGACGCTTGGCGCCATCACAAATGTCGCCAAGGTCACGTCATGTGTGCGACGACATCTCTAATGTCGTATCTTCTTCTCTTTCGTTATTTCTCTAAAGTTATCCCATTTTTGTGTAAATACACTAAAGTTTATCCCATGTGTAAAATAAATAAATTAAGCATTTACGTATATAAATAAAAGTATGTACCATTAAAATGAATGAATTAAGCATTAACTAGTTAAAGTAATGAACAACAACAATAAAAGAACCATCACCTAAAACTATTCTCCTTGCATTTTCAGACGAAAATCATTGATTAAGTTTTGAATATCAACTTTATCAAGAAAACCATTCTCAATATATAATAAAACTAATCCTTTTAAAATAATAATCCATAAAAATAACAATTTTAATATTTAAGAAACGTTACATAAAAAAGTTCGTACAAATCATTCATAAAAATATATAAAGACCGAATGAATGTAGCGAACACACAAGTCTAAATAATGATACCAATAATTAATAATTAAAAAGGTAATAATATCTAATAATATTTTATTCTTATACTAAAATGTGACTTTTTTAAGTTTATCATTAGCTATTTACCAAAAGAAGACTAATGTGCAAACATATGAAGTAACTATATCAATAATCATCTATTAAAACAAAAGTGTTAGATTTAGTAACATATTTTATTCTATACTAAATAATGCTTCTTTGAAACCCAATTTTTGTTATATAAATTAATGTTAGTGTTCTACTATTATTATTATTTTTTTAGTATTATTTTTAGTGTTAAAATTAATTTCAAAAATTAACAGGGATTTTTGGATTCGAATCCAGACCTGAACCCTTCTCTCTTAATTTTGATTGGACTTTGGTTTATTAAAAAAAAAATTGTGGAGCTGGTCTATGAAGGACCAGCACTCCCCTACATTTCTCCTCACTACTCTCCCTCACACACACGTTCACCCAACTCCCCTCCTTTCTCTCCATTCTTTTCCTCCCCACCACAAACTCTAAACCCACTTCTTTACTTAAGCATTCCTTCCCAACCCACTCTTTCACAACTCTTCAACGGAAGAGAACTCCCCTCTCTCCCGAGCAACGTTCTTCCTCACCCAACTCCCCTTCTCTTCTGAGTAGCTCGCGGATCCGAGCTCCGCAGCTCCCCGGATTCCTCCCCGACCCAATCCAACCCGTCGGCGCCCCCTCTCCGCGGACTCCCCGGACCCGCGCCCTTCGCCGGCCCCCCCTCCCCGCGCGGCCAGCTCCGGCCCGCCCCCAGCAGCGGCCGCCGACTCCGCCCAGCGCGTCCCCTGGCGCGCCCGACTCTCCAGCGCAGCTCCGGCCAACCCCCTGGTCGACCCCCTTCGACCCCGACAGCACCCCTCTCCGGTTCACCGCGGCTCCCGGCTTCTCCGGACCCGCGCGCTCTTTGTCCGCGTGCCTAGCTCACGGTTTCGGCGACCGGTTCCCAGTGCCTCTTTGGCGTTTCCGCAGCGTCTCCCCCGCGCTTTCGCGGCATCGTCCATCGCTGTCCAGCGTTTGGCTGATCCCGACCTGCTGTTCGCGGATTATTCTTTCTTTATTCTATCATCTGAGAGCTCTAGCCGAGCAACCCGAGGTATAACCCCTGTCCCATTTTATTTTTCATACAGTATGTGGATAATGGTCCCGATTCCCTTCCGGGAATTTGGTTTTTAGCGACGTC
>JANAVB010006562.1:0-33033 GCA_029216955.1 Iris pallida | reverse complement strand
GACACTTTAGCGACATTTTGGCGATGATGTGCTGACATCAGATTCGGTGCCACGTGTTGCCACATCACCAATATAGCGACGTTTTTAGCGACATTCATTAACGTCGCTAAAATTTAGCGATGCTTATTAACGTCGCTAAAAACGTCGCTAAGTTAAAAATATAAAAAAAGAATCCAGAATGCAAATGGAGCTGGAGCTTGAGCCAAAATACAAAATACAAAATCCAATCCCTGGGTTCACCGACCCCCTCGGTGGAACACTCAACACCGACACGCATAATACATTCCAGAATATACAAAAAATATAAAAAAAATATCCTCAACGAACAAAGTCAATAATATCCTCAACGAACAAAGTCAATATCCTCAAATACGTACAAAGTCAATCGCCTCAACGAACAAAGTCAATATCCCAAAATACGTACAAAATAAAAAATAGTTCAAAGTCCAAAAATGCAAAAACAAAACTACTGATCACATGGACCCGGAGCTGGAGCTGGAGCGCCACCAGATGACTGTTGTCGCAACTCCAGGATCGTCTGATACTCCTTCGGTGACAACAGGTGGACGAGCATGTCCTCCCGTGCACCGTCGGATGTAGACGATGCTCCCGACGTACCAGCAGACGGTCGCTCCGTAGCCATCTCCTGGAACTGCTGCATCTGCTCGACCAACCGCTGCGTAGCCTCCTGCGTAGCGTGGGTCATCTGTCGCAGCGCTTCAGCAGTCTCTTCAAGCCTCTCAAAGCGTGAGATGAGCACAGAATCATCTGTATGCGGCGCCACCATCCTTTGCAGTATTTCGTCATTCAGAGATGTGATATGCGTATCGACACTCTACTGGTGGAGGAGCGACTCCTCAGTCTGTGTGGGGCCAGACACACGTGGCGATCGTAGAGGCCTGTGACGCAATGAAGGCACCATAGGAGCCCGTACCATAGTACGTACCCCTATGCATGCTACCAACGGCCCTCATATACAGCTCGTCATCTGACTGAGCTGCGGCGGCCGGGGCCTGCTGGAAAGTGCTAGCATCAGCTCCCCCTGACCGTGTCGACCCGGCCTCCTAAGCTTCAAAAACTTGGCCTAGAAATAACATCTATATGAATTCTCTACGTAACTGAAAATTAATATTAATGAACTAGCATTAAGTAAAACTTCAAAAACTCGACCTAGAAATAACATCTATATGAATTCTCTACGTAACTAAAAATTAATATTAATGAACTAGCATTAAGTAAAACTCTCGTAGGTGTCCCGGGCCTTGTCGTCAACGAACCGCTCCCCCTTCGTGTGCGTGGCGAGGAACAAGGTCACCATATTCGGGTCTTCTCCCGATTCAATCTGTTACGAAATTATTATATGATTTGTCAGTTAAGTTGAAAGAAATATATTACTATAAAATTAATTATGGTATACGACGAGATATGTACTATATGAGTGAAGAAATCCATGATGGACCATGACCCACCACACCAGTGTGACCCCGCCTGTCGTGCTCATTTAGACTTCGCGAACTTCTCCTTGTAGGTTCCCTCCTCGAATCTCCTCTTCATTGCCGCCCAGTCGGCGGCAGAGATCCAACCCTGAATAGGCTCTTCCCGGCACTCGTGATCCTTTTGGTCGAGGATCGCGTCCCTAATGAGCTTGCTGGCGACGCTGGAAAAAATAGACTCGACAGCAACGGCGCGGTGGGAAGGGAAGAAGTAAGTCCGCTGAAAAAATCATAGAAGTACGTAAGTTATAACATAACATACTAAATGTTAAAAGGAAATAAACTTTTACGTACCGAGAAGTGCTCAAACCAGAAGGCCTTCTTCTCGGCCAGGACATCCCTCCAGTTGATCCAGGCCCCCCGTAGTTCTGTCACAGGAATGTACCCAGCGACCGGTGTACGGAGGAAGGATAATACCTGTAAAGTGAAAATTAAAATTTATTAAACAATTTTATAATAAATTTAAACAAATTAAATGCAACAATATTTTTACTTACCGCATGGTCCGAGTACAGGCCCAAATCTCCAACCTCAGATCCCCCTTCGGGCGACACGGAGGATCTGTCTCAAATGGGAGCTGCAGCCTGCCCCTACCCATGCCCCTGCCCGCAGCCTACCCCTCGGCCTCGCCCTCGACGTGGGCCTCGCCTTCGCCCTTGGCATGGGCCTCGCCATCGCCCTCGCCCTCAGCGTGGGCCTTGGCCTGCTCCTCAGTAGTAGGGTCGGCCTCTGGAATACTCGACTGTACTGGCTGTGTAGCAGAAGAAGGCCCTAGCCTGGAACTGCTAGAACCGGGTATGGAGACACTGTCAGCGACTAGACCGCTAGTGTATACTGGAGTGCGGGGGGATGACGAGTCGGTAGGAGGAGTGGTAGATGGAGACTGTCGGCCTCGTCGACTCCCACCAGCACCGGAACCAAAAGTCCATGTCGAGCCATATCTGAAAAAATACAGAAGTAAACCATACTACATCTGAAAAAACAAAAGTAAACCATACTACATCTAAAAAATAACAAAAGTAAACCATATTACAACTAAAAAAATGTATTCAATCCTCTTCTAAAAATTCATCTTGTTCTGAGTCCTCTTCCTCTTTCTCTTCACTTCTATCAACTTTCTCTTCCTCTTCTGATACTTCTACCTCTTCCAATTGATGAAACATGTCATGAGAAACTTCCGTTGAGTCCACATCAAAAATATTTGTAATAAGAGGTAGTTCGTCTTCCTGATAAGCTATTTCGTCGACATCGAAGGTATTCCGAACTTTAGTCTTACAGACTGCCCACCAATCTGATCTTCCGGCTCCTCGTTTTGGATAGCTGGTAAAGTAAACTAGCGGAGCCTGGCTTGCTAGAATAAACGGCTCATAAGCTTGATATCGACGGCGATAATTTATGTCAATAAGACCATGTTTGTCAACTCTCCTAACCTCGACCTTCGATCGGATCGAACTAGTCACATCTGAACAAGATGATCTTACAAGATTCTATAGCATAATTGTATGTCAGTTCCACAATCTCCCGTAAGACGCCAAAGAAGTCATTGCCTGGGTCGACGTCTTTGTAGTTTGAAGATTTTATGCACAAACAACTATTCTTCATAGAATCTAAATCTAAGAAGTCGTCTCTTATTCGATCATTTGTTGACTTGAACCTGAAGCCATTTACGAAGTAACTTGGCCAGGTCTTCACTTGATAAATTGGTCCCTTGGCTAGAGTTTTAATATACTCATTCTCAAGGATTGTCTCCGGACGATCAACCTAAATACCAAATAAGCGATGCTAACTTAATTATTCTGTGCAAGATATACGTACAGAAAAATTAAATTATGAAGATATTCGTACATATGCTCTCGACCAAAAACGAAAATGAAGTCTCATTTGCTGTTCTACTTTCTCCTCGGTTGTGTACGAATTGTTGGACGTTACCTCATCCTTAAACATGCTGAAAAGCAACGAAGCATAGGTATATTAGGTATATTGAGAAGCAACGAAGCACGCGAAATAATTTTACTTACCCCTCTAGCTTATCCACTTCTTCCTCGTCGCAGTTGAGGAATACATATAACATTGCAGCGCTAACCTCGTCGTCATTTAGATATTTTTTTTCATTTTACCAGATGGTTTTCCATAGGCAGTAAATACTTTCAGCTTTGCCTCAATACCATCTTCATAGCCGTCGTCATTTCTGGGAGTTCTTGTTCTATTTGTAGCAATATGAGGCCGAAAATACATGGAACAGAAGTTTGAAATCTTCTCAAGGATATATGCTTCACAAATAGAACCCTCGACCCGTGTCTTATTTTTTACCTTCCTCTTGAGGTGGTTCAACTGTCACTCGAACGGGTACATCCAACAATAGCCGACAGGTCCAGCAACCAGAGCCTTATGGATAAGATGAATCGACAAATGCTCCATTGAGTCGAAGAATGCAGGAGGAAAAACTCTCTCAAGTTTGCAAAGTGTTACCACAATGTCCTTCTCTTGCGTCTCTAAACGATCGACGAGCAACTTGCAAGAATAAAGATCTCTGAAGAATATGTTAAGCTCTGTTAATGGATCCCAGACTACCGGCAGTAATAATTTCGAAATGCAACATGAATTAACCTCTCCATGAATACGTGACAATCGTGGCTCTTCATTTCGGTCAGTTTACACTCCTTTATGTCGACACTTCTTCTTAGATTAGAGACGTATCCGTCTGGAAATTTCAAGTCCTGGATCTATCTACAAAGTCTCACTTTGTCCTCCTTATCCAGCGAGTAGATTGCCTTAGGCCGCAAAAGCTTTTCCTTTCCGTTGTCTATCATGTGCAATATAGGGCGTCTGTATATTTCAACTAAGTCCAATCTAGTCTTCTGATTGTCTTTTGTCTTTTTCTTGACGTCTATTACAGTATTAATTATGTTATCAAACACGTTCTTCTTGATATGCATAACGTCAAGGTTATGTCTAATCAAATTTGTGCTCCAATATGGTAGATCCCAGAATATACTCCTTTTGGTCCAGTTATGATCTTTGCCAAATCTCTCGCAATGGCAGCTCGTTGTAGGATCTTCAATAGAACTTAGGATTTCTTTTACTTGCTCCCATGTGTCCTCTCCGGACCACATTGGCGGTGGATTGCCCTTCTCCATAGCTCCGACACGGAAAGCAGTTCTGTTCCTACGGTACGGATGGTCTTTCGCCAAGAACTGCCGGTGACAATCAAAGAAGCATGGCTTTCCTCCGTGTCTCAAATGAAAAACCTTAGTGCGGTCCATGCAATACGGACATGAAAGCCGACCATGAGTGCCCCATCCAGATAATATTTCATAAGCCGGAAAGTCGTTGATTGTCCATATTAGTGCTGCCCGCATCTGAAAATTCTATTTTTTTGAAGCATCATATGTGTACGTCCCCGTTTTCCATAGCTTCTTCAGCTCATCTATCAACGGCTGTAAGTACACGTCGATGTTCCTCTTTGGGTTGTTCGGACCAGGGATAATAATAGTTAAGAACATGTAAGGTGTCTTCATACACATCCAAGGCGGTAGGTTGTACGGAGTGAGAATTACCGGCCAGCATGAATATTGGGAGCCTGAAAGACCAAATGGGGTGAAACCATCAGAGAAGAGCCCTAACCTTACATTACGCACATCAGAAGCAAAATTAGGATATGCTCGATCGAAGTGCTTCCACGCTTCGCCATCAGATAGGTGATCCAACACTCCTTCGGTCTGTTGTTGCTTGTGCCAACTCATATTTTCGGCAGTCTCTTTCACCATGAACAACCTATGCAACCGCAGCGTCAACGGCAAGTAGTGCATTGAAGCAATTGGTCTTCTAGACTTGCCTGTAGCAGTTGGCTTGTAGCGATCAGCACCACAGAATCCTCACACTTCTGCATCCTTGTGATCTTTGTAGTAAAGCATACATCCGTTCACTACACCAAAAAAGGCATTTAGGAACATATTTTATATGTATCGAATATTTTTAGGAACATATAAAAACCGTTCCTAAAAGTGGCGTTGCAATTATTGGAACAGTTATAAAACGTTCCAAAATTTTGTCAGGAACGGATATTAGAGGTTCCAAAAGAATATTTTGAAACACATATATTGTGTTCCTAAAGCATCTGTTTGGAACATTGTTCAATTGTTTCTAATTATAAGTTTGAAACAACTCCAATCCATTTCTAATTGTAATTTGCATTTTTTTTCTAATTTGTACCACTTTTTCAGCATTCATATAGTTAGTTTTCGAACACTTTACTAACGTCCTATTTATTTTTTAATTTTGCACCCAAATTTTTAATTTGAACCATAGATCTAACGATTCATAAATTGAACATTCGAACACATGATAATACATGGTGCAAAATATTTTTTACGCATTTCATGAATCAACATCCAAAAGATCGATTAAATTAACAAGAGTTGTCAACCAAATACAAAACAACTAATAATATATCCAAAAAATTATTTTTTATAAAATGTCATCAAAGTATATAAAGAGTAAAAGTTACAAATTTATAAACTCTAGCTCGACCAAAAAAGATAATTTGTTTACAAAATTTAATTCCCTGCGGTTGATCCCAAAAGTTATTCTCCAAATAAATGGTAGAGAGTTGAACAACGCCATCTAGCAACACCTGCATGCAACATTATAAAACAAGTTTAAGTTAAAATCATAAAATTAAATACTAAGATGAATCAAAATTAATGATAAACCAAAATCTACTAGATTAGATTAATTGGAGGATAAGAGACCGTACTGCCAACAAATAGCTCAAAATAATAAACCAAAAAACTATTATGTTATGATGACACCCTCATCCGGAAAGCAAGCAAGCAAACTGTTGAATATTTTGCTTACATACAATACACTCAAGTTGTTCTGAGAATAGTGTTGGTAGCTCAATGCTGAATCCAAGTTATTTGATCCAAACAATGTGGTTGAAACTTATTTAATAGAAAAAAAAGTGAAGGGTATTAAATGTTTGTTTCTTCACAGTGGTGGTTAAATCATGAGAATTGCTAGTAAAGGCAAGGCAAGTTCTTGAATCAGCAGTACTTTTGTCTTCATTCTATGTTTGGTCCCGAAAATAATATTTCCATTTCTAACAAAGAGAAATAGCATATTTGAAGATTCAAAAATGATTTGTGCCATATGTTTTCTTAAAAAGATTATCAAATTCATAAGATGTATTATGAACTAAGACTAGTATATGTTCTTAATATCCCCACCCATAAACAGATTCATTGGTCTTATCTACTTCATTTGGACCAATCCATGACTCTGATGTGCTTTAGTCTAACAGGAAAGACAAATTTAAGATCCAGAGAGGGCCATTTTTCTAAAGAATTTTTTAGTTTCTTTGCATAATTGCATTTAAATCCTAGAGAGGATTTTTTTTAAAGGCTCCGTATTTGTGTCATCAAACCTCAATAGCGATTTCATGTGCTTGGTTGTAGGCTAGGTGAAGAGGAAGCACACCAGCGAGATGTTCAGCAGTAGCAGCAAGGGCACCTTTTATAGGATGCCTACAGGATCAATGAATCTATTATTAGCATATGTCACCATATATTTTGAGAGCATTTCATGCAATGCTAGTAAGGAAGAAGTATCTTCAAAACCACATATTTCAGGATATAGATTACTCAAAATGCATTACTTAAAACAAATAAATGTGGTTTTAGTATGTAGGTACTGCATTTCTGAGTATAGTTGTTGGATAATGAGACACCAGCCGAGGATAACATAATATATTAATAGCAAGATGGTCATTTGAGAAACACTAAGAAATGAATATCACAAGTTATGTTCTGTTAGTGATATCGATAAGCAAATTGAGATATTATCATCAATATTTATTCAGGCAGTTAATCTGTGTTGCATAGTTATATATTGGAACTGCACGGATCCCCAGAGAGTGAGGCTATTATAGAACCTATGGACTGACTCACATGCTCCTCATCTACCTCCTCTTCCAAACCACCTCTATGTCACCATCATTGCCATCTATGTTACGCCTGCCACCACTGCCTTTAGTCACTCTTCTTCCTATAAGAACCTCCACAAAAAGTTTTATTTAGCATTCAATAATGTTATCGAGAATCTGAGATTTCATAAGGACTCCCGTATTCCAAGAATGACATTTTCCATCAGGCATCACATTCCCACATCATGGGAATATCTTCTCTTGCATGATACGTTGGAATGATAAGCAATCCTAAGTGTGAACGTAACCCATAGTTAAACTTTTAAGAAAAACAAACTCCAAAAACTCTAAATGTGAATATAAACCATGTGACACAATAACAATGATACCAAGATTCCATGTAACTGTTATGGCTAAGATAGAGATTTGATTTAAAGATCAACATACTCAAATTCATGGAATGATGATATTCGTTGAAAATCAGATCTAATGGTCAACAATACAATAAAATAACTGACCTCTTAGAAGGTTAAAGAGTATCAAATATAGAATAAAGCGAATGTCCAATTGCTTTATTGATAAAGCTTCTATGGATTGGTTGCTGTTGTTGTCTAATGTGCTTTATTGATCTTCGCCAGCAAAGCTTCCATGCTTTCGAAAAATGTTGTAGAAAGGCCTCAAAATGATTATTAAAAGAAAAGTTCAAAGTAAACTATGAATGCACAGGGTTGAGGCTCCTACATGTTGGTTCTGTTAAGCACACATAAATTTGACAGTTCAATCCCTTATATTGAATGTAACACTCTAAATATATTTCCTTGCATGGTATTTCAAGCTTCCTAAAGATGCTCATATGATGTTTCAGTATTGTAGGCATGATATTCTAACCTCAAGTCCTATAGAAGTGACTTCCCGTTGCATTACAAATGGCTCTCCCACGATGATAACTCAGACTGAACAACAATGATCATGTCAGAAAGAGCCTTTGCCTGGTAATGTTTGTCCAAAAATTGTGGATCACTATGTTTGAACCAGAAGATTGGAACTTCCAGTGTTGACCTGGAACTTGAATGTGCTCCTAAATTAAATAAAACAAGAACAAATAAGTCCATGAAATGAAAGCATACATCATTTATTAATAAAGAATATTTTATTACGCATATGTATTTAACAATTTGCATGCTCAGTAAATTCCATAATAATTTGAACTTATGGAGCCCAATCTCACAAATAACAGACTAACTCACACCAAATGCATAAATAGATTCAATTAGTAGCTGTTTCAGCAATAACTCAGAAATATTGGATTTTAAAGTTAAGTGGGTTTTAACTTACAAAATACTTCAGACTTGAAACTCTTGTCTGCTCAAGGGAGCATGATTCTTAGTTAGAACTTAGATCTAACAAATTTCTTCATTAGACATGAAAGATACCTTTAAGAGAACCATGATCGCTCAGCTTCTGTAACTAGCGTTGGAGAATGGAAGGTCCGGATAGGCACGAATTATTGACCTATAAGTGCCGTTAGCTAGCAGAAGTGGGACAACAACAGCTCGCCTGGACACAGAAAAGGCCATTGTCAAGGCAGGGTCCTCCGAAAGTGGCATTCTAAAAGATTACAATAGTTAAATACATATAGACATTACCATCAAGCCTTCTTATTTGGGTGTATAACTAATAGCACATGAATACTAATAATTTTCTACTTTCACTTTTTGAGTACTATAACAATCCAGACCTAGATCAAACAAGAATAGTGATATAAAAGATCCTTCAAGAAGATCAAGCGTCAGGTGTCCTGTGCGGCCGAGGTGACGACCTTCGTGGAGGTGCGCTTGATAAAGAAGCTGACCGAAATGAAGAGCAAGGAGAGATAAAGAGATGGAGAGGGAGGGAGGGAGGGAGGACTGACCAGAACGTCGGCGGGAAAAAAGTAAAATTAGGGCTTTTTCGTGCAGGTTCTCTCTAGAGAGGGGAGGCCATGATAGAAACTCAGAATAAAATAGATGAGAGAGATTTTTTGGAACACTTTTCTTAACCATCACGTGACTAGTGTTGGGAGTTGAACACAAAGTAAAACTGTTTCAGAGTGTTCCCCAAAGTATAATAAATATTTATTTTTAGAAAAAATAATTTTAGGAACAATTGTCATTTTGGAATGGATATAATGTGTTCCAACACCTAGAAAAGTTTATATAGCGTTCCAGAATAAAAAAGCATAATGTTTCAAATTGTCTATTTTGGTGTAGTGGTTCTGACAGCAATCGATCTTATCGTATCCCATCGAGAGGGATCACACCATCCTCTTAGAGCGGTAGAAGTCTTTCGGTAACTTGGCACCCTCCGGCAAGATATCTGTAATCAACTTGAGCACTCTATTGTAGCATTCTTGCGACATGTTAAAGTCAAACTTTATGCTCAAGAGCTGAGTGATCACCTCTAACGGTGAATGGTACAGCTATGGTAAAAAGGAGTCCTTGCATTCTCCAACAACTCTATGAACTTCGCAGTATCGGCATTCGGTGCCTCCTCAGCTGCGTCACGATTGTATGGATCGAAACTAGGCCCCGCAGCATCGAAGACCATGTTCACGTACTTGTTGTTGACACAGTTTGGCTGTGGACATTCATATAAGGCTCCACATAAGGCTCAACATAAGGCTCCACATAAAGCTCCACATTAGCCTCCGCTTGGAATGCTAAAGGTACAAGCTCTCCGTGTGCGGTCCATTAGTAGTAATTCGGAAGGAAACCCTTTGTGTATAAGTGATACGTCACATCCAAATCTGGTTGAAACTTCATGTTCTGACATTTTACACACGAACACTTAATGTCCATGTCGTCCATGGATTGAGGAAACGCCTTCGCAAATTGGAGAAATTGTTCTACTCCGGTGATGTATTCATCTCGCATACCGTACCTGTCATCTCGAATGCGGTTGTAGATCCACGAATGGTCTAGCAGATACATGGATATAGCCATTTCTAGATATCTGCAAATATGAATAAACTTCAAAACTAAAATGAATATACTATATACATACATATATACTGCGAGCCCCCTCGGGGCCCCACCCCGAGCAGCAGACCCCCCAACCCCATGAGCAGCAAGAAGGTCCTAACCCGACGTACGGCCATGACTCGGGACCATTCCTATGAGTATCGGGATCAAGAAAAATAGACGACGGCATTAACCAACCAACAAAACTACTTGTTACAAATATCAGCACTATCGGTGGTTTCGAATCGGAGTATCAGGTTTTTTGGTGTCGAAAAACAAATAATTATTACTAAATTATCAAATTTTTTGGCACTATCGGTGCCCCTGACCAGCCCCCCGTACCCCTCCCTCCCTACACCAACCCTAACCCTAACTCAAACCCTATCCCTAACCCCTCCCCCACCAGCCCCCCTCCCCAGCCCCCCCTCACCCCCATGCTCCCCTCCCCCACCAACCACCCCTAACCCTAACCCTTACCATAACCCTCCCCTCCCCGCAACCCCCCTCACCCCCCTGCAGCCCTCACCCCCCTGTCCCTCCCTCCCCTACACACCCACCCTTAACCCGAACTCTAACCCTCCCCTCCTTCCAGCCCCCCTCCTCATCCCCCTGCCCTACCCCCCAGCCACCCCCAACCATTCCTCACCCCCAACCACCCGTACCCCCTGCCCTCCCCCCCCGAGCCATCCGCACCCCGCAACCACCAACAACCAAAATAGAAGAGAGACAGAGAGAAAGGGAGTCACGTACCGGAGAGGAAGGAGAGTCGTCGGAGAGAGTGAGAGCGTCGGAGAGAGTGAGAGTGAGAGCGTCGGAGGAAGAGAGTAAGAGAACAAAATAGGGGAAAATGAATGGGGGGGCGAATTTAATTTAATTAGAATTTAGCGACGTTCATACTAACGTCGCTAAATTAGTCGCTATTAGCGACGTCATAGCGACGTTTCGCGACGACTAGCTCATGTAACTAATATACGTCATTGTCACATCGCTATTTTCATCGCTAGTAGCGACTGTTAGCGACGTTTCAATTAAATATCGCCAATGTGCACAATTTAGCGATGTTTTACGAACATCGCTAAATTTACATCACTAATGGAGCAGATTTTAGTAGTGACGGTATGGGATCCGATGGTGCCTTTATAGCGATGCAGTCATCGAGGGCTCCCTCTGGTAGTGTGCATTCCCTACAGCCCTTACAGGAGTTGGCCCGAGTGGAGGACTTATGTTGCCAGGTTGCTGAGCTGCATAACGAGCTGCTGCAGATGATTGCGGAGCAGCACCAGTCTTAGTTGCAAACAGACGATGCACGCTTACCGCACGATTTGATATGCTCGAGTGCACCCTGAGGGACACGGACGAGAGGACGGATCATGTCGATCAGACGGTACAAGGGTTGTAGGTGGCCATGGGTGATCAGCTTTTGAGATTGACGGCTATTATAGATTCCTGCAACTCTTGACTGCTAGCCATAGAGCAGATGCTTCCTAATTGTACGTCGGCATCCACGCCAACTATATCGGTTCCACTGCCTCCTCCTCCTGCTATTGATGAGTCATCATCGGTGGCACTGACACCGGGGCAATATAGGTTCATGCTGTCCCAAATGCAGGGCCATACTCCTCCTCATGCTGACCAGGCGTAGTCCTTTATTAGATTTATTTTCATGTTTGTGTTGTTGTTGCTGACCCATTGTTGGGTCTTTATGTATTTATTTTATACATTTAGTGACAGTTTGTGTTATGTTGACCCATTGTTGAAACATTATTGAACAAGCTCTTTTTATAGCCGTTTGGTAGTAAATTTATTTATACCTGGCTATTTCATGTCTTTTTTATTGTTTGATTCTATCTATTTGATTATTGGTAGTGTCTTTTCATTATTTGTCTCTGTATTGGTTTACCTGTGTTGATTGTTCCACCGAAGGGGTCGGCGAACCCAGGGAATTCTATGAAGAGTTACTCTGGGTCTATTATTTATAAACTGTAATTTAAACTGCAGGTAGATTTTGGATGAAAAGGCAAACAGAATTATGTTTATTTATTTATTTTTTGCATTTTAGCGACGTGTAGCGACGACTAGAGACGTATGCTGGCGTCGCTAAACGTGTATCTAGACGTCGCTAGCATGTAACAAAGATGTCGTAGACAATCGCTAGACGTCACTAATTTGCTGACATGGCTAACTCGCCATGTCAGCAAAGTAGTCAAGAAATGTCGCAAATGACGTCGCTAAACATGTATGAGAACGTCACTAGTCTGTATCGTAGATGTCGCAGACGGTCACTCAATATCGCTAATTTGCTGACATGTCAAACTCGCCATGTTAACAAAGTAGTCACTAAATGTCACAAATTACGTCGCTAACCACTGACCTGATAGCGACGTTTAGCAACCAAATAATACGTCTCTGATTAGCAATACCGCATCGATAAACGTCGCTATCAACTAAAAGTATAAAGACATCATTACGTCGTAATAGCGACCAATAGCGACGTATTATGTGTTAGCGACAAGAAAATTTCGTCTCTAATTCAGAATAACGACATTTTCTTTCATTTTAGTGACATTTTTAGGCGTCGCTAAAGTGACTTATTTTAAAGTGCTTGCAATGTTTGGTTGGTGCAGGAAACGAAAGAAAAAAAAATCAATATTCCAATAATATCCTATGTCAACATAATTGTAGTTAACATGATGCAAATAGTTAAATGGTAAAATAGGCAATAACACATGGCTATTTTTGTCAAAAGTTTTGGTAAAAAATGATAGGAAAGGAGGAGGAAAAATGAATCCCATTGGTTTTGAGAGGAACCATTTTCCCTCATATTTTCCTCCATGTCAAAAAATGCTTCCCAAGGTTGTGGCTACCTAACAAAGAAAAAGAACAAGTTTTCTTTCCTGATTCCTTAAATCCTGAACCAAACGAGGCCTTACAACAATCAATTTTTTTTTGAAAACGATAGATAAATAACAAATAAAGTTCGGATAATTATAAAGAGGTAACAGGGCGTCCAGTGACTTGGCGATGTGAGCGCATGCACTCATGTCGCCAAGTCTATTGGCGATATGGAGGAGGTCGACAATTGTTTTGGCGACATGGCTACATTTTAATTTTTGTGGCAATATAGTTGTTTTAATTTTTTTCTTATTTTAATTTATTGCTTTTTGGTCACCAATTCAAGTTGAGACTTGGCTACATTTTAATTTTCTTTTTGGAGATATAGCTGTTGTTGTAATTTTTTTCTTTTAATTGATTGCTCCCATGTTGCCAATACAAGTGGTGACTTGGATGCAAGATTGCTTGTATGTCGCCAATTAAAGTGGCGACTTGGCTGAAGCTTGCTTGTATGTCGCCAATTCAAGTGGCGACTTGACTGCAGACTGCTTTAATGACGTGTGTTTTTTAAGAACAATTTTCTTTTATTTATTTGCTTATATATTTTTTGTAGATTTGTCCTACGAGCATTTCAGCAAACATAGAGTTAGAATTTGGTGACCGTTGTAAATTAAACTGTTGTAAAAGGTAAGGATCCGTTGTAAAAGTTGCAAAAATATATGCTGCAAGTCACCAAATGTATTGGTGATATATTTATTTCCCTCTTAATTAATGAATTGGTCACGTTTAAACACATTTTGCGCCATAGGAGAGATATCAAACATCATATTGTCCGAATATTTGCCAATGACAGAAGCATCGACTTGTGGTTGGCCCCCCATGAATTGGGCTAAAGAACCTAATGCATATACTCGGACCACATTTGGATCATTAGGCCAGGCGAGGCGAGCGGGTGAGCTGCATCTTGCGGGATGGACAGTGGCGGCCAAAACTTCACCAACGGGCGCGTATAGCTGCGGCGGACATCACACAATACAAGATCGACACGACCATCGGGCGGGATATGTGGATGTGGGCGGACACATTGGAGGCGGGTTTCGACTTCACATATATAACAACAAGTTCATAGCACCGTAAGAGAGGATGGCCAATGCTGACACAATTTGGATGTCTGGATCCCGTGCAAGATGCAGCTAAGTATGTACAAACTTGTCCTCAAACGACTGCTAACCATGGATAGACTTCAGAGATTTTGCGTGCAGATCGATGACTCAACTTGTCCCTTGTGTCAGCAAGAGGTGGAATCGATAGAACATGTATTCTTTGAATGTGTCGTATCCAAAGAAGTCTGGCACTCACAACTATCCAGCATAGGATTGCAGGCTACAACTACTGAAGATGTCGAGGACGTGATACAGCGGATACGGGATCGTAGAGGAGACGACAGGGGGAGAGGACCAACTTAGTTTCGGGAGGCCTGCGTAAGGCTTGTTTCTGCAGTATGGCACATATGGATAGAGCGAAACAACATGGTGTTTCACGGCATGAAAACGGCGTCCGTAGGCATTATACATAATGTTGATTATAATGTAAAGGGGATGGGCTTAGCAGGGGAATCTTCCTGATGGATGTATCCTAATTTTTTCTCATAAATACAATTACCTAGTTCCAATATATATATATATATATATATATATATATATATATATATATTATATATATATATATATATATTTTATGTGTGTTATCTGAAGAAGAAGATAAGCAAAAAAAAATCATATCGCTAGTTGGGGTTGGCGACATGAGGGCATGCACTTATGTCGCTAATTCCTTTGGAGGCACAATACCTTTTCTAAATTTCTCAAACCTATTATCTTATCTATTATTTAAGGAAAATGCTATTTTGTCCGCCCGCAGGGCTAGCACGAACTGTTATTGCTGGGGCACAATTTTTCGATGGAAAACTGAGAATTCGTAACAATTGTAAAAATAATCGTTATTACGTAACACTTCACAGAAGGTACGTAACAGAAATTCTACTAATGTAATACTTCACAGAAGGTGCACAGATTTCTACCAATGCATACGCTTCACCGAAGGTACGCTAATAGAATTCTGATAAACGATTGCAACACTTCACAGAAGGTGCACAGATTTCTACCAAGGCATACACTTCACCGAAGGTGCGCTAATAGAATTCTGATAAACGAAGAAGATGACAGACGAAAGATGGAAAAACTCCTGCTGGGGTGAATGATCACCGTTGCACAAAGCTTTATTCTCCCCACACGAATAGCTTCCAGGAACCAGCAAGTTCGTCGGAGAATTTGGAACACTCTTGCTCTTCTGACTCCTCGGATGAACACGAACTCCCGTGTAAAACTCAACGTTGGTACAATACCCCACTTCTCTCTCATAGCTTCTAAACACTTACAAAATTTTTGTCTAATACTTGTATATTAGTACCCTCTGTGAGAGAGAAGGAGGAGACCTTATATAGGCCCCTGCAACAACTGTCCGGTTAGCACAATGTTAGGGACGTGGTAATAACCACCCCGAACATGGAGCAACCGCTCAGAACATGCAAATACACGTTCTGCTGCAATTTCTGCCATTCGCATAACCAGTATAATTTGTACTTTACGCACACAGCCATTTTACGTAACCTGCACACACTACGCACTCTATGCACACTGCGTATGCTAAGTGCAAAGTGTGCCAACAAAATGCCACATTACGCCTCATGAGCCCTTGAGACCGAGTCCGAGCCCGAGCCCTAGTCCGAGTCCGAGTCCGTATCCGAGTCCGAGTCCGAATCGCTAAGCCCCTATGGGGCTTAGCTCCTATGGAAATAAATTTCCTAAGAGCAAAAAGCTAGAAGCTTACCATGGAGCCTTATTCTTACCTCTTAGTAAAATTACCCACATGGTTCCCACCTTTGGGTCACCACCCATGTGCGCATCCCAACAATACATAGAAGCCTATATATGTTGATATACCACATGATGCATTTTCGATGTGGGACTAAAACTTCACTAAGCATATAGAGAACAAGTTCTCTACATGTCAAGAATACAAATGCTCCAACAATCCCCCACATATCTCAATATGTATGGGTTCGAGTGTTTTCCACAGTGACTGTCCATCATGCATTAGGAGAGATGTCGCGATGACTTGAATCTTCCCACATGGGTTAAACAACAGACTATAATACAAGAATGGACTAAGCCTTGAATTTTGTACCATAGTTGAAGTTATTCCCACTCACATAATATAGTCACATGTGCTTCTGGCTATACACATTAAAGGCCCTGTGCCAGCCTGGTTTCAGTGTATACTTTTGGGCGTCTACAAGTTTATCCTCAAGAGACGGCCTGATATCTCTGTCCATACACTATAGGTGAGTTCATTATAAAGAGACATGGCATGGAATGCTTTACGCTTCCCCTGCGGTGCTACGCCGCTATGACATGGCCCGAAGCCAAGGCATTACCCCTCCCTGGGAATCATCCCATATCTGGGAACCTTTATAGTGTCATACTACTGTAGCATGAGGCAACTGCCTCTTTGTAGTGCCAAACTACCCAGCATGAAGCCTTAGGCTCCCTTCCGGTGTTACGCCGCAACGACCTGGCTTACAAGGTCGAGGCTTTATCCTTAACCGGGTACCTCATCGTGGTGTCGTGCCACTATAACATGAGGAACACCTCTTTGTAGTGCTGACTACACCCCTCTTTATTTTTAACATACAATAGGGCTAACTACCTATTTGCGGTGCTACGCCGCTGTGACTTGGCCTGCAAAGTCGAGGCTTTATCCTATTCCTGGGCAGCACCCCGCATATAGGAACCTCATCGTGGAGTCACCCCACTGTAGCATGGAGTTTCACTCCTTGTAGTGCTGCTCTACCGTGCTTTCTGTAAAGCACACCAGGCATTCACTCTGCCTGAGAACTCATTAAGGCAATTAAGCCAACCTTCCCACAGGAACAGTTTTCTGCAGAAAAACAACAGTAGACAACAGTGGTTATAGGTCCATAACCTCTCCATGCCCAATAGAACATGTACCCACCGTTCCTGATATTCTTTCAGTTAATGGTCCTCCCTTGAACCAAAAGCTAGATGCCTAGTAGATAAATCTTTGAAATAACAGCATAAAACTTTATGGTAGGAATACCATAACTAATATCAGAATGCCTTCAAACCCATTTTACATGCTGAGTCATCGACCAGCTAGCGCTTGAGGCCCTCGGTGAACGGATCCGTCAGGTTTTTCTGACTCCGAACATCAATCACTTCAATTACACCTCTCTTAATAAGATCGTGTACTGCCCTGTGCTTTAACCGCACAGTCCTCTTCTTTCCGTTGAAGAGGTCATTTGATGCCACCGCCGTAGTCGCCTGGTTGTCACAGTATATCGGTATAGCCGGTATTTGTGCGCCAACCACTGGAAGATCATACATGAGCTCCCGAAGCCATTCTGCTTCCTCGGCTGCGGTGTCAAGTGCAAAGAACTTAGATTCCATGGATGACCGTGAGAGCATTGTCTGCTTCTTCGACTTTCATGATATAGTAGCTCCATCCATTGTGAAAATATATCCACTTGTGGACCTCTCGCTCTCCGAATCTGAGCACCAGCTGGCATCACTGAAGCCCTTCCACTACCTACGGATCTCCGCTGTAGTACAGTATGTATGTCTGAGTCTTCTTGAGATATCTCATAACCCGTTTCACAGCCTTCCAGTTTTCAACACCAGGGTTGCTCGTGAAACAACTCATTATTTCCATGGCAAAAGCTATGTCAGGCCTTGTGGCAGTAGTAGCATACATCAAACTCCCGATTACGCTTGCATACTCCTGCTGCCTGACGCTTTTTCCTGAATTAGGCTTCAACTTCAGATCACACCTGTACAGCGTATCGATCCCTGAAAGATCTCGATACCCATAACGAGTGATCATCTTCTCAATATAATGAGACTGTGAAAGCGCTAGTCCAGTGTCTGTCCGGATGATCTTGATCCTAAGATCACATCAGCTTCCCCCAAGTCCTTCATACTGAACTTGCTCGAGATGAACCTCTTTGTCTCCGTGACACAGCTCATATCTGTACCAAGGATAAGCATGTCATCCACATACAGACAAACGATCACACCTCTCCCATCAGTGAACTTCGTGTAAACACACTTGTCCGTCTCGCTGACCATGTAGCCATTTGACCTTATAACCTTGTCAAATTTCTCATGCCACATCTTAGGAGCCTGTTTAAGACCGTACAAAGATTTTACCAACTTGCAGACTTTGTCTTCAAGATCCTTGACGACAAATCCCTCTGGTTGTTGCATGTATATCTCTTCGGTCAGCTCGCCATTTAGGAAAGCCATTTTCACATCCATCTGATGTATCACCATCTTATGTATTGCTGCAAGAGCAATCAACATCCTGATGGTGGTCATCCGGGCAACTGGAGCATACGTATCAAAATAGTCAATCCCCTACTTTTGAGAAAATCCTATGGCTACCAACCTAGCCTTGAACTTGTCAATAGTTCCGTCTGCTTTCATCTTCTTTTTGAAGATCCATTTGCATCCGATGGGTTTTGCTCCTTCAGGAAGATCAACCAACACCCAAGTGTTATTTGAGTTGATGGAATTAATTTTATCGTCAATCGCCTCCTTCCAGAAAACTGCGTCTCTGGTCTTCATCGCCTCATCATAGGTAAGCGGATCTGCTTCCACATGATAGGTGACAAAGTCACTTCCAAATTCCTTCGGCCTCCTCACACGCTTAGCTGATGGCTCAGCTTGTTCTGGTTCAATCGTTGTTTCAACAATATCTTCTTGGACCACATCTTCATTGAAGACTTCAGTTTGCTACGCACCCTCATTGTTCTCCGATATATTCGCAAGAACAATATTCTTGTGCCTTGTAAATTTGTCTTCAAAATATTTTGCGTCGCGAGATTCAATGATATGATTTGACTCAATATCAAAAAATCTCCGAACATCACTCTTCTCGGCATACCCCAAGAAGATCGTCTTAGTAGTCCTTGATCCAAGCTTCTGAATCTTCAGATCTGGAAGCTTAACATATGCCAGACACCCCCACACTCGAATGACATTCAAGTTAGGTCTGACCTTGAACTAGAGTTCATGAGGAGAAACGTCTGAAGTTGCATGAGGCACTTTATTTAGAATAAAAGTGGCCGTCAATGCAGCTTCTCTCCAGTAGCACTTAGGAAGGCCAGCAGTCAACAACATTGAGTTAATTATTTCTGTTAACGTTCTGTTCTTCCTCTTAGCTACTCCGTTGGATTGAGGAGAGTACGGAGCCATAGTCTTATTGACAATTTTATGTTCTTTGTAGAACGATGCAAATTCATAAGACCTGTACTCCCCATCCCGATCACTTCTTATTCTTTTGAGTTGTTGTCCAGTCTGCCGCTCAGCTTCAGCTCTGAACTCCTTGAACTTCTCGAATGCTTCATCTTTAGCCTTCAGCAAGTAGATGAACGCATACTTTGAGAAGTTATCGATGAAGGTTATGAAATACTTCATCGCGACCTTTATAGAGAACTATTTGAAGTCACAGATATCGGAGTGTACTAACTCCAGAAGATCTGTACTTCGATTAACCCGAGGAAAGGGTTTCCTTGTGATCTTAGTTTGAGCACAAACTTCACATTTCTCTACCTTATCCCTACATTTGGAGATAAGTCCTAGACTAGACATTCTGTTTATTCGTTTACAATGAACATGTCCTAGCCTATTATGCCACAACTCAAGAGTATAAGCAGAAGGAGTGACTTCATTAATTACCTTAATTACATTGGACTGATTTACAAGCTAAATTTTGAACATTCCTTCGGTATAAAAAGCTTTCCCGAAATATGTTCTCTTGATAGACATCACCATTTGGCCAGCATTGATGTCCATCCTAAGGCCTGCGTTGCAGAGTAGGTCTCCTGAGATCAGGTTCTTGGCGATAGCAGATACATGCTTCACGCCTTGAAGCGTCAGAGACTTGCCAGAAGTCAGCTTCAATACCACTGTCCCAATTCCATGCACTTCAGCTTGTGCCTGATTTGCTACCATAACCACATCAGAAGTAGGGGTGTAGGTGGTGAACCACTCCTTGTTGGAGCAAACATGGCAAGTGGCTCCAGTGTCTACCCACCAGTCAGCATCAGTTCCTACAGCATCAACCTGCGCAATCATAGCAACAACATTAGTGATCATAGTTACCTTACTAGGCTCTCCTTGCTCCGATTGCTTGGCTTTTGCTTTGCACTCATTCTTAAAGTGGCCCTTCTTGCCACACTTGAAGCAAGCCAAGTGGGACTTTGGCTTCTTCTTCTTCATTGAAGTACCCTTGATTTTCAGATTGTCAGGGTCCTTCTTTTTGCTTTGGGAAGCCGCATGCTTTCCCCTTGGTTCCCTTGAATGCACCAGAATGGCGTTAGCCAATTGCTTGGATAGTGCGTCCACCTTCAGTTGAGCCCGCATCTGGTCCTCAACATAGATTTCCTGCAGGAGATCTTCAAGGGTGATCTCCAGCTTCTTCCTATGCATGTTTGCATAGAACTTGCTCCACCCAGCGGGGAGCTTTGAGATAATCCCTCCAACAACAAACTTGTCGGGAAGGGGCATCGTCTCGTCTTCCAGCTTCTGTCGCAGTTTCAGGAACTCCTTCACCTGCGACAGCATAGACTTTTCGTCCTCAAAGAACCACTTGTGATATTTTTCAACCACAAAGATTTTACTGCGGTTCTTGTCTTCTTCGTAGAGTTTTTTAGAGACTCCCATATGTCTCTAGCGAAAGTCTACTTAGAATAGGATTCTGCAAGGGAATCTTCCATAGCATTCAGGATAAGCAGCCTGCAAATACTATTTTCCCTTCTCCATTTTGCTTGAAGCTTAGTAGTCGCGGTGATTGCGGTAGCAGACCCAACATCTGGAACAGTAGGTTCTTCCTCCAGAAGCACGTGATCTACGTCTTTGAGTTAAAGGGTGAGATAAACCTTCCTCTTCCAGACTAGGTAATGTTCTCCATCAAACTTTTCTAACTTACAAAATTCAGAATTGAAGAGTGAAACATTAACGTTTTCCATCGTAGCGATAAAGCTTTGAGATTGTTATTGTCGGGGCACAATTTTTCGATGGAAAACTGAGAATTCGTAACAATTGTAAAAACAATCGTTATTACGTAACACTTCACAGAATGTACGTAACAGAAATTTTTGCTAATGCAATACTTCACAGAAGGTGCACAGATTTCTACCAATGCATACGCTTCACCGAAGGTGCGCTAATAGAATTCTGATAAACGATTACAACACCTCACAGAAGGTGCACAGATTTCTACCAACGTATACACTTCACCGAAGGTGCGCTAATAGAATTCTGATAAACGAAGAAGATTACAGGCGAAAGATGGAAAAACTCCTGCTGGGGTGAATGATCACCGATGCTCAAAGCTTTATTCGCCCCACACGAATAGCTTCCAGGAACCAGCAAGTTCGTCGGAGAACTTGGAACACTCTTGCTCTTCTGACTCCTCGGATGAACACGAACTCCCGTGCAAAACTCAACGCTGGTACAATACCCCTCTTCTCTCTCACAACTTCTATACACTTGCAAACTTTTTGTCTACTACTTGTATATTAGTACCATCTGTGAGATAGAAGTAGGAGACCTTATATAGGCCCCTGCAACAACTGCCCGGTTAGCACAATGTTAGGGACGTGGTAATAACCACCCCGCACATAGAGCAACCGCTCAGAACATGCAAAGACACGTTCTGCTGCAAGTTGCGCGATTCGCGTAACCAGCATAATTTGCACTTTTCGCACACAGCCATTTTACGCAACCTGCGCACACTACGCACACTGCGCGTACTGGGCTGCGTAACTGGGCCCGCGTAACGTGGTCGCGCAATGAGCGCACTGTCATGCCCCGATTCGGGGAATCGCTTGCTTTGCTTCGATTCATGCCGAATCGATCGTCCTCGCTAAGACGTGATGCCGTACAAGTCTGGAGTTGCACTTGTACAAGGCTAGAACATGCATATTTATATTATTTTGAACATTTAAAAATAAGCCACAGTTGCGGAAACATTGGGACACAATATAGGAAGAAAAAATACTCATTTTATTCATATTTGTAGTCAGAATACAACTTTCTCGATAATATTTGAAATGCCATTTCGGCTACATTGATTCATGAAAAGAAGTACAACTGATAGGCTGCCATGAAATAACTTCCCGTTCCATACATCATGCCCCTTTAGTACTTTGAAATATAAGCAGCTATCTTTTATAAACTCCGCAATACTTTGTGCGTCTTTTAGGGAAAACAACTTGAAAGGAAACAGCAGTTCAGAGAGCTTTAGTTGCGAGGTGCGCCCGAGCCTTCTCCAGTACCTGTTGAGGAGGGGTCAGCACATTATAACAATGTGCTGGTGAGCCCCGTTGGCCCACTCAGCTAAACCAATATTTTATTAATGATAAGCATTTTAAAGATATGAACTTATTAGGGACAGGCAATATTTAGAGCAATTCACAATTCAAATGATATGGTATTTCATAAAACCATGTTTACTTTACCATTGGCCGAATCCAGCTTTCCTGCACAAGATACAGGATAATAATAATATACTTACCGCCCCCGTATAAGACATTGATTAGCATACATACTTACAACATAACCACTGGTGGTTGTGCACCATGTCGACGTGCCATATAGGACTTCGTATTGGTATGCGGTTGACCATTCACCAGGTTGCGAGCCCGAATGAAGGTTCCGATACCGTGCTACCAAAGCACTAATTCCTCCTAGGCCGACTCGATCTCACCGCCGCAGGTACCGTTCGAGGAAATCCTTGTATACAAGTACGTCTATGGTCATGCGAATGTGTGTCCGACTCGATAAACATTGTGTGCATAGAATATTAAGTACTAAGCAACATGTTTATTCCTAACATTTCATATCTCATCATCATAGGCATCAATTATCTCAATTCAATGTTCAAGCGACAAGCACAATCTCAATGTTGTTCACAGTGTAATCAATTCTTTCAATGTTCAAGGGACTAGCATTCATTTCAATATTCATATTCAATCTCTAACTTCTTAGTGGTATTGACTTGTGGCATTTAGCAACTTGATATCGATCAACGGATGTTGCAAGATAATTATTTAGTTGGCATGAAGGAATAACGAGAGGGACAATACCACCACAGAGATCCACACTCACCAAATTAGAGAATTGCCGAGAGAGAGAGAGAGAGGAACACTTGCACGCTTAGCCTTCCGTCACGCGTCAGTCTGCATTGGCACCAAAAGTTTGGTTAATAATCCATCTCGTTGTGTTCTCTTCTCTCAGAATTCTCAAGAATGAATGCTATGCAAATCGAAGAAAACGGGCAAGAATCAAATCATCAAAAATCGTTCAGAAAAGCATCCATCAAAACCAAGCAAACAAAACGAGCAGCAAAACATCCAGAGAAAACTCTTGGATGCATTTCAATAGAAACCAATCCATTAGTTGGAAAGGTTCTTATGTACTTGTTCGTGATCGATTCGGTGCCGACGATAAGTTTCCCAATACTCGGTTCCGACCGAGTTAGCCAAGTCACAAGTCTTACATAGTGAACCGCTAGGAGCGGGACTCTACATAATATACCACTAAGAAAAAGTTTCGTCCTCGAAACTTAAAGAAAAAGTCCTACCTCAAAATTATCAAACAGCGAGGGGTATTTCACCCGCATCTCTTCCTCTAATTCCCACGTTGACTCCTCGACAGCATGGTTCCGCCACAGCACGTTGACCAAGGTTACTGTCCGATTCCGCAAAACATTCTCTTTCCTATCCAAAATTTGGATAGGCTCTTCAGTGTAGGATAGGTCAGCGCTCAGCTGTAACTGATCGAAGTTCACTACGTGACTTAGATCATGCACGTATTTCTGTAGTTGGAATACATGGAAGACATTATGCACATCAGCCAGAGCCGGAGGTAGTGCAAGTCGATAAGCCACTGAGGCTTACCTTCTCTAAAATCTCGAAGGGTCCAACGAATCTCGGGCTTAGCTTTCCTTTCATGCCAAACTGCATCACACCTCACATGGGTGTGACCTTCAAGAAGACATGATCGCCTGCTGGAAATTCCAAAGGTCGTCGATGTACGTCCGTATAAGTCTTCTGTCGACTTTGAGCAACTCTAAGTCTTTCTCGAATTAAGCGAACCCTATCGATGGCCTGTTCCACCAGTTCTGGTCCGAGCACTTGCCGTTCACCGACTTCATCCCAGCATATCGGTGATCGACATTTCCGTCCATATAAGGCTTTGTACGGGGCCATTTGGATACTTGCCTGATAACTGTTGTTATAGGCAAATTCTGCTAGTGCGAGATACGCGTCCCTATTTGTCTTCGAGTCGAGCACGCACAATCTCAACATACCCTCAAGGATCTGATTTACCCTCTCTGTCTGACCATCAGTCTGCGGATGGTAAGCCGTACCGAAGTTCAACTTTGTGCCCATCGTCGAGTGCAGACTTATCCAAAATCGTGACAAGAATCTCCCGTCTCTATCCGACACTATATAAGCTAGCACCCCATGTAATCGAACAATTTCATTTATGTAGATCTGAGCCAACCGTTCTACTCCCCATATAACTTTTATTGGAATAAAATGTGCCGACTTGGTTAATCTATCTATGATAACCCAAATCGCATCATTCCCCTTCTGAGTTCTTGGCAAGCCGACGATAAAATCTATACAGATATTATCCCACTTCCACAGTGGAATAGCCAAGTTTTGTAGTTCTCCGCCTGGCCGTTGATGTTCGGCCTTCACACACTGACAATCCATGCATTGTAACCCGAAAAGAGCCACATCCTTCTTCATACCATGCCACTAAAAAGTTCAGCGTAGGTCCTTATACATTTTCGTGCTTCCCGGATGCAAGGAATACTTCACGAAATGAGCCTCGGTCAGTATTTCCTTCCTGATATTCTCATCCTTAGGGACGCACAATCTTCCCTTTACACGAATAGTGTCATCTTCAACGGTAAAGTCCGACGCCTTTTCTGCTAGAATCAACTCACGTATCTTCTGCAGAAACGGGTCATCCTTCTGAGCAATCTTAATCCTTTCCTGGAGACTCGGCTCAAGTTGCAACTGAGCCAACTGCACATTCTGCGGACGAATCCTGAACTCGATGCCCATCTCTTCAAGATCTCGTAGTACCTCTTTTGCTATTGTTAGTGACCCAACAAATTTCTGACTCAAGGCATCAGCTACCACGTTTTCTTTACCCAGTGTGTAGGAGATTGTCAAGTCATAGTCCTTGATCAATTCTAACCAACGCCGCTGCCTCAAATTCAATTCCTTTTGCGTGAATATGTATTTCAGGCTTTTGTGATCTATAAAGATATCGCAGGACACACCATAGAGATAGTGTCGCCATAATTTCAACGCGAACACAATCGCCGCCAGTTCCAAATCATGTGTTGGATAATTCTTCTCATGCTGTTTGAGTTGTCTCTACGCATAAGATATTGTCTTCCCACGTTGCATGAGAACACATCCCAAACCAAGTCCCGATGCGTCACTGTAGATTTGAAATCCCTCAGAGCCTTCCAGAAGTGCTAAAATTGGGGCCGTGACGATCCGCTGCTTGAGTTCTTGGAAGCTACTCTCACAGTCGTCAGTCCACTTAAATACGACTCCCTTCTGAGTTAGACAAGTCAAAGGCGATGCGATTCTCGAGAAGTCTTTCACAAATCTACGATAGTACCCGGCTAAACCAAGGAAACTCCGTATCTCACTAGTTGATGTAGGCTGCTTCCAGTCCACAACTGCCTCAATCTTCTTTGGGTCGACGGCAACACCTTCCGTCGAAACAACATATCCAAGGAACGACACGCTGTTCATCCAAAATTCGCACTTGCTTAGTTTTGCATAAAGCTGGTTGTCCCGCAGCGTCTGAAGTACTTCTCTCAAGTGCTCGACATTATTCTTCCTATCCTTTGAGTAGATCAAGATGTCATCTATGAACACGACAACAAACTTGTCTAAGAACAGTCGAAACACTCTATTCATTAGATCTATAAAGGCTGCTGGAGCATTAGTCAAACCGAATGGCATGACCAAAAACTCATAGTGTCCGTATCTTGTACGGACTGCTGACTTAGGGACATCCTCGGGTCTGATCTTCAATTGGTGATATCCTGAACGAAGATCAATTTTAGGAAACACGGTCGCCCCTTGAAGCTGATCGAATAAATTATCTATCCTTGGCAAGGGATACTTGTTACGGATGGTTGCCTTGTTTAGTTCTCTGTAATCGATGCACAGTCGTATCGTCCCATCCTTCTTCTTTATAAACAACACTGGAGCTCCCCATGGAGATACACTTGGGCAATGTATCCCCTATCTAATAATTCTTGTAGCTGTACCTTTAGTTCCTTTAATTCTGCCGGAGCCATCCTGTATGGCACCTTTGATATCGGACGAGTACCTGGGAATGTTTCAATTGTAAATTCAATTTCTCTATCCGACAACATTCCAGGGATCTCATCCGGAAACACATCGAGGAACTCTGCCACAATTTCGGTCTGATTCATGCCTACACTCTTCATTCGAGTATCTTGGACAGAAGCGAGAAAGCCTTCACACCCTGAGTACAGCATGTGCCTTGCTGTAACTGCCGATATGACCATGGGTCCTTGGAACGCCGAGCCGCACGAGTAAGAGAACTCTGTTTCTCTAGGTAGGCGAAACACAACTCTCTTATCCGCACAGTCGATTGTTGCATGACAGGCGCTGAGCCAGTCCATTCCCAATATGATATCGTACTCTTTGATGTCGAGTACAATTACGTCCAAAGATAAAGTCTTGTCTCCAATTTTAATGTAGTCGTCCCTGTAAATCAAACTTGCAGGCATATCTACTCCCGAAGGAGTGCTAACACACAAAGCTGTCTTTAGTTGAGTCATACAAAATTTATTTTCTATTACAAATCAGAAGAGATAAAGCAATGAGTAGCGCCAGAATCAAAAAGTACTCTTGCAGGTATGCCTTTGTACAGCAACATACCTGTTATAACATTCTCTGCGGTCTGGGATGTAGGTCCTAAAAATCAAGTTGCACCCCTCAAAAAAAGCAATGAAAATCAAATTGTACACCCTTCAAATAAACTGCGCAGGAGACAGATTGTGCAACAACTCAACTGCGCACCCATCCAAGCGCGCTAGCTGACGTGGCCACGTCATCATTATCTGACAGAAAATCAGATCTTCTGACAGCTGACAGTCCGAAGAACGAGGAAACTGTTCATTTTTCATACAGCATAGAGCTCGAGGACAGCTGTACAGCCAGCGCAAGCTACCAGCACAATCGAAGCGCTCTGCCAAATACCCTGCAGCACGGTTCAATCCCAGCGCAGTCTGAAGTTAGCGCAATTCATGTGGCACAGTCCATCAAGACAACTGACATTTTGTACATGGCATACATGCCATCAATTGCTCACCACATGGCAACCGTCTGTACACGATCATGCGTATTTCAATCAAACAATACTTTGTGTCTAGTACAGTTGAGCCACGATCGAGTAACTGCCAGCACAGTTCGCTGCTTGCGCAGTCCAGTGTATACACAATCCATCCTGCGTAATCCAGAATAAATAAAAATTAGTTATTTCTAGAACTCTATAAATAGAGTTTCAAGTCCTTCATAGGGGGGATCAAAAAAATCAGAATCAAGAGCAGAGATCATTCAAGATCATCAGAGAAATCAGGAGTTCTTGCCCAAGTGCTGCTGCATTCTTCAGAGGCTACTGCCTTCAACTTCAGAGGCTATCGTCTTCAAAGTTCACATCGTCCAAGGGATAAAGCGATCGTCTTCAGATCGAATTCCTAAAGTTGTACTTTCCCAGAATTTAATTGTAATCTTCATACAAAGTTTGTGAAATAAAAGAACTTTTGTTTTTTGCAAACAAAATGGCGACTCTGCTGGGGACAACTTTCTCCTCCGACGAGGAAGTGATAACTCAATGTGACATTGCGTCTATCGGAAAGACGCAGAAGACGCTGGTTGTAAAGGTCAACCAGACGGCCTACAAGACGATGATCAACTCCGGGACTACTCGTCACACTGCAACCTCTGCCAAGAGCAAGGTTCGTTCAGTGTGGACTCCAAAGTCCTCTGTACAGAACTATGCGCAATCCTCTGCGCAGTCTACTGTCTCTGCTCCTAAAACTGATGTGCAGTACACTACTCCTCTTGCCATTGCATAAACCACTTCCTATGCTACTCTGGCAAAATACAAGACTCTCCTTCCCCTGGCGCAGTTGGCTGCAACTCTTTCTGCGCAGTCCACCACTCCAGCAACCAGAGTGCAACTCAAGCACTCTGAAGTCAAGATTCCTACTGTGCAATCTGCTGTGTCTGTGGCCAAATGTCCATCTGTCAAAGCTCCTCATGCGCAACTAGCCAATGCGCCAACTGCCACTTCAACCCCTGCACAAGTTGTTCTAGCGCAGTCTATGAGGGATAGCCGTTTGTTTAAACTCCCTTCTTCTCATAGCAAGGGGAAAGACTCAGCTTCTCTTCCCAAGCACCCTGTTGCTCCAGCGCAATCCACTGGGGGTAGTCTGTTGACTATTCCTCCCCCTCTTCAAAACAAAGAAAAAGGCCCGTTAGTCTTTTCTCAAACTTTCTCGTTTCACGACTTGGAAGACAACAGAGGGAAACGCTCTTTAGCTAACCCTTCCTCACAAAACAAGGGAAAAGGCCCTTTGATCTTTTCTCAGTCTTCCCCAGTTTTTACCTCGAAAGATCAATCTGAACGTGCCTCAGCACTAATCAATGCAAGAACTCTCTCAAATAAGAGTTCTTCTCTTCTGGCCAAAGGGAAATGTACCGATCAAAGAGGTATTCTGCCTACTCCCGTAGCAGAATTCCAAGATCTCCCAACTCTCCAGATATCCCGATCAAAGCAGGGCAAATTATTGGTGTCTCAGATAGAAACCCCTGGGGGTGAGTTTGCTGATCTATGAGTTTATCTCAATAGATCTCGGTCTACGTTAACTTTGGCGAAACGCAAGCAACCAATGCCGAAGACGAACCTGTATCAAAGGCAAACTTCCAGAATGAAAAATCCTGACACCTATGTAATGAAGTGAGTACTTCCCTGTACACTCAAGGGATAAAACATCTGAAGAACCGGAACCATGTTCCAAATGTTATCAAAGAACATATCCCTCAAACTTCTTCTCGTTCCGTCGTTGTTCCTGACCTCCGAGAGTACCTCAGACAAAAGCGGGACAACATCTCAACACCTCCAGTTCAACTACTTGAACACCATTGTAATCATAAGGTTATCATCCAGTGCTGTTGTCAGACAACAAAATGATCTGTCTTTGATCGTTTGAATTTTGCAACTTCAGAACCAATGTCGGAAGAGGAGGACGAAGTGTTGTATACTTCTGTCAACATGGCCTCCCGAGACACTGGAGGTAGAAAGCTCTCCAAGCACGGCAAGCCTCGCCGGCCCAGCCAGCGGTATTTAGATTTACTCCAAGAATCTTCTGAAGGAGTGTTTTGGCATACCCGATCCCGAGCCGAGATACAATTGGTCAAAAAAATCTTCTCCAAGATCCTTTTGGTCATTTCCTACTTCTCATTCAGGAGATGATTCCTTCTCTGATTATGATACATACAGTAAAAGTTCTGAACAAACAGTGTCTTCTACTGTACCTAGAGAAGTGACAGCTTATGTCGTCACTGAAGATCCAGATGCTTCTAGTTCGGCTAATCAAGAACAACGAATTGCTGCACTGGAGGACAAGTTGAAGACCATGGCTGAAATGGTCGCAAGTATGCATTCTATCATTGTGGCCCAACATACAGTAACACCGACTGTACCTGCTAATCCTGAGATCATAGCATCGTCGGTGCCTGTCAATACAGGGCTGGGGGTAGTATCTCCTCAAGTACCCCCTGTACAAATTCAACCCACACCCAGTCAGTCAGGTACTGGGGGTAGTGCTTACCACGCTGTTCCTTCCCCTAACACTCTGATTCAGCCTACTCCTTCTTCATCATCGGAGGATGCGAATGAAGCTGTCAAACTCTTGCGCACTCAATTCGAGGCCTTCAAAGAAAAAGACAACTTTTTAACGCCCCAGTCCCAAAATACGTAGGACTAGGAATGTAGACATGCCAGCTGTATTCATACGAAGTATACTCCAATATATGGAAGCCTCGTATAAATACATAAGCTGTAAAATACAGTAGAACCATAACTAATCTCATCCACACAAAATAAATGAATAAAAGACATCATATAAAAATAATAAATTGTCTTGATATAATATGTTGGGCGGAGACAAATCCACTACCAACAAGTAAAGGAAAAATACATAAGAAAATATATGAATTTGGCGAGCGAAGCGAAGACGATCCAAATGCAATCATCCTCGAAGAAATAGCGATGGTCACGGCTAGAGCTAAAACACCTGCGAAAGTCAATAGCACACACCTGGAGAGATAACCAGGTCCTCAGAGGGACGTAACAAGACACATAATATTATGCCATATAAACTGAATAAATATTGCTCAAATAAATAAGTAAATCGAATTATAACATGGTCCAATACGCACCTACTGAACGAGCGTACCATCCCCCCAACCAAACAAGGATAGGAGATGGTAAACTAATTCACGGCGACGTATCTTTCCATGCTATGAATCCAATATGGTATCCGGACTCCAACAAGGTTCAATACCTTCTCATCGAAGTAGTAAGTCACACCTACAACCAAACAAGGATAAGATGTGACGAACTAATCTGCAACAAGTTATTGTTCCAAGCCACGGTCAGATACAAGTACCCAAACCAAAAGTACTCGTACCTAACGGATAAAGGTGCCTAACCGGTCTAAGTGATATGTAGTTAAGAACAATCCTTCCTACGCATGGGCCCTGGCTGAATAGGATCGGCATAGTCCCCCCTTGGGCACCAGAGGCCCCATCAGTAAGAGCATGACGTTCCGCAGAATCGTCAGTGGCCGTCAGTAATAATGGGTCATCAATCCCGTATCTCCAGCGGAGAGTCCGGGTCACAAGGGAAGTGCATCGAAGCCCATACGCTAATGAATTGTCCTCCCCGCCCAATGCCTACTGTGTTGTATCCACAACACAAACCACTATAACCGCTAAGTCAAACTAGCATGCAATCTCTATTAGCGGTTATTCCTATCGTACGGCTTGTACGTACCGGTGGCCAGCCAATCACGCACTTCCATGTCCTACATGCGACACACAACTTCGTGGTACAATGTGTCAAGGCCAATGAATGCAACACACAAGGTGGTCCCTTAAATCTAGGTTTAATTTGTAAGAAAATAATACACAGCAGGAAATATAAATGAACAGTAAGTTCTAACCGTTATGCCATGTATCACAGTTTATTTTGCAAAAAGAAAATAAATAATGCATGAAATATGAGCTAAAATAATTAAACAACAAATGGCAAGGTGTCTTGCCTGAGGTCCTTGCTGGTGAAACCGACAATTTTGTTGGGTACAGAATAGTCACAGGGCTACACAAGATGAACTCAGACGATGTGACAAACTTCTAAAATAAAAACCAAAAATAAAATATTCTAAAAAATTTTGGGAAAAATATATGATATATATATTTTTCTGTCAATATTTCGAAACTTCAAACGGATCGTGATTCTGATTCCTGGTTCTCCCAGAATTTTAAAAACACTAAAATGTGTCAGATTTCGGACCACTGACACTCCACAAATTTTCCAGAAAATTAAATTCTGAATTTATGAAAATAAAATTTACATTCATAAAATATACCTCAATACGATTCCAACAAAAAAAAACTAGAGGTCAAAAGGAGTCCGGAGTTGGGAATTATGGTCATTCGAAGTTGCTACAACCTTTGAAAATTGAGGCTAAATTTATGACGAAAAAAAGAGAGAAATTTTGACAAGGATGGTTTGAAAGATGATTTGTGGTGAAAATAATATGGAGGAGTACCTGCCTATTTATAGGATGTGGAAATTTCCAATTAGATAAGAATTAGGATTCCTTTAAACCCAATTTAGATATTTCCTAATTTAATTTAAAAGCAATCAAATCCAAATCCAAATCCAAATCCAAATATAATTTAAATCAAATCAAATTCTCTTAGTTTAAAATCAAATCAATTAAATCCAATCTCAATTATAGATATTAATTTAATCTATTTAAATAAATCCAAAAATCAAATCAAGATTCAAATGGCCACAATAACTTCCAAATATATTTTTCAAAATACCAATAATAATAATTTCGAAAATAATAATTATTTTTAAATATCTTTTTGAATAATAAAATATTAATGTTAATAAATCTCAAAAATTATATTTTTATTTAAAATAGACTAACAAATAATTACGAAATATATGTATGCAAAAATATTCTTTACATAATTATGTTTTCCTAGTGTACAATAAAATATTATTTATGATTAATAACTGCTAAAAATAAAAAGGCTTTTTATAGCAAGAATAATAATTATATAATATTTTAAAAGTGTATAATAAAATAGAAAAAAAATATTTTTCTAAAATATGTACGCTCGCACATATTCGCACTTGACGAGCAACTACGAAAAATAAAATTCCGTGCGCGACGTACAATACGACTATGCGACGTACAATACAAAAATTTTAAATCAGTACCAAATTTAATATATATAAAAAATATATTAGAAATTTAGGGGTTT
>JANAVB010006561.1:0-44185 GCA_029216955.1 Iris pallida | reverse complement strand
ACGATTCGCGACCACTTAGCTAGCCCGAGTCATTATCAGTAGGCTCAATATACTTACTGTAACGACTTGTGGGAGTAGATAGAGTATTTTCTCGTGTTGGGTCGTAGTTAGCGGTAGAGAATTCTCCGCTAGATTAGAGTTTTCGATGGCCGATTATGATGTGGTCTTAGGGATGGATTGGTTGAGGGACCGGTATGCTAGGATAGACTGCCACATTGGCAGGGTTATTTTTAGCATTCCAGACGAGCAGGAGTTTTCCTTCTTCCGAGGCGAAGTTGAACCTTCTCCTCCAGTGTTGCGGATGGCAGTAGCAGCAGTACAGTTGCCTCGGATAGTCGAAGAGTTTCCAGATATTTTTCCAGAAGAGCTTCCAGGGATGCCACCAGAGCGGGAGATCGAGTTTACTATTGACTTGATTCCCGGGACTGCCCCAGTGTCAGAGAGAGTCTACAGGATGCCGTCAGAGCTAGAGATATTGTACAAGATGATTGAAGAACTCAGAACCAAGGGATTCATTCGTGCTAGTGGATCACCTTGGGGAGCCCCATGTTTCTTGTAAAAAGAAGGATGGTACGTCCAGATTATGTGTTGACTATCGTACCTTGAACTCAGTGACAATCAAGAACAGATACCCTCTCCCGAGGATAGATGACTTGTTTGATCAACTCAAGGGACAGCAGTATTCTCGAAGATCGACTTGCGGTCAGATACCATCAGATCAGAGTCAGAGAGCAGGACATCCCGAAGACAGCTTTCAGATCTAGGTATGGGCATTGGGAGTTCCTTATTATGCCATTTGGAGCAACCAATGCGCCGGCTGTATTCATGGACCTCATGAATCGCATCTTCATGCCTTATTTGGATCAGTTCGTGATTGTGTTCCTAGATGACATCCTGGTCTACAGCAAAAGTGAAGCAGAGCATGAGCAGCATCTCAGAGTTGTTCTTCAGGTTCTCCGAGAGCACCAGTTGTATGCCAAGTTTAGTAAATGCGAGTTCTGGCTCGATCGCATTTCGTACTTGGGTCATATCATCACCAGAGGAGGAGTAGAAGTGGATCCAGAAGATTGTGGCCATAGAGACATGGCAGTGCCCAGCAGTTGCAGAAGTTCGCAGTTTTCTTGGATTGGCCGGCTACTTCCGTCGATTTGTTTCGGATTTTGCTCGAATTTCAGCGCCATTGACCCAGTTGACCCGCAAGGATGTGCAGTTTGCTTGGACATCAGAGTGCCAGAATTCTTTTGAGAAGTTGAAGCGAGGCTTGATGACGGCACCATTCTCATACTTCCAGATGGAACTGGAGGATTCTCAGTATATTGCGATGCTTCAGGCAGAGGTCTAAGATGTGTTCTGATGCAGCATGGGAAGGTAATAGCTTATGCATCACGACAACTTCGTGATCTGAGAGGAATTACCCAACCCATGACTTGGAATTGGCAGCAGTAGTGTTTGCACTTAAGTTGTGGAGGCACTACTTGTACGGAGATAGGGTGAGATTTTTACCGACCACAAGAGCCTGAAGTATGTGTTCACCCAGAAGGATCTCAACATGCGTCAGAGGAGGTGGCTGGAGCTACTTGTGGATTTGATGTCAACCTGCAGTATCACCCAGGAAAGGCCAACATTATTACAGATGCATTGAGTAGGAGAGCCGTAGTTTATTTCCTAACAGCGCAACCAGAGCTGTTAGCCGATCTTCAGAAGATGGGTATAGAAGTTGTTCTCCCTTCCAGTGTGGCATTGATGGCCAGCATGCAAGTTCAGTCCACTATAGTCGAGAGGATCCGGATGGCGCAGTCAGCAGATTCCAAGATTCAGCGACTCAGAGCAGAGTGTGAGGCAGGACGAAGACCAGAGTTATGTATCCATAAGACGGTACACTTCGACATGGAAGCGTCTTTGTGTACCCAGTGGAGATATCAGACAGAAGATTATGACAGAGGCCCACAGTTCGCAGTATTCCATTCATCCCGACGGTACGAAGATGTACCATAATATCCGCCAGTATTTTTGGTGAATGGCATGAAGAGAGAGATAGTCGGGTTTGTCTCTCGGTGTTTGGTTTGCCAACAAGTTAAAGCTGAACATCAGAGGCCAGCTGGACTTCTTCAGCCCTTGCCAATTCCAAAATGGAAGTGGGAGCATATAACCATGATTTTATGACTGGATTGCCTAGATCTTCGGCTGGCAGAGATGCTATTTGGGTTATAGTTGACCGGCTCACGAAGTGGCCCACTTTCTGTCGTTCAGAGTTGGTCAGTCGACGGCTCAGCTAGCAGAGATGTACCTCAGGCAAATCGTCAGACTTCACAGTATACCAGTCAGTATCACCTCGAACAGTGATTCAAGATTTATGTCGCACTTTTGGCGTAGCCTGCAAGAGAGGTTGGGAACTCGCCTCCAGTTCAGCTCAGCATATCACCCACAGACAGATGGCCAGTCGAACGCACGATCCAGACTCTTAAAGATATGTTGCGGTCATGTACACTTGACTTCAGTGGTTCGTAGGAAGATCACCTGTACCTAGTGGTTCTCGTACAACAACAGTTTTCAAGCTAGTATCCAGATGGCACCGTTCGAGGTACTATATGGTAGGAAGTGTCGATCCACGCTAGCATGGGATGATGTCGGAGAGAGACAGATGCTTGGTCCGGAAATGATTGCTCAGACCGTTGAAGTGGTCAGAAGAGTCAGGGATCACTTCGAATTGCCCAAGATCGCCAGCGTCATTGGGCCGATTCTCATCGGCGCCTCTTGAGTTTTCTATCGGACCATGTATTCCTGAGGATTTTGCCTAACCGCGGTATCATTCGTTTCGCGTACGAGGAAAGCTTAGTCCTAGGTATATAGGGCCGTTTGATATTCTGGAGCGAGTAGTGATGTGTCCTATCGTCTCGCTCTTCCGCCATCGCTATGTGAGGTACATGACGTGTTCTATGTATCCCAACTGCGACGGTATATCTCGGACCCGAGCCACATCCTGGATCATTCAAATTAGTTGTTGGTACCAACCTTTCGTATGAGGAGAGGCCCGTGTCTATATTGGACCGAAGAGAGAAGGCACTCAAGAACAAGACTATTAAGTTAGTCCGAGTTGCTTGGGGTCATCACTCTTTGGGTGAGTCAACGTGGGAGCGTGAGGATGAAATCTGATCGCGATATCCCGACCTGTTCGACTCGTAAGGTATAATGTCTTCCTTATGCCTTATGCTTTCAATTCTTGCTTGAATAAATGACTGCATGATAGACTGCTTGTTATAGGTTACGATTATTATAGCTTGTCCTTGCAATTCTAGCCTCTTGATTAAATTCCGAGGACGAAATTCTTTTAAGGAGGATAGAGTTGTAATACCTGTAGTTCGTATTACGTATCTTGGAATACGTGTACGTATTTATCTTGTATTACATATCTCTTGGCTTGGCTCGGTTTAGTTTGGGTTGGCTTGGTTCGGGTTGGGTTGCTTTGTTCATAATGGACCAAGAGAAACCCCTACCTACCACCCCCATCATCCTTTATTAACCCATTCCTTCATTCTCTCACTTCATTACTCTTCTTCTTCTTCTCCACATTTACTTCTACACCTACCAGAAGAGAGAGAGAGAGAAAGGAGCTTAGGCAAGTGCAAACTTGCTTCATGATGGATCTCAAGTTTTATTATTACATTCTCTTCCTTACTTGATTTTAAGATACTTTAGAACTTGGCATTTTCTATTTTGATGGTTATATTTTTGTAGATTTAAGTTTTAAGTTCCTTCTTGTTTAGTTTTCTTGGTTTTGATCTCTAAAAACTGTATTTCCAAAAACTAATGGTTCTATGTTGTAGAGAATTCAATTTCATTCCGTTTTGGCTTTTGTTTCGCTTGATTTGACTTCGGATGAGGAAGTTATGGCCATAGCAAGTTTTTAGGACTTTCATGGCTGAACTTGCTGTTTGGGGACGATGAACCCCATGCACCGGGAACCCCATGCGCCCGGAGGCCATGTGCTGGGAGGCCATGCGCCGAGAAGTCCCGGCAATGCATCCCTTAAACTCCGAGCGTGTCATGCGCGTAGGTTCCTACGCACATGTACTGAAGACGCAACGTGAGTTTTCCATGCGCCGAATTGTGCAGAATCCCATGCGCCGATTTGTGCAGGAATCCCATGCGCCGATTTGTACAAATCCCATGCGCCAATTTATGCAGGAATCCCATGCACCGATTTGTGCAGGAATCCCATGCGCCGATTTGTGCAGGAATCCCATGCGCCGATTTGCGCAGGAATCCCATGCGTCGATTTGTGCAGGAATCCCATGCGCCGATTTGCAGGAATCCCATGCGCCGATTGTGCAGGAATCCCATGCGCCGGAATTGCTCTATTTTGCTGTTTTTGCCTGTTTAAGTTGTTTTGTAGCTAGAATCTTGAAAAACTCAAACATGAAAGTTGTAGATCTTTTCCTTGGCTTCAAGAATATGTCACTAGTTGTTTTATGCAAGTTTCTCTCATTCATGATAAGGGAAGAATAGAACACAATAGTGGCCCGCCGTGGCGCACTCTTAACAAGTAAACTGACATGATGTATCTCGACAAGCTGTTACGACAGCTAGCCTGACATGACAAGTATGAATGACTGGACACCGTGGGCATTGTGTTTGCACAAATAAACCAGCACTGTCTTGCATCATGTCTAGGATAGGGATCCCTGAGTACCACGGTCAGGGATACCTACTGCAATTGACTAAGGCTAATAAAATAGAATAATTCAGTAGTCATGTAGAGATTTTCAGCTACATGCAATCTCGTTATCTGGGCGCATTAAGTGGACTTGTAGCCTACCGACGAGTAGGGCATATTTCCAGCACACAGTCACGTGTTGCATACTTCATAACGAATTCGACCCGGATAACCGGATGGTCTGCAGGGCTTGTGCTGTTGGATAATCTTTGCATCTTGCTAGTAACTAGGCCTGTGATAGCCCTAGTTAGTTAAAAGTATCAAGCCGTACTCTTGATTGGCCGTGATTGATTGGATGGAGTTTATTCCAGCTTAGTCTTATCCTGATCCTGTACAAGATTGTGACATGACATGATTACTGATGCTTACCTTAACAATAACGATCGGGGGTCCAGTTCTGTTCAGGCGAAGGGTTACAACCCCGGTCCTTATTTGGTTTAAGGGTTGTAACCTGGCTCCCGGAGCAGTTCTGTGTCCTCTCTTCGTTTATTGCCTTATTGCAACCCCTGTTGCTCGTCATGTTTTACCTTACTTCAATACCATGATTATTTACTGGCCTTAACAATAAAGATCAGGGGTCCAGTTCTGTTCAGGCGAAGGGTTACAACCCCGGTCCTTGTTTGGTTCAAGGGTTGTAACCTGGCTCCAGGAGCAGTTATGTGTCCTCTTTTGTTTATTATCTTGTTACCTTATCAATAATAATTGAGACGGGCTTCTATTCAGGCGAAGGATTGCAACCCGGTCCTTGTTTGGTTTAAGGGTTGCAGTCTGGCTACTTGAATGGTTTCTCTGTGCTCAATATATTATTGTTATCTCAGTTATTATCAGTATCTTTAATTACCTTTGCTATTTATTTGTGATATGCTGGTTTTAGTTCCTAAGTGAAGCCCCCTTTGTGGCACTTGCTCTTTCTGGGGTCTGACCCAGCTGCTTTGTATGCCAGATATCGGAGCAGCTCCAGAGGATCTACCTACCTTCCAGCCAGATGGTGTCCACCAGGCGTAACCCTGGAACGAGTGGGTTCTTTTTGTCCTCCCACTTATTTGTAAAATTATCTTTTGAGGCGTTTAGCCGACGAGCACGTGTTAGCTCGATTGCACCTTTACTTACTGTCTGCCTACGGGCTGTAACATGATTGACAGATCCTAGGGTTGATCATGTATGACTGAACTCTTGCTAGTCTTGACATTTTGTACGACTAGCTTCATGATCATCCAATATGTAATGTATGACGCCTTGCTATTATTTATTGGTGCTCTGACATCTTGTAACTATTATTGCTTGCTTGAGATTGAGACAATAGGCTTGTTCATGACCATAGGAGACTGTTGGCTTGTAGTTAAACCCTCATGTATCTAGACAACCATGACCGTATAGCGAGGTGGGTTGCACTTCAATATACGTAGCTGGCTATGTACGCCCCCGCTCTCCAGTATTCTGGATCTGGGGCGTGACAACCACCCCCGCGCTCCCTCACGTGCACCCTCGCGCACCCCCGCGCCCCTTTTCGTGCTGTCACGATCTTCCTCGCACCCGCCACCTGCTCGCACCCCTTACCACCCACAACCGAAGAGAGAGAGAGAGAGAGGGGGTGGGGGTTGGGGTGGGAAAGAAAAGAAGGAGAAATTTGGTCCAATTTTTTTAGGGTATTAAGTTAGGTTTTTTCTAAGGACACCGCACTTTTTACTTGGGACAGCCCAAAAATGTTCAAAAAAATTACAAGTTTGCCATCCATTTTTTTACTTGGGGGCAGCCCAATTTTCTCCAACAAGTTAGACTGCCAACAAGGTGGCAGTCTTAGACTGCCAGCAAGTTGGCAGTCCTCACATAAAGGAGCTGCCAACAAGTTGGCAGTCATAGGACTGCTACCTTGTAGGCAGTTCTAACAGAAAGAGGACTGCCAATTAGCTGCAGTCCGCGTCGACGAAGACACCCTCGCTTGCCAGCGGCCACGCCCCGCCCCTCTTCCTCTACAATACCCTTATCCGCGGCTACCTCCTCAGCCGCTTCCCCCGCCTCCCTCCGCCTCTTCCCTGCGTCCCCCCCCGACCGCTTCACCTTCACCTTCGCCCTCAAGGCCTGCACCCGCCTCCCCCCGGCCTCCTCCCCCTCCTCGCCCCTCGCCTCTGACCCCCACGTCCGCAACAAGCTCATCCGCGCCTACTCCCTCTCCGGACGCATCGCCGACGTCCGCAAGGTGTTCGACGCAAGCACCACTCCCTCTCCGGACGTCGTCGCATGGAAGACCGAGTGCTCTCTCACCCTCCAGTCCCAGCCCCGCTTCCCCGTGCCCTCCTCTGCTGCGCCCCGCCCTCGACGCCCTCCGCCGCCTCGACCTCGCCTCTCGCCGCCCTCCCCCGCCGCGCTTGGCGCCTCCGCCGTCCGCTCGCCTCCCTCCCTCTGCCCTAATTTTTGGGTCGTCTCCAAGCAAATTATGGGTGCCCCCTAGCAAAAGTTACACCTGCTTGGGCTGCCTCCAAGTAAGGGCTGCCCCCAAGTAAACTTGGTGGTGCCCTTAGAAAAAACCTTAAGTTAGTACCTATAAAAGTTGAGGGTATCAAGTTAAAAACAGTTTTAGTTGAGGGTATCAAGTTGTAATTTAGCTTTTTTATTTATAAATTTGTTACTCAAAATAATTGTTTGCACTACACAAGTATAAAATCCAACTTTTAAAAAAATCATTTTTTTCTCCTTTCCTCTCCTAAATTTTAAATATTGTTCTCAATCAATGTTCAAGTATAAAAGCCAACTTTAGGATTCATTTTGGATGAACTTTCGAAGTTTCAAACTCATTTTAGAGTTTCCAATTTCGAAAAATTGCCTACAGTAGCTACAGAACTATGATGGACTGTCAAAATTTTTAACAGTTCTTCCAATTGGTAGAATTGTCAATTTTTTGATAGTCCGAAAGAAAATATTTTGTTCAATATCTAACTAGAATGTATGCATGCAACTACCTGCATAATGTATTCATCTTGTTGGGAATCGATACGCCCTCTTGCGCTCCGATATCGTGTCTGAGACGTTGCCGCAGCGAAAACTTAGGCCAACTCACCTGAAATAACCAACCCGTCTAACGGACACCAAGCACAGATAAAGACAAGTATATGGTGGTGACTACGTCACATGGACAAATCCCAATTTCTATAACTCAGATTAAATTACAAGATTGACAAAAACTAATGTTGAACCCTTTGCCCTAATAGGTTCAACCCCCTCACCACACTCAAGAAGAAAAGAAAGATTACAATTGAAATCGTTCACCAACCCGTATCAATCTCCCTAACCGAAGTTGACGACCCTCGATCAGATCTCTTCTTCCTTCTGTCTTGGATGGCGAAGTCCTAAGAGCAAAGTGCAGAACTTTCTCTAGATTTTCTGTGGACAAGCACCTCGAATCTCTTTTTGTGCTGTGCTTTGTGCCTCCACCCACCCCATATATATAGAATGAGAAAAACCTATTTTAGGTCATAATAGAATTTCTTAAATAGGAAGCCCTCAAATAAGAATCCAACTACACCTAAAATAGCCCATCAACATCCTATTTTAGATTATAATAGGATATCTTAAATAGGAAATCCTCAAATAAGAATCCTATTATATCTAAAATAGTCAATGGACTATTATGGACATCCAAATCAAATTAAATCAAATATTTAATCAGATTTGGACTCCATAAATATACTATTACCAAATCCAGACTGGACTCCAACAATCTTCTCCTTAGCTATTCTGATGAGAGGGTGTTGACCCCATGGCTCTCAACTGGACTCCATGCCTATCATCATGCGACAGAGTTCCTGCTCCCCCATGCCACTGATCTTCGATCCCTCGAGCTGCTTTGTATCTTCCTTCGTCTCCAGCTCCTCGGCTGTCACGTCGACGCTAGTGCCATGCGTAGCACCTCTTGTACTACTGGGATCCTGCCGATATCAATAACACGATCAAGACCGAAGTCCATGACGATCAGCCTGACCGCAAGTCTCGCTGCCTGTCCCCGACTTCTGTCTTCCACCGGAAAGTGTTAACGTTCCGACGAGCTTCTTCATCCTTGGCTGGCCCAACCAAGCAGACTGTGCAGTCCTCCTGAGATTCGAACTCCAGAACCTGTCCACCTTCGTGTCTGAACTTGAAGCTCCCCCATACACATGCGTCCTCGAGCAGAACATCACGCACTGTGCATGTCGACGATGACCCACAGCTTCCCCTAAACTGTGTGAATGATGATGCTCCCACCTCAGATTGAGTTTGCTGCAAACCTTGATCTCCTTTCCGCTTCGAACTGCTGAAATCGATGTCGCTCCATGAAGCTTTAGCAAACCACCCATCGCCAAAACCAGATCCATAGAGCAACCCCCATCTAAGATCGACCAGCTGCCATGGGACCGACAGATTGACCCTCAATCTTTGACTCACTACCATCCGTCGCTTTGTCTCGACGAACCGAATCTCAGTATCCTCAAAGCACCTAGAAGCCCCTCCTCAGTAAGTTTTCGACGATCTACCTCCGTATCCCTCAAAGCACCTAGAAGCCCCTCCTCAGTAAGTTTTTGACCTACTGTACATCTCAACAGCTTGAGCATGTACATGCCACAACACAAATCTTCTCGAGCCAACTGTTGGAACCCTTCACAAGCATCCAATCTTTGTCCTCAAACAGATTGCAACAGCCATCACTCTCCCAGCCTTCCTACCGAAATCAAGTTGTAGCGCAAACTTGGTACATGTCGTACACCCTTGAGATCGAGCTTCTCACCGAGCTCCGTTGTCAATTGTACATTATCGATGCCTACAACTGCAGTCGTCCCCTTGTCGCCCATCTTCACACGTCCAAATCTACCACCGCGGTATGACGTGAAGATCCTCTATGTAGAGTGGCGTGATACGACGCCCCCGTGTCCATGACCCAGTCTCCGTCATGACACATGTCACAAGGTTCCTCTGTGTCGGTTGCTGCGATGATATATCTCCATTGCTGTGAGATCCTCATGATCGTCCTTGCTTTTTTCCTTCTCAGCTTTGAGCTTCATGTAGTTCCTCTTGATATGACCCCTTTCGCCAAAGTGATATCAGCCCTCATCGCGGTCCACAATTGCAAGATTCCGAGAACTCTCCCATGGCCTCGTCTGTGAATTGGGTCTTCCCTTCCGTAGAAATCACCAGAGCGGACTCCTAATACGATTCCACTTACTTGCGCCAGACCTCCTCATTCAACAAGCTACTTTTGACTGCCTCCATCGTGACAACTCCATCAGGCACGGAGTTGCTCACCGACACCACCATCGTCTTTCAGCTTTCCGGCAGAGAACTCAAGAACAGTAGGGCCTGAAGCTCATCATCAATCACCATCTTTCACAAACAGTTGATTGATGTTATCCTGAACCTCGTCAGATGTTGTGCCACTGGGGCACCCTCGTGTTGTCACGACCGCATCCGGATATACGGATACGAATACGTGGGCCACGTCCAGCCTATACCGCAGTGTCGACGGTAGAACGCTGTCTAGTACCCAATTACTATACACTACATCTAGAAGGTCCATGAACTACAAATGTACTCAATCACAACCCAACATCTAAAGAAGATAAGGCAGGAAAGATAACTAAGGCACAAGAACAATTAGAAACTACTAGAAGGAATCATAAGACAGGAAAATAAAGAAGAAAAAATAAGACAAACTAAGGATAACTACCAGGCAACTCACATAGAAGAATAGTGAGATCCACCTCAGCTAGCAACATTATGAAGTCCAATAATGGCATAACAAGTCCTAAAATATTATCAACGTATCCAGTCAGGATGGGAACGAGTACATAAACTAACAACAGTTTCATAATATTGACAAATGCTTTAAGAGACAATCATAATGGAATACAAGATGATATATCAAGACTATAAGTAAAACATGATATATAAACTGCAAATCATGTCAAGGTGAATCATGCAGGAAAAGTAAGCTGAACTGTAATATGTAACTGATGTAATAAATGCAAAATGTGCCTCGAATATTATATCATAATGTGATCGGTAAGGGTCAAGATCAGGCTTCCAGCCGACCGGCTACAAGTACGTGGACTCGGCCCGGCCGGGATGGCAAGCTATGGAACAAGTAGTAGCACAGGTCAGGCTATACCCATCGTGAGGTGAGGGTATAGCTATAATACAAGTAGTAACTCAAGATGGGCATTGATCACACTATCTATAAAATTTTCCATTCCTCGAATAGTATACGGATTCGGACATAGCATGTCATGGCACGAGATTCCCTAAGAAGGTAGCTACTCCCTCTCAGAAATGGGTGTCATACAAGTACAAGAACAAGATCGAGCAAGTACCAGTATCCCAAGAAAATCCAGGAATGACATCTCATGATAGGAATCCGGTATATACTAGTCCGTGCACCATTATATCGAGAATCAAGTAAATACTATAACTGAATTGGATACAGAAGATATCAAGACAAAGAACTACTATCAGAGAATATACTCGCCTGCGGTCCTGAGCTATCAAATGGGGTCGTTGCTCAGGGTGATGCCACGGACCTAAAGATAAGATATATAAGCTAATTAGGGTTCAACAGTGTTAGGCTTTATTCTATAGTATAAGCTACGTAATCTAGGTCAGACTCAGTCAACTAAGTCAAACTAGGTCACACTGAGTCACACTAGGTCAAACTGGCTCAAAGGTTGACTTATAGTTGACTTTTGGTCAACTGGTCAACTCTAGTCAACTCTAGGTTAAACTAGGTCAAATGTTGACTCTACTTCGACGTTCAGTCAAAGCAGTCACCATGGTCAAACAGGGTTAAGGCTAGTCTCTATAAACATCCACAGGGTCAACACATTCAATTTCAGTGGTTGTGAAATCACTGGAATCGATGGATCTCAAAATACAACAAAAGGAGAAAAATTATAATAATAGGGTGAAAACCTACAGATGTTGTCGGATGGTAAAACAACCAACACCAACGTGTCCAGAATGGTCAAAATAGCTAGAATAGCCTGTCCATAAGTCCAATTTGGACACCGGGGCAAAAAGATAACTTCTGGTCAAAATGGTGTCAGTGTCGGACCCATTTTGCACCGAAAAAATGTGTCAGGATAAAAGACCTCAAAACCTAGCAAAATATATGTCAACGAATCCAGAATGACGATACGAACTCAACGACATATCCAGAATTGGATTCCGTTCACTCCGATCTCAAATTGGTCCGTTGACTAGGACATTGAAATTTCGATTTATACAAAAAAGTGTATCAGAGCCAATATCCTCAAAACTCAGTAAATTATATGTCAATGAGTTCATAATGACAATATGAACTCAACGATATGTCCAGAGTTGGATTCCGATGAGTTGATCTTAAAATGACCCGTTGACCCGGATATTGGTATCCGGCTTGAACGAAAATGCGTGCCGAAACCAATGTCCACTAAACCCTAGCAAATTATATGTCAACGAGTCTAGAATGACGATATGAACTCAATGGTATATCCAGAATTGGATTCCGATGAGCCGGCGTCAAAAAGTTCCGTTGACCCGGACTGTGGGGCCCGCTTTGTACCGAAATGTATGCCAGGGTCCACGTCCTCCAAATCTAGCAAACCTTATATGAAAATGTGCCAGAACGACACCACGAGTCTACTGGTGGTGTCAGAAATTGAATTCGGAGTCCCGGGTTCAAAAATAGAATTTTACAAGTGTAAAATTAAGAATTCGGACGACCAATTTTGGCATCAAATTCAACCAATCAAACGTGCTCACAAAGAAACAAAACTTGAGAGGTAGAAAGAGGGTTATACCAGCTGCGCATAGGAAATAGTGGCACGCCAGACGGAGTTGCGATGGAGGAGATACGAGTCGACGAAGTTGGCTCCACAAAACTGTCCAAAAATAACATAATTTAAAGCATCAACTTGGTGGCCGGTTTTGATGTATCAAACGATAAAATTAATGGACGAAACTTGAGGAAAGTGAAGAGCTATATACCAAAATTATGATGGAGCAAAGATTTCATCGATACAATGGTCGGATCTGTCGAAAAACGTGTGTGAAGTCGCTACGACGAAGCGCACTTTCTGAGTTAAAAACCCGCACGCGCCGACGTGATCTCATGCCAAACGCACGAATCATATGTTTCACACGCCGGAGAGGTCGGGAACTCACCCGGGGTGGTCGTCCAGGTTCGTCGGAGGCGTGGCTTGCTCGTGGTAGCGGGCGCCGACCACGCGGTGGCGCACGACGGCGGCGGCGCAGCCGCTGCTGCTGTTATCACAGCTGCTGCTGCTGTAATCGCAGCTGTTGTTGTTGTTGTTGTTGTTGTTGCAGCTGTTGTTGCTGCATGGCACACGCGCACGGCGGCGACGGCGACGATCGCCGGCGGTGGCGAAGGCCCGATGGGGGTGGAGGAGAAGAGAGGTGGTGGTGTAGTGGTGGAGGTGATGTTGAGGATGATGATGGTAATGATGGAGATGACCATGGTGATGATGTGAAGAATAGGAGGATGGGGAGGTGGCTGTGGTGGTGCTAGGCCATGGAGGGGAGGAGCTCAGCCATGAGCTGGAAAGGAAGTGGAGGTGAGTGTGGGGGTGAGTGTAATAAAGGAGAGAGAGAGATATTATATGTAATATATCTATGTATGTGTATATATTATATAAAGAGAGAGAGAGAGAGAGAGAGAGAGAGAGAGAGAGAGAGAGAGAGAGAGAGATATTAAGAGAGAAAGTTAAGGGAGAGAATAGAGAGAGGGGCTGCTGCTCGGGTATAGGGGGTGTGATGTGAGAGGATGTGAGGTGAGAGAGAGATAAATATATTATATATATATTATGTATATATTTGAAATGGAGAGAGAGAAATAGATATTTGTGAAAAGGAGGATATTTTTGAGTAGGGAAAAAGGCAAATACAATAGTGGTGTGGGCAGTCATGATAGGGTATACACAAAATTAGATTGGGTGTTGGGTCAAGTTTGGACAAGCTTGGGACCAAGATTTAATTAAAATCACAAATTTAAATCAATTAAAATCATAGATGAAATGGAAGCACAAGGGAGATCAATTTGGTGGCACGCAAGTGGCACGTGCATAGTAGACTCAAAACAGGCCAGGCCCATATATTGGGTCGACTGGATTGGACCGATATCGGGCCCAAAAATTAAGTTGGAAGTTAAGTCACAAATTACGGCAGACGATAAATTGGTCTAAATTGACCCGAAAGTTGTGCGAAGCAAATGGAGCACAAGGAAACAAGTTCGAGTGGGACACGATATATCAACATGAAAATAATCTCGTCTACTACAAACTTCAAGAAGAAAGTTTCCAGAGACTGGCATCCCTGATGCTCTAGAAATCCAAGTCACGGTAAAGAGCATTTAATGATCAAAATTAATTAAATCAAATAAATTATCAAAAATAATTTATTTAGAAAATTCAAAAATAAATCCCAAAAATTGAGGGGGCTTACATCCTACCCACCTTATAAAAATTTTGTCCTCGAAATTAAAGGTTGGTAGTGGGGTTAAAATATGATAGAAGATTTAGGCAATATTTTAGACACGATCCAAGAATGACGAGTTTTGCACGATCAAGATAATAAATTCTAAATTGTTCAGGCACGATGAGGGAGTTGGCATGATAGCATCATGATATGAACAAAATCATATGTGCATGATTTCAGAATAAGTCAAGTCATTGGGGCACGATTTTAGAGACGATTAGGAGAATCGAAGATATAAATGAAGTTCAAGTACGGGGTGATCTGTAGGGCTCAGGTTGATGAAAAATCAACCTGAAAGTCATACAGTCCCGATTGTTTGCAAAAAAACAAAAATTTTGTTTTATTCCAAACGTGTAAAAGAGTACAAAGTACAATAAATTCTGGGAAAGTACAACTTTAGGAATCTGATCAGGAGACGATCACTTTATCCCTTGGACTATGTGAACTTGAAGACTGTAGCCTCTAGAGAACGCAGCAGCAATTTTGCAAGAGTTCTTGATCCCTGTCTAATGATGATTAGAAACTCTATTTATAGAGTTTAGAAAATAATTGTTTTAGCAGTTATTCTGATGTGCGCGAGGCTGGATTGCGCCATACTGGATTGCGCCAACCTCCTGCTGTGCCAACTTTCATTCAGTTGTCAATCGTGTACTAACTGTATTTAGACGCGTGGCATCATATGATTGAGATGTGCGTGGTCATGTACAGGATAGTAGACACGTCTTGAGAGATTAGTGGCATGTGCGACACGTCATCCTGCTTTAGAATGTAAGTTGTCTCAACTTTATCAGGTTGCGCGAGCTTCAGTCAACAAGTCAAACTGCGCTTGATTTGAGCTGTGCCTATACACGTGGCAGCTTCTGAGTAAAATTCATTCAGGTTGCGCCCAGGCGTAACTAAGGATTTTGTTTAGATTGTGCATGGGCGCAACTCACGAAGTGTACAAGACAGCTGTCCACCAACTTTTTCTTGAGCGGTACAATTCACGGGATTCGAAGAGATTTTTCTCGTTCACTGTTATGTCAGTCATCAGTATGGTCAGGTAATGATGACCATTAAGTGTCAGATGCTACGTAGATTTTGGCGCAACTAGATTGGGCGCAGTCTGATATTGGGCACAATCTGATCGGTGGCGCACTCTGTTCTCCAAGCTTCATATCAGTGGCACAACTTGATTACTGATCAGTATATTCAAGGCACAACTTAATTTTTAGGCTCTACAAGACCCCCTTCAAAGTTTTCAAAACTTAAAAATATTGCAAAGTTTTGGAATACTTTGAATTTATAAAAGTTTTGACTAAGTCAGGTTGCGCCGGTCAATGCTCGGTCATCATGATTAAATACCTTTATCGAAAATATTCAATCTTCTCTTCGTCTTCCGGAGTTTATTAATTTTTTCCAGTTTCTCATGAGGAATATGAAGAGTCAATTTGTTGATATATATGTAGTTGATCTCCGTACTTTGGTCTTCACTTCTGTTCTTCAATGGCTCCCAAGAAAAAAGAGATGGAGACCAATGCTGACACCACAACCAATTCTCCTGAAGCGAGACAGGATGTTGTGCCTACAACCTTTTTGTTGGAGGCAGACCCAGCTTTGAGGGCAGTGAACTTTCTGAACTGTTTCGGTTTACCCCCGTCAGTCTTCAATCGCTCGAGTGGCGGATCATCCTCTGAGGAGCACGCCAATTCAGAGGGATTTCTCAACCTGATGCGTCGCTCGAGGATCTGCACCATGCAAGAGTTGGACGCCGCCCTTCGTCAGACTGATGAAGGCAAGGACAAGAAATAATGTTCTGAGCAGAACAACTTTTTATTTTTATGTCCTTGATTGTAGGGGTCCACCCGTCTTTATGCAATGAAACCTAAAATTTCTGATTTTGTGTGGCTGTGATTTCGAATAGTGCTCATGGACATATTCTTTTAACTACTTATTCGTTTTACTGTTTCTTCTGAAGAACACGTGGCAATTGTTACACGATTTTAGATGCCCATTTTTAATTCTTTCCCAAAATAAGATCCTAAAACGACGCACCGATCTCTTCTTTATCCTCTTTAAAAAGGACATTCAGAAATGAAAGAACCATTTATACTCTCTCAAAACCAATGTCTTCCCATAGGGTTTCATTTGTGCCACTTCATTCTGATATTATTTTCTTGCATACTGTGTCTTCAAAAATTGGTAAGTCTTGACAAAGAATCAATAGTATGAGTACTTTTCTTTCGTACCACTTCTGGAGACAAATATTAATCTGCATGTGTAGGTCCTAAAAATCAGGTTGCACCCATCAAAAAAGCAATGAAAATCAAATTGTGTACCCTTCAAATGAACTGCGCAGGAGACAAATTGCGCAGAGACTCAACTGCGCAAGCTGCACTACGTACCCATCCAAGCGCGCTTGCTGACGTGGCAACGTCATCATTACCTGACACAAAATCAGATCTTCTGACAACTGACAGCCCGAAGAACGAAGAAACTGTTCGTTTCTTGTGCCACGCCGTCATGACAGCTGTCTAGCGCAGTCCAGCTGCCAAAAGCCAGCGCAGTCTGACAGCTCAACCTCAGCGCAATCCGAGTCTTCGCGCAACCCATTAGAAGCGCAGTTTAATTCTAGCTCAGTTTAAGTGGCACAATTCATCAAAATAACTGACACTTTGTACGTGGCATACATGCCATCAATTGCAAACCACGTGGCAACCGTCTGTACACGACCAAGCGCATTTCAATCAAATAATGCCACGCGTCTCATACAGTTGGCCCACGATCGAGTAACTGCCAGTGCAGTTCGCTGCTTGCGCAGTCCAATGCCTGTGTAATCCATCCTGTACAATTCAGAAATAACTACTAATTAGTTATTTTCTAGAACTCTATAAATAGAGGTTCAAGTCCTTCATTATCAAGATCAGATCATTCAAGATCATCACAGAGATCAGGAGTTCTTACCCAAGTGTTGCTGCATTCTTCAGAGGCTATCGTCTTCAAAGTTCACATCGTCCAAGGGATAAAGCGATCATCTTCAGATCAGATTCCTATAGTTGTACTTTCCAAGAATTCAATTGTAATCTTCTTACAAAGTTTGTGAAATAAAGAACACCCTTTTGTTTTTACAAACAAAATGGCGACTCTGCTGGGGACGACTTTCTCCTCCGACGAGGAAGTGACAACTCAATGTGACGTTGCATCTATCGGAAAGACGCAGAAGATGCTGGTTGTAAAGGTCAACCAGACGGCCTACGAGGCAATAATCAATTTTGGGACTACTCGTCGTACTGCAACTTCTGTCAAGAGCAAAGTCTGTTCAGTGTGGACTCCAAAGTCCTCTGCACATTCCTCTACGCAATCCTTTGCGCAGTCTGCTGTCTCTGCTTCCAAAACTGCTGCACAGTTTGCTGCCTCTACTGCCCATGTGCAGTATACTGCTCCTCTTGCCATTGCATAAACCACTTCCTATGCTGCTCTGGCAAAGTATAAGACTCCTCTTTCCCTGGCGCAGTTGGCTGTAACTCTTCCTGCGCAGTCTATGTCACTACCACATTTCTAGTTTGAGGGTAAATTTGTCATTTTTGGGGTAAATAAAATTTATTAGCATTATTTAGAATTTATGGGAATTTTTAGGATTTATTTTGGATTTATTTGGACTAGTTTAATTTTTGACTAGTTTTGACTCATGTAGACCAACCTAGGAACTAACCATAGTTAGTTGGGCTTGGTTAGGTCAAGTGGACCCTAGTCTAACCTAGTGTGACTCAAGTTAGTGGTTAGTGATTTATTAGAACTTGAATTAGGAATTTAGAAATCAAGTTGTTGATAAATGGCTTGTGATTACACAAGTCATTTTGTGACTAAACTAGTTAGGACTAGCCAAACCTAGCTCAACCCTAACCCAAAGCCAAGTGGTCAGCCACCCTAGCTGAACCTAGGGATTCCCCCACTATAAATATCCTCCTAGTTTTTAGGGCTAGCCTCCCTCCTTAGGAAAAATAGATCCAAGAAGAAAGAGGTGAGTTCTTGTCTTAGTAAATTCATTAAAATTCCAATATAGGTCCTAAAATCCTTAAATTTGTTGCAATAGTTTCTAATAATGATTTTCTTGCTGCTATCAATGTTTGGTCCAGTTTGGAATTGATTTGAAGGATTTGGGATACCAAGTGAGGAGCTAACAAAGGGCTTTTCCATTGAAACTTCTCATTGAGGTAACTTCTCCAAATTTCCATGAAACTTCATGTGGTCTTCACCAATAGGAAGCCCTAAGGGTCCCCCTTGGGTTTGGATAAGTTACGTTCCTGGTGTCGGAGTTTTCGTGTCCGTTCTGGACACGTATCAGTGGCATGGCATTGTGTTCGACGAAATGCCCCAAAGGGCATTTCGTTCGATATTTCAATTTGTGTTTGAATAGAAATTATCATTTTGTTGTTGCTTACACGTTTGTGTTGGACTAGAGTGGATTTGAGTCGTGTCCGAGTCACACAAGACTCGCAGACACGCCTGCGCGCGCGCGGGCAGCAGTGTCCTGCTGCTCGTGTGCTCGTATGGGCTATTTAGGACACGTGGGCACGTGTCATTTGACGTGGAGCTCGGGGCAGTGTCTGACACGACACTCTCCAAGTCTCGTGTCAGTTGGTGTCGTGTCAGACACGAAAACTCGTGTGCATGGGGTAGGCCTGTGCGTGTGCACAGTTGGGTTTTGTTCTGATTGATTCAACTCGATTCTAATGGTTGATCTCTGATTTAAAGTGTTAAATTAGATCCTAATATATGGTATATGTATGTAGATTTGTTTACAGGTTGTTAGTTGGGTTATATGTGGATTATTGGATTCCATTTGGCATGAACTATTTTCCCTGATACTCAAATTGACACAGTCCACAGTTGTGTGCAAATCATTTCCCTTCCAGTTTTTCCTATGATTGTTCAATCATATTTTGTTCCCACATATCAATTTAATTGTTAGCTTAATCTTTACCATTTAATTTGGACTGTTAGTTGTGTAAATTAGATTTTGGGCCATGATAGATTCAATTGTTAAGCTGCCAATAGAATCCTATGTTTCCTAACTGTTTTGATATGGAACCTGGTTGTCTAATAATGTTACTGTTGGATTTAATTCCTGTTTTGATTGTCTTGTTATCCTTAGGAGCTATACATGTTTCCCTAATACAAAACTTGATATTGTTGGCAGTTAAGAACCTGGGAATAGGGGTTGGTTTTGTTATGTGTTATACGCTGTTTTTACTGGGTTTCCTGTTCTATTTGAACCTAAGTTTGTATAACTGATTTTTCCTTTCCCCCTCACTGCTTTCCTGTCACCAAACACAGGCATTGACACACACCCTCAATTCCAGTTTCACCACTGTCCACTCTTAACTGATTTTGATTTCCTTTTTCTCTTTTCTTCCTAATAACTAATATGTTAATCTTGATACTAAACTGTGAACTAAGTTCCAGATTGATTCTTTAACCTGAGTGGAATCTCAGTCTTCATGTGAATATGGTTTCCCTCCAGTATTTTCAATAACTGTCAATTTGTTATTCCTGCTACTTGACACCATTGCACAGTTCACACACCTTGCCTTTCCTCTTCACTGTTTTTCTATGAACACTGACACACATGTGCACACACTGTTGTAGCCTGTATTTCCGGCTAGCACACACACACACACACTTCTTTTTGAACCTGTCACAGCCACACACTTTTGATTTATAACACACACCCTTCTACTGTCACTGGCATTCCTGCACTTCTTCACTGTTTTCCTGCACACTAGACACATGTGCACTGTTTTCCTCCTTACTGATTGGGTTGCTTTCCTGTGTAGAGTAATTCCAGGATCTTGTTTTCCTGCTGAATACTTATACATTGTTGGATAAATTCCTGCACACACTTGTTCACTGTCATTGTAATTCTTGCACTTGTTAGCCTAGCACCCACACTCTTTCCTTTCTTTTACTGCTTGATTTTCCTGCCACATTGTCATTTTCCTGATTTTCCTGCAACTTGAACATACACACACATAGTATCTCTTTCACTGTCCTGCACACAGGATTAGTCTATGACACATGCACATTCATTGACACCTAGTTATACTTGTTAGCACACCTCACATTTTTCCTTTATGCTCTAGTGTATGCATCCTAAAATATAAATGCCTATGGTAGTGTGCTATGTTTTGTGCCTATATGTATGTACCTATAGTATTAGCCTAGGTATTCTTAGTATAGATTCAATAATATTGTATCTATATATATAATGTGTATGTGCTTAGGTATAAGGAGTACTTGAATGGTGTGTTGTCTAGAATAGAAGTATTAGACCTAGTTAGCCTAGCTTAGACTAAATTAGACTTGGTGGACCTAGTTTGACTTCTAGGGTTGACCAGAGTTGACCAAGAGTTGACTTTGGTCTAGATTGACTTAGAATCAGATGGAATGCATAGTAGGACTCCATTTTGATATTCTGGACTTGTTGTGACTTGTGCTGTTCTGATTAGGAGCCAGACATGGTACCAGACCGACCCGAGGGTCGGCACAGCAGGACAGACTTGGGCAGCATTCAAGAAGCTGTTCAAGGAGAAGTTCTTTCCAGAGGCAGCGCTGGGAGCCATCGAGACTCAGTTCGAGGCCCTAGTTCAGGGGAGTCAGTCCGTGGAGGAGTACGCAGGAGAGTTCTGCCGCCTGGGCAGATTTGTAGAGGACTTGTCGGAGGCGACAAAGGCCTGGAGGTTCCGGAAGGGCTTGGTAAAGGAGGTCAAGTCCTACACCAAGAACGCCCACAGTACTACATTTGAGGAGATACTGGTGGACGCACTAGCTGCAGAGGATGACCTTGAGCTTAGGCTCAAGAGAGGGAGAGACCCAGTTGGGGGTAGTAGCAGCAGCGGAGGCCAGGCCAAGAGGCCTCACTTTCAGTATCAGCAGCCGAGGCAGTTTCAGCCTCAGCCGATTCAGCAGAGACCAGCCCCTCAGCAGCAGCAGCAGAGGCAGCACCAGCAGGGACAGAGGCAGAGTGTTACTTGTGCCTATTGCAAGAAGCCCGGACATGTCGCCAATGAGTGTCGGAGGAGGCTGGGCCAGTGCCTGAAGTGTGGTTCAGCAGACCATCAGATGAGGGAGTGCCGCGTATTACGAGCAGGCCCAGGAGGAGGAGCCAGGGCTCCAGCAGGACAGCAGCGGGGACCAGCCCTGCCGACGCAGCAGCAGAGGTTTGTCCAGCACCAGCAGCAGGCCAGGGGAGGCCAGCAGGGGCGAGCTTTCGCCATAGCAGCTGAGGATGCAGAGGCGATAGGAGAGCTGATCGCAGGTTCGGTTCTTCTCGACTCCAGTCCAGCATTTGTATTGTTTGATTCTGGTGCATCGCATTGCTTCATATCTGTATCTTTTACGATTAGACACGGTATCATAACTGAATCGTTGCCTAGGACTTATAAGAACATGACCGGGGGTGGCATTATCCTCGTGCGTGATGTTTGTAAGGGTCGGAGAGTAGTTTTGGAAGGCCGTGAGTTGGAGGTGAGCCTGCTCGTAATGCCATTGCCGAACTACGATATAGTACTAGGCATGGATTGGTTGAGCAGGCACCACGCCAGCATTGATTGCAGAGGGGGTAGAGTTCTGTTCAGAGCACCGGGGGAGCCAGAGTTCGAGTACTCCAGACGTCAGGCAGAGCAGAGCAGCGGAGTCTTCTGTGGAGTCTCGGTCGAGGAGCAGACGATTCCACACCCCTTGATAGCAGAGTATATGGATGTTTTCCCGGAGGAGTTGCCGGGACTGCCACCAGACAGAGACATAGAGTTCTCGATAGACTTGGTTCCAGGAGCGGAGTCCATTTCTTAGCATGTCTATCGGGTGAACAACAGCGAGCTGGTGGAGCTGAAGAAGCAGGTGGATGAGCTACAGGACAAGGGCTTCATCCGCTCGAGTTCGTCGCCATGGGGTGCACCAGTGTTGTTTGTGCCGAAGAAGGATGGGTCAGTACGCATGTGTATTGACTATAGGGCACTCAACAACCTCACGATCAAGAACAGATTCCCACTGCCGCGGATCGACGATCTATTTGACCAGTTGAGCGGAGCTCGGGTATTTTCCAAGATTGATCTGAGGTCGGGATATCACCAGGTGAAGGTGAAGGGGAGGATATTCCCAAGACCGCTTTCAGGACGCGGTACGGGCAGTTTGAGTTTTTGGTTATGCCGTTTGGGCTAACCAATGCACCAGCTGTGTTTATAAACCTTATGAACAAGGTGTTCCATCAGTATCTGGATCAGTTTGTGGTGGTATTCATAGATGATATCTTGATCTATTCCAAGACTGAGGAGGAGCACGAGGAACATTTGAGGATAGTGCTGGAGATTCTCAGGAAGGAGCAGCTTTATGGAAAACTCTCCAAGTGTAAGTTTTTCTTGGACCGGGTACATTTCTTGGGGCACGTGGTGACTGGAGATGGAATCTCAGTTGACCCCAAGAAGATTGTAGCAGTTGAGGCATGGGCAGCGCCGACTTCGGTTGCAGAGATCAGGAGCTTCCTGGGGCTGGCGGGATATTACCGGAGATTTGTGCAGGATTTCTTCCGGGTTGCAGAGCCGTTGACACGGTTGACCCGGAAGGATACTGAGTATGTATGGTCAGAGGAGTGTCAGACAGCTTTTGATGAGTTGAAGAAGCGGCTGACGACAGCTCCGATTCTAACGTTGCCTTCAGGATCAGGTGGATTCACTATTTATAGTGATGCTTCAGGAAAGGGGCTGGGTTGTGTGTTGCAGCAGCACAGGAAGGTAATTGCCTATGCTTCCAGGCAGTTACGTCCCTACGAGAAGAACTACCCTACCCACGACCTGGAGCTGGCAGCAGTGATTTTTGCTTTGAAGCTGTGGAAGCATTATCTGTATGGTGAGCGGGTGGAGATCTTCACAGATCACAAGAGCCTAAAGTATGTGTTCACTCAGAAGGAGTTGAACATGAGACAGCGCAGATGGTTGGAGTTGATGAAGGACTTTGACATTGCACTGCAGTATCATCCAGGGAAGGCCAACGTGGTTGCCGATGCCTTGAGTAGGTATCCGACAGCCATGTGTTTGACCATGGATCGGCATTTGCTTGCCGACTTGGAGAGCCTTGGGATTGAGGTGATCGTGCCAGGAGTGTAGATGCAGCTATGGGGGATGCAGATTCAGTCAGACTTGGTGGATAGGATCAAAGCGGCCCAGTTCGAGGATGTGGCTTTTCAGAGTATCAGAGAGCAGATCAGTATAGGAGTGGGAGATCCTGAGTTCTCACTTGCAGAGGATGGTGCCCTGAGGCACGGTGCCAGGTTATGTGTACCTAGTGGGGAGCTCAGAGAGCAGATTATGCAGGAGGCACACAGATCGTAGTACTCTATTCACCCGGATGCCAACAAGATGTACCGAGATCTGCGGGAGCATGTATGGTGGTCAGGAATGAAGCGGGAGGTGTCCCAGTTTGTAGCTAGATGCTTGGTCTGTCAGCAGGTCAAGACAGAGAGGCAGAGGCCCGGTGGATTGTTGCAGCTGCTGCCCATTCCCGAGTGGAAATGGGAGCATATCACGATGGACTTCGTATCAGGATTGCCGCGTACTCCAGAAGGAAAAGACGCGATTTGGGTCATCGTGGATAGGTTGACCAAATCGGCCTACTTCTTGCCATTCAAGGTGGGTACGTCTACAGAGAGGCTGGCGGAGATGTATATGCGGCAGATAGTCAGGATCCACGGAGTTCCGATCAGCATCGTCTCAGATCGGAATAGCCGTTTTACTTTTCATTTTTGAAGGAGTCTGCAGACCAGCTTGGGCACTCAGCTCAAGTTTAGTACTGCATACCACTCCCAGACGGACGGACAGTCAGAGCGGACTATTCAGACCCTTGAGGATATGCTGCGGACGTGCGTTCTGGAATTTGGAGGTTCCTGGGAGGATCATCTTCATTTGGTGGAGTTTGCCTATAACAATAGTTTCCAGGCCAGCATCGAGATGTCACCTTTCGAGGCTCTGTACGGACGTAGGTGCCGTACACCCTTATCCTGGGATGATGTTGGTGAACGAGCTTTGCTGGGGCCAGAGATGATTGTGGATGTGGACGAGAAGGTGAAGCTCATCAGGGACAGACTTCGCGTGGCACAGGACAGACATCGGCACTGGGCCGATAGCCACCGGAGGCCCTTGGAGTTTGAGGTACAGATTAGAGTAGGATTAGGTTTAGGTTGTTTGTTTATGATTTGATCATGTTGTTTATTATTATTAATTGAGACCTTGCTTGTGATTAGGTCGAAGACCAGGTTTTTTTGAAGATATCTCCGACTCGTGGTACGATACGTTTTGGTGGAGGCAGAAAGCTTAGCCCGCGCTTCATCGGCCCTTTCGTTATCAGCGGAAGAGTCGGTGACGTGGCTTACAGGCTAGACTTGCCGCCTGCACTTGTGGGGGTCCACAACGTATTCCATGTATCACAGTTGAGACGGTACGTGGCTGACCCTAGCCATGTGCTCGATCATTCGGAGATTGAGGTGGGTCCTTCTCTCAGCTATCCAGAGCAGTCAGTGGAGATTCTGGATCGACGGGAGAAGGTTCTGAGGAACCAGGTGATACCTTTGGTACGCGTCGCATGGAGGCATCATTCTCCAGGAGAGTCTACCTGGGAGCGGGAGGATGAGATGCGCGAGCGGTACCCCTATCTTTTTGGACCGTGAGGTATACTTTCTATCCTTCTCATCAGTTGCATTTCGCCTTTCAATTTTGAGGACGAAATTCTTTTAAGGAGGGTAGATTTGTCACTACCACATTTCTAGTTTGAGGGTAAATTTGTCATTTTTTGGGTAAATAAAATTTATTAGCATTATTTAGAATTTATGGGAATTTTTAGAATTTATTTTGGATTTATTTGGACTAGTTTGATTTTTGACTAGTTTTGACTCATGTAGACCAACCTAGGAACTAACCATAGTTAGTTGGGCTTGGTTAGGTCAAGTGGACCCTAGTCTAACCTAGTGTGACTCAAGTTAGTGGTTAGTGATTTATTAGAACTTGAATTAGGAATTTAGAAATCAAGTTGTTGATAAATGGCTTGTGATTACACAAGTCATTTTGTGACTAAACTAGTTAGGACTAGCCAAACCTAGCTCAACCCTAACCCAAAGCCAAGTGGTCAGCCACCCTAGCTGAACCTAGGGATTCTCCCACTATAAATATCCTCCTAGTTTTTAGGGCTAGCCTCCCTCCTTAGGAAAAATAGATCCAAGAAGAAAGAGGTGAGTTCTTGTCTTAGTAAATTCATTAAAATTCCAATATAGGTCCTAAAATCCTCAAATTTGTTGCAATAGTTTCTAATAATGATTTTCTTGCTGCTATCAATGTTTGGTCCAGTTTGGAATTGATTTGAAGGATTTGGGATACCAAGTGAGGAGCTAACAAAGGGCTTTTCCATTGAAACTTCTCATTGAGGTAACTTCTCCAAATTTCCATGAAACTTCATGTGGTCTTCACCAATAGGAAGCCCTAAGGGTCCCCCTTGGGTTTGGATAAGTTTCGTTCCTGGTATCGGAGTTTTCGTGTCCGTTCTGGACACGTATCAGTGGCATGGCATTGTGTTCGACGAAATGCCCCAAAGGGCATTTCGTTCGATATTTCAATTTGTGTTTGAATAGAAATTATCATTTTGTTGTTGCTTACACGTTTGTGTTGGACTAGGGTGGATTTGAGTAGTGTCTGAGTCACACAAGACTCGCAGACACGCCTGCGCGCGCGTGGGCAGCAGTGTCTTGCTGCTCGTGGGCTCGTGTGGGCTATTTAGGACACGTGGGCACGTGTCATTTGACGTGGAGCTCGAGGCAGTGTCTGACACGACACTCCCCAAGTCTCGTGTTAGTTGGTGTCGTGTCGGACACGAAAACTCGTGTGCATGGGGTAGGCCTGTGCGTCTGCACAGTTGGGTTTTGTTCTGATTGATTCAACTCGATTCTAATGGTTGATCTCTGATTTAAAGTGTTAAATTAGATCCTAATATATGGTATATGTATGTAGATTTGTTTACAGGTTATTAGTTGGGTTATATGTGGATTATTGGATTCCATTTGGCATGAACTGTTTTCCCTGATACTCAAATTGACACAGCCCACAGTTGTGTGCAAATCATTTCCCTTCCAGTTTTTCCTATGATTGTTCAATCATATTTTGTTCCCACATATCAATTTAATTGTTAGCTTAATCTTTACCATTTAATTTGGACTGTTAGTTGTGTAAATTAGATTTTGCGCCATGATAGATTCAATTGTTAAGCTGCCAATAGAATCCTATGTTTCCTAACTGTTTTGATATGGAACCTGGTTGTCTAATGATGTTACTGTTGGATTTAATTCCTGTTTTGATTGTCTTGTTATCCTTAGGAGCTATACATGTTTCCCTAATACAAAACTTGATATTGTTGGCAGTTAAGAACCTGGGAATAGGGGTTGGTTTTGTTATGTGTTATACGCTGTTTTTACTGGGTTCCCTGTTCTATTTGAACCTAAGTTTGTATAACTGATTTTTCCTTTCCCCCTCACTGCTTTCCTGTCACCAAATACAGGCATTGACACACACCCTCAATTCCAGTTTCACCACTGTCCACTCTTAACTGATTTTGATTTCCTTTTTCTCTTTTCTTCCTAACAACTAATATGTTAATCTTGATACTAAACTGTGAACTAAGTTCCAGATTGATTCTTTAACCTGAGTGGAATCTCAGTCTTCATGTGAATATGGTTTCCCTCCAGTATTTTCAATAACTGTCAATTTGTTATTCCTGCCACTTGACCCCATTGCACAGTTCACACACCTTGCCTTTCCTCTTCACTGTTTTTCTATGAACACTGACACACATGTGCACACACTGTTGTAGACTGTATTTTCGGCTAGCACACACACACACACTTCTCTTTGAACCTGTCACAGCCATACACTTTTGATTTATAAAACACACCCTTCTACTGTCACTGGCATTCCTGCACTTCTTTACTGTTTTCCTGCACACTAGACACATGTGCACTGTTTTCCTCCTTACTGATTGGGTTGCTTTCCTGTGTAGAGTAATTCCAGGATCTTGTTTTCCTGCTGAACACTTATACATTGTTGGATAAATTCCTGCACACACTTGTTCACTGTTATTGTAATTCTTGCACTTGTTAGCCTAGCACCCACACTCTTTCCTTTCTTTTACTGCTTGATTTTCCTGCCATATTGTCATTTTCCTGATTTTCTTGCAACTTGAACATACACACACATAGTATCTCTTTCACTGTCCTGCACACAGGATTAGTCTATGACACATGCACATTCATTGACACCTAGTTACACTTGTTAGCACACCCCACATTTTTCCTTTATGCTCTAGTGTATGCATCCTAAAATATAAATGCCTATGGTAGTGTGCTATGTTTTGTGCCTATATGTATGTACCTATAGTATTAGCCTAGGTATTCTTAGTATAGATTCAATAATATTGTATCTATATATATAATGTGTATGTGCTTAGGTATAAGGAGTACTTGAATGGTGTGTTGTCTAGAATAGAAGTATTAGACCTAGTTAGCCTAGCTTAGACTAAATTAGACTTGGTGGACCTAGTTTGACTTCTAGGGTTGACCAGAGTTGACCAAGAGTTGACTTTGGTCTAGATTGACTTAGAATCATATAGAATGCATAGTAGGACTACATTTTGATATTCTGGACTTGTTGAGACTTGTGCTGTTCTGATTAGGAGCCAGACACCACTCCTTGGACAGTACGTTTCATACCGGACACTCAGTTACAGGCGAGTACATTCTCTGATCATTTCATATCTTGCTTAGAATTATTTCCTGCAGTAGATTACTTTACTTGTACTGTCATGATGGTCACACGGATTGGTACTATATGGATCCTTTCTTGAGATGTTATCCTTAGGGAGCATCGGGTACTACGTGTTCAGTGCGTTTCACTTACATGGCATATCACTATGCTCTTGGTTCACTTGATTACTTATGACATGTACCCTCATGATCACAGAGTCTCTTGAATCCTACACAGTTGGGTAACCCCCAGACTCCCCATTTATGGGACATCCATGTATCCCCCTTCGCGGGCCTTGCATGGAATCATATAACATAACCTGGCTGGATCCTTGTGTATTGATTGGGGGTACGGGGGAGTAGAAGTGGACATGTAAATAATACACCAGTAGTATCTTCATTAAATCATTCCGTAGTGTCTTCATTGAATCATCCCAGGCCATTTATATGTTCATGTTGTACTCTGACTCACTAGTCACTGCTAGTTCTCTATGTATAGTAGATATTCTATTACAGCTCTTCCTGTTTATATACTGCTTTTCTTTCAGTACCTGTATCTTACTTTACTGCATGTTCATATTTTCTAACCTGCTATGAATTGTTGAGATGTACTGTGCTCGCTCCTGTCCTGACTGGACCTGTTGAAAATATTACAGAGGACGAGGAGGAGACTGGCCTGGACACCTACTACGGGGCAGCCCTAGATGACATCTGTGAGCTGGACCCTCAGGAGGATCCAGCAGTAGCTGAGGACTTTCCCCCGACTGTTTAGACTAGATTAGATAGTCTGTTATCATTTGTAGTCTGGAGACTTGTTAGTTAGACTTTATTTGGAGATCAGTTGTATATATTCTTTCATGCTGTAGATGAGTTGTATTTCTCTGGATATTGTTGGGATTATCTTAGACTATTTCATCTCCTTATTTCCTTGAGTTTTATTTCATATCGTGCTATCTTTTCCTTAGCTGTGATTGAGTTGTTATTACTATGTTACCCCCGTTCGGAGAGTATAAACTGTTTAGAGATAAACTGTTAGATGTTGAGACCTAGGACAGCGTTCTATCGCTGACACTGCGGCGTAGGCTGGACGTGATCACGTCTCGTGCCCTTACTCTAGGGTGCGGGTCGTGACACATTTTTAGTGGTGGCCCATGCAGGTCTAGACTAGAAGTGTAGTGGTACTCGAACTAGAGTATCACTGCAGCCTGCGATAGGATATAGGACATTAATTTTAAGATACTCAATCACTTTAGGAAAATTTCTTTTATTGCCATCTAAATCCTTTTGTCAGCTGATCCTTTGAATTATAATTGTCCGTCTTTGTTATTTCGCTTCTTTCTCAGAAATTGATACTCTTGTTTGTCTATCTTCAGGATGGTCGAGACTCGATCACAGCGTGCCGTTCCTGAGGATGCTATAGAGGGGACTGCTACCTCTCAATCAGTACGGCGAGGCCAGGAGACTGCAGCTCTTGCCACCTCAGCTCGTGTTGAGACCTCGGCAGCCGCAACAGGGGACATACACCCACCGGCTCGAAGGTAGGACCCGGTTCTCCCAGAGGATCCTTACCAACAGCCACCTCCAGGGACGATAGACGCAGTTCAGCTGCTAGCCTTCTTCAGACAGTACATGGAGGGTCAGCAGGGACAGCAGCAGAGGCAGACGGCAGAGCTCACTCGAGGCATTGAGCTGGCAGTGACAACAGTGGAGAGAGTAGCGGCTCAGCCAGCAGCAGTCCAGCAGCCGCACCAGCCACGGGAGAAAGGCATCCAGGACTTCCAGAAGATGCACCCGAGAGACTTCCGCGGGATAGAGGGGATCCTGTATGCCGATGAGTGGATCGAGCATATGGAGGAGATCTTCAGGCTGGCTGAGATTCCGACGAGGCTCCAGATAGAGGCAGCGGCCAGTATGATGCAGGATCTGGCCCGGACATGGTACCAGACCGACCCGAGGGTCGGCACAGCAGGACAGACTTGGGCAGCATTCAAGAAGCTGTTCAAGGAGAAGTTCTTCCCCGAGGCAGCGCTGGGAGCCCTCGAGACTCAGTTCGAGGCCCTAGTTCAGGGGAGTCAGTCCGTGGAGGAGTATGCAGGAGAGTTCTATCGCCTGGGCAGAGTTGTAGAGGACTTGTCGGAGGCGACGAAGGCCCGGAGGTTCCGGAAGGGCTTGGTAAAGGAGGTCAAGTCCTACACCAAGAACGCCCGCAGTACTACATTTGAGGAGATACTGGTGGACGCACTAGCTGCAGAGGATGACCTTGAGCTTAGGCTCAAGAGAGGAAGAGACCCAGTTGGGGGTAGTAGCAGCAGCGGAGGCCAGGCCAAGAGGCCTCACTTTCAGTATCAGCAGCCGAGGCAGTTTCAGCCTCAGCCGATTCAGCAGAGACCAGCCCCTCAGCAGCAGCAGCAGAGGCAGCACCAGCAGAGACAGAGACAGAGTGTTACTTGTGCCTATTGCAAGAAGCCCGGACATGTCGCCAATGAGTGTCGGAGGAGGCTGGGCCAGTGCCTGAAGTGTGGTTCAGCAGACCATCAGATGAGGGAGTGCCGCGTAGTATGAGCAGGCCCAGGAGGAGGAGCCAGGGCTCCAGCAGGACAGCAGCGGGGACCAGCCCTGCCGACGCAGCAGCAGAGGTTTGTCCAGCACCAGCAGCAGGCCAGAGGAGGCCAGCAGGGGCGAGCTTTCGCCATGGCAGCTGAGGATGCAGAGGCGGTAGGAGAGCTGATCGCAGGTTCGGTTCTTCTCGACTCCAGTCCAGCATTTGTATTATTTGATTCTGGTGCATCGCATAGCTTCATATCTGTATCTTTTGCGATTAGACACGGTATCATAGCTGAATCGTTGCCTAGGACTTACAAGATCACGATCGGGGGTAGCATTATCCTCGTGCGTGATGTTTGTAAGGGTCGGAGAGTATTTTTGGGAGGCCGTGAGTTGGAGGTTAGCCTGCTCGTAATGCCATTGCCGAACTACGATATAGTACTAGGCATGGATTGGTTGAGCAGGCACCACGCCAGCATTGATTACAGAGGGGGTAGAGTTCTGTTCAGAGCGCCGGGGGAGCCAGAGTTCGAGTACTCCAGACGTCAGGCAGAGCAGAGCAGCGGAGTCTTCTGTGGAGTCTCGGTCGAGGAGCAGACGATTCCACACCCCTTGATAGCAGAGTATATAGATGTTTTCCTGGAGGAGTTGCCGGGACTGCCACCAGACAGAGACATAGAGTTCTCGATAGACTTGGTTCCAGGAGCGGAGCCCATTTCTCAGCATGTCTATCGGGTGAACAACAGCGAGCTGGTGGAGCTGAAGAAGCAGGTGGATGAGCTACAGGACAAGGTCTTCATCCGCTCGAGTTCATCGCTATGGGGTGTACCAGTGTTGTTTGTGCCGAAGAAGGATGGGTCAGTACGCATGTGTATTGACTATAGGGCACTCAACAACCTCACGATCAAGAACAGATACCCACTACCGCGGATCGACGATCTATTTGACCAGTTGAGCGGAGCTCGGGTATTTTCCAAGATTGATCTGAGGTTGGGATATCACCAGGTGAAGGTGAAGGGGGAGGATATTCCCAAGACCGCTTTCAGGACGCGGTACGGGCAGTTTGAGTTTTTGGTTATGCCGTTTGGGCTAACCAATGCACCAGCTGTGTTTATGAACCTTATGAACAAGGTGTTCCATCAGTATCTGGATCAGTTTGTGGTGGTATTCATAGATGATATCTTGATCTATTCCAAGACTGAGGAAGAGCACGAGGAGCATTTGAGGATAGTGCTGGAGATTCTCAGGAAGGAGCAGCTTTATGGAAAACTCTCCAAGTGTGAGTTTTTCTTGGACCGGGTAGATTTCTTGTGGCACGTGGTGACTGGAGATGGAATCTCAGTTGACCCCAAGAAGATTGTAGCAGTTGAGACATGGGCAGCGCCGACACCGGTTGCAGAGATCAGGAGCTTCCTGGGGCTGGCCGGATATTACCGGAGATTTGTGCAGGATTTCTTCCGGGTTGCAGAGCCGTTGACACGGTTGACCCGGAAGGATACTGAGTATGTATGGTTAGAGGAGTGTCAGACAGCTTTTGATGAGTTGAAGAAGCGGCTGACGACAGCTCCGATTCTGACGTTGCCTTCAGGATCAGGTGGATTCACTATTTATAGTGATGCTTCAGGGAAGGGGCTGGGTTGTGTGTTGCAGCAGCACGGGAAGGTAATTGCCTATGCTTCCAGGCAGTTACGTCCCCACGAGAAGAACTACCCTACCCACGACCTGGAGCTGGCAGCAGTGATTTTTGCTTTGAAGCTGTGGAAGCATTATCTGTATGGTGAGCGGGTGGAGATCTTCACAGATCACAAGAGCCTAAAGTATGTGTTCACTCAGAAGGAGTTGAACATGAGACAATGCAGATGGTTGGAGTTGATGAAGGACTTCGACATTGCACTGCAGTATCATCCAGGGAAGGCCAATGTTGTTGCCGATGCCTTGAGTAGGTATCCGACAGCCATGTGTTTGACCATGGATCGACATTTGCTTGCCGACTTGGAGAGCCTTGGGATTGAGGTGATCGTGCCAGGAGTGTAGATGCAGCTATGGGGGATGCAGATTCAGTCAGACTTGGTGGATAGGATCAAGGCGGCCCAGTTCGAGGATGTGGCTTTTCAGAGTATCAGAGAGCAGATCAGTATAGGAGTGGGAGATCCTGAGTTCTCACTTGTAGAGGATGGTGCCCTGAGGCACGGTGCCAGGTTATGTGTACCTAGTGGAGATCTCAGAGAGCAGATTATGCAGGAGGCCCACAGATCGCAGTACTCTATTCACCCGGGTGCCAACAAGATGTACCGAGATCTGCGGGAGCATGTATGGTGGTCAGGAATGAAGCGGGAGGTGTCCCAGTTCGTAGCTAGATGCTTGGTCTGTCAGCAGGTCAAGGCAGAGAGGCAGAGGCCCGGTGGATTGTTGCAGCCGCTGCCCATTCCCGAGTGGAAATGGGAGCATATCACGATGGACTTCGTATCAGGATTGTCGCGTACTCCACGAGGGAAAGATGCGATTTGGGTCATCGTGGATAGGTTGACCAAATCGGCCCACTTCTTGCCATTCAAGGTGGGTACGTCTACAGAGAGGCTGGCGGAGATGTATATGCGGCAGATAGTCAGGATCCACTGAGTTCCGGTCAGCATCGTCTCAGATCGGGATAGCCGTTTTACTTTCCATTTCTGGAGGAGTCTGCAGACCAGCTTGGGCACTCAGCTCAAGTTTAGTACTGCATACCACCCCCAAACGGACGGACAGTCAGAGCGGACTATTCAGACCCTTGAGGATATGCTGCGGATGTGCGTTCTGGACTTTGGAGGTTCCTGGGAGGATCATCTTCATTTGGTGGAGTTTGCCTATAACAATAGTTTCCAGGCCAGCATCGAGATGTCACCTTTCGAGGCTTTGTACGGGCGTAGGTGCCGTACACCCTTATCCTGGGATGATGTTAGTGAGCGAGCTTTGCTGGGGCCAGAGATGATTGTGGATGCGGCCAAGAAGGTGAAGCTCATCAGGGACAGACTTCGCGTGGCGCAGGACAGACATCGGCACTGGGCCGATAGCCACCGGAGGCCCTTGGAGTTTGAGGTACAGATTAGAGTAGGATTAGGTTTAGGTTGTTTGTTTGTGATTTGATCATGTTGTTTATTATTATTAATTGAGATCTTGCTTGTGATTAGGTCGAAGACCAGGTTTTCTTGAGGATATCTCCGACTCGTGGTACGATACGTTTTGGTGGAGGCAGAAAGCTTAGCCCGCGCTTCATCGGCCCTTTCGTTATCAGCGGGAGAGTCGGTGACGTGGCTTACAGGCTAGACTTGTCGCCTGCACTTGTGGGGGTCCACAACGTATTCCATGTATCACAGTTGAGACGGTACGTGGCTGACCCTAGCCATGTGCTCGATCATTCGGAGATTGAGGTGGGTCCTTCTCTCAGCTATCCAGAGCAGCCAGTGGAGATTCTGGATCGACGGGAGAAGGTTCTGAGGAACCAGGTGATACCTTTGGTACGCGTCGCATGGAGGCATCATTCTCCAGGAGAGTCTACCTGGGAGCGGGAGGATGAGATGCGCGAGCGATACCCCTATCTTTTTGGACCGTGAGGTATACTTTCTATCCTTCTCATCAGTTGCATTTCGCCTTTCAATTTCGAGGACAAAATTCTTTTAAGGAGGGTAGATTTGTCACTACCACATTTCTAGTTTGAGGGTAAATTTGTCATTTTTGGGGTAAATAAAATTTATTAGCATTATTTAGAATTTATGGGAATTTTAGGATTTATTTTGGATTTATTTGGACTAGTTTGATTTTTGACTAGTTTTGACTCATGTAGACCAACCTAGGAACTAACCATAGTTAGTTGGGCTTGGTTAGGTCAAGTGGACCCTAGTCTAACCTAGTGTGACTCAAGTTAGTGGTTAGTGATTTATTAGAACTTGAATTAGGAATTTAGAAATCAAGTTGTTGATAAATGGCTTGTGATTACACAAGTCATTTTGTGACTAAACTAGTTAGGACTAGCCAAACCTAGCTCAACCCTAACCCAAAGCCAAGTGGTCAGCCACCCTAGCTGAACCTAGGGATTCTCCCACTATAAATATCCTCCTAGTTTTTAGGGCTAGCCTCCCTCCTTAGGAAAAATAGATCCAAGAAGAAAGAGGAGAGTTCTTGTCTTAGTAAATTCATTAAAATTCCAATATAGGTCCTAAAATCCTCAAATTTGTTGCAATAGTTTCTAATAATGATTTTCTTGCTTCTATCAATGTTTGGTCCAGTTTGGAATTGATTTGAAGGATTTGGGATACCAAGTGAGGAGCTAACAAAGGGCTTTTCCATTGAAACTTCTCATTGAGGTAACTTCTCCAAATTTCCATAAAACTTTATGTGGTCTTCACCAATAGGAAGCCCTAAGGGTCTCCCTAGGGTTTGGATAAGTTTCGTTCCTGGTGTCGGAGTTTTTGTGTCCGTTCTGGACACGTATCAGTGGCATGGCATTGTGTTCGACGAAATGCCCTTTGAATAGAAATTATCATTTTGTTGTTGCTTACACGTTTGTGTTGGACTGGGGTGGATTTGAGTCGTGTCCGAGTCACACAAGACTAGCAGACACGCCTGTGCGCGCGCGGGCAGCAGTGTCCTGCTGCTCGTGGGCTCGTGTGGGCTATTTAGGACACGTGGGCACGTGTCATTTGACGTGGAGCTCGGGGCAGTGTCTGACACGACACTCTCCAAGTCTCGTGTCAGTTGGTGTCGTGTCAGACACGAAAACTCGTGTGCATGGGGTAGGCCTGTGCGTGTGCACAGTTGGGTTTTGTTCTGATTGATTCAACTCGATTCTAATGGTTGATCTCTGATTTAAAGTGTTAAATTAGATCCTAATATATGGTATATGTATGTAGATTTGTTTACAGGTTGTTAGTTGGGTTATATGTGGATTATTGGATTCCATTTGGCATGAACTGTTTTCCCTGATACTCAAATTGACACAGTCCACAGTTGTGTGCAAATCATTTCCCTTCCAGTTTTTCCTATGATTGTTCAATCATATTTTGTTCCCACATATCAATTTAATTGTTAGCTTAATCTTTACCATTTAATTTGGACTGTTAGTTGTGTAAATTATATTTTGGGCCATGATAGATTCAATTGTTAAGCTGCCAATAGAATCCTATGTTTCCTAACTGTTTTGATATGGAACCTGGTTGTCTAATGATGTTACTGTTGGATTTAATTCCTGTTTTGATTGTCTTGTTATCCTTAGGAGCTATACATGTTTCCCTAATGCAAAACTTGATATTGTTGGCAGTTAAGAACCTGGGAATAGGGGTTGGTTTTGTTATGTGTTATACGCTGTTTTTACTGGGTTCCCTGTTCTATTTGAACCTAAGTTTGTATAACTGATTTTTCCTTTCCCCCTCACTGCTTTCTTGTCACCAAATACAGGCATTGACACACACCCTCAATTCCAGTTTCACCACTGTCCACTCTTAACTGATTTTGATTTCCTTTTTCTCTTTTCTTCCTAACAACTAATATGTTAATCTTGATACTAAACTGTGAACTAAGTTCCAGATTGATTCTTTAACCTGAGTGGAATCTCAGTCTTCATGTGAATATGGTTTCCCTCCAGTATTTTCAATAACTGTCAATTTGTTATTCCTGCCACTTGACACCATTGCACAGTTCACACACCTTGCCTTTCCTCTTCACTGTTTTTCTATGAACACTGACACACATGTGCACACACTGTTGTAGCCTGTATTTCCGGCTAGCACACACACACACACACACTTCTCTTTGAACCTGTCACAGCCACACACTTTTGATTTATAACACACACCCTTCTACTGTCACTGGCATTCCTGCACTTCTTCACTGTTTTCCTGCACACTAGACACATGTGCACTGTTTACCTCCTTACTGATTGGGTTGCTTTCCTGTGTAGAGTAATTCCAGGATCTTGTTTTCCTGCTGAACACTTATACATTATTGGATAAATTCCTGCACACACTTGTTCACTGTCATTGTAATTCTTGCACTTGTTAGCCTAGCACCCACACTCTTTCCTTTCTTTCACTGCTTGATTTTCCTGCCACATTGTCATTTTCCTGATTTTCCTGCAACTTGAACATACACACACATAGTATCTCTTTCACTGTCCTGCACACAGGATTAGTCTATGACACATGCACATTCATTGACACCTAGTTACACTTGTTATCACACCCCACATTTTTCCTTTATGCTCTAGTGTATGCATCCTAAAATATAAATGCCTATGGTAGTGTGCTATGTTTTGTGCCTATATGTATGTACCTATAGTATTAGCCTAGGTATTCTTAGTATAGATTCAATAATATTATATCTATATATATAATATGTATGTGCTTAGGTATAAGGAGTACTTGAATGGTGTGTTGTCTAGAATAGAAGTATTAGACCTAGTTAGCCTAGCTTAGACTAAATTAGACTTGGTGGACCTAGTTTGACTTCTAGGGTTGACCAGAGTTGACCAAGAGTTGACTTTGGTCTAGATTGACTTAGAATCATATAGAATGTACAGTAGGACTCCATTTTGATATTCTGGACTTGTTGTGACTTGTGCTGTTCTGATTAGGAGCCAGACACCACTCCTTGGACAGTACGTTTCATACCGGACACTCAGTTACAGGTGAGTACATTCTCTGATCATTTCATACCTTGCTTAGAATTATTTCCTGCAGTAGATTACTTTACTTGTACTGTCACGATGGTCACACGGATTTGTACTATATGGATCCTTTCTTGAGATGTTATCCTTAGGGAGCATCGGGTACTACGTGTTCAGTGCGTTTTACTTACATGGTGTATCACTATGCTCTTGGTTCACTTGATTACGTGTGACATGTACCCTCATGATCACAGAGTCTCTTGAATCCTACACAGTTGGGTAACCCCCAGACTCCCCATTTATGGGACATCCATGTATCCCCCTTCGCAGGCCTTGCATGGAATCATATAACATAACCTGGCTGGATCCTTGTGTATTGATTGGGGGTACGGGGGAGTAGAAGTGGACATGTAAATAATACACCAGTAGTATCTTCATTGAATCATTCCTTAGTGTCTTCATTGAATCATCCCAGGCCATTTACATGTTCATGTTGTACTCTGACTCACTAGTCACTGCTAGTTCTCTATGTGTAGTAGATATTCTATTACAGCTCTTCCTGTTTACATACTGCTTTTCTTTCAGTACCTGTATCTTACTTTACTGCATGTTCATATTTTCTAACCTGCTATGAATTGTTGAGATGTACTGTGCTCGCTCCTGTCCTGACTGGACCTGTTGAAAATATTACAGAGGACGAGGAGGAGGCTGGCCTGGACACCTACTACGGGGCAGCCCTAGATGACATCTGTGAGCTGGACCCTCAGGAGGATCCAGCAGTAGCTGAGGACTTTCCTCCGACTGTTTAGACTAGATTAGATAGTCTGTTATCATTTGTAGTCTGGAGACTTGTTAGTTAGACTTTATTTGGAGATCAGTTGTATATATTCTTTCATGCTGTAGATGAGTTGTATTTCTCTGGATATTGTTGGGATTATCTTAGACTATTTCATCTTCTTATTTCCTTGAGTTCTATTTCATGTCGTGCTATCTTTTCCTTAGCTGTGATTGAGTTGTTATTACTATGTTACCCCCGTTCGGGGAGTATAAACTGTTTAGAGATAAACTGTTAGATGTTGAGACCTAGGACAGCGTTCTACCGCTGACACTGCGGCGTAGGCTGGACGTAATCACGTCTCGTGCCCTTACTCTAGGGTGCGGGTCGTGACAGTCCACCACTCCATCAACCAGAGTGCAACTCAAGCACTCTGAAGTCAAGACTCCTGCTGCGCAAACTGCAGTATCTGTGGCCAAAAAGCCATCTGTCAAAGCTTCTCATGCGCAACCAGCCAATGCGCCTACTGCCACTTCAACCTCTGCGCAAACTGTTCCAGCACAGTCTAAGAGGGATAGCCCTTTGGATAAATTCTCTTCTTCTCACAGCAAGAGAAAAAACTCTGCTCCTCTTTCCAAGCACCCTGTTGCTCCAGCGCAATCCACTGGGGGTAGTCTGCTGAGTAGTCCTCCTCCTCTTCAGAACAAAGGAAAAGGCCCGTTGGTCTTTTCTCAAACTTTCTCGTTCCACGACTCGGAAGACAACAGAGGGAAACGCTCATTAGCTAACCCTTCCTCAGAAAATAAAGGAAAAGGTCCTTTGTCTTTTCTCAGTCTTTCCCAATTTTTACCTCGGAAGATCAATCCGAACGTGCCTCGGCACCAATCAATACAAGGACTCTCTCAAACAAGAGTTTTTCTCTTCCTGCCAAAGAGAAATGTACCTATCAAAGAGGTATTCTGCATACTCCGGTAGCAGAATTCCAAGATCTCCCAACTCTCTGGATATCCCGCTCAAAGCAAGAAAAATTATGGTGTCTCAAACAGAAACCCCTGGGGGTGAATTTGCTGATCTACGCGATTATCTCAATAGACCTCGGTCTACATCAACTTCGACAAAACGCAAGCAACCAATGCCGAAGATGAACCAGCATCAAAAGCAAAACTTTCAGGATCAAAAATCCTGACACCTATGCTAATGAAGTGAGTACTTCCCTATACACTCAAGGGACAAAACATCTGAAGAACCAGAATCATGTTCTGAATGTTTTCAATGAACATATCCCTCGAACTTCTTCTCGTCCCGTCGTTGTTCTTGACCTCCGAGAGAATCTCAAGCAAAAGTTGTAAATACATAAGCTATGAAATGCGAAGTATACCCCAATATATGGAAGCCTCGTATAAATACATAAGCTATGAAATGCAGTAGAACCATAACTAATTTCATCCACACAAAATAAATGAATAAAAGACATCATATAAAAATAATGAATTATATTGATACATTATGTTGGACGGAGACAAATCCACTACCAACAAGTAAAAAAAAAGTACATAGAAAATAAAATGAGTGGCGAGCGAAGCGAAGACGATCCAAATGCAATCATCCTCGAAGAAATAGCGAAGATCGCGGCTAGAGCTAGAACACCTGCGAAAGACAAGAGCACACACCTGGAGAGATAACCAGGTTCTCAGAGGGACGTAACAAGACACATAATATCATGCCATTTAAACTGAATAAATATTGCTTAAATAAATAAGTCAATTGAACTTATAACATGGTCCAATATGCACCTACTGAACGAGCGTACCATCCCCCCAACCAAACAATGACAGGAGATGGTAAACTAATTCACGGTGACGTATCTTTCCATGCTAAGGATCCAATATGGTATCCGGACCCCAACAAGGTTCAATACCTTCTCATCGAAGTAATAAGTCACACCTACAACCAAATAAGGACAAGATGTGACGAACTAATCTGCGACAAGTTATTGTTCCCAGCCACGGTCAGATACAAGTACCCAAACCAAAAGTACTCGTACCTAACGGATAAAGGTAGCCTACCGTTCTAAGTGATATGTAGTTAAGAATAATCCTTCCTACGCATGGGCCCTGGCTAAATAGGATCGGCATAGTCCCCTCTTGGGCACCAGAGGCCCCATCAGTAAGAGCATGACGTTCCGCATAATCGTCAGTGGCCGTCAGTAATCATGGATCATCAACCCCGTATCTCCAGCGAAGAGTCCGGGTCACAAGGGAAGTGCATCGAAGCCCATACGCTAAGGAATTGTCCTCTCCGCCCAATGCCTACTTTGTTGTATCCACAACAGTAACCTCTATAACCGCTAAGTTAAACTAGCATGCAACCTCTATTAGCGGTTATTCCTATAGCACGGCTTGTACGTACTGGTGGCCAGCCAATCACGCACTTCCGTGTTCTACATACGACACACAACTTCGTGTTACAACGTGTCAAGGCCAATGAATGCAACACACATGGTGATCCCTTAAATCTAGGTTTAATTTGTAAGAAAATAATACACAGCAGGAAATATAAATGAAAAGTAAGTTCTAACAGTTATGCCATGTATCACAGTTTATTTTGCATAAAGAAAATAAATAATGCATGAAATATGAGCTAAAATAATTAATCAGCGAATGGCAAGGTGTCTTGCCTGGTAGGGCGCCTGGTGTGCTGCAATGATCAAGCTGGCATGAACTACGACTTTGGTGCAACTACTAAGCAAGGTGACCTCTTATGGTGGCATAGACAGTTCCATCGGGTCCAGGACGGTTAAATTGGTTAGGGTGGACACAAGGTAGACTCGAATTGACGAGGGAATATGAGTAATAGGACTAGTCATGGCCAGGAGGATAATAGAAGGAATGGATAAATAAAATATATATATCAATACCGATAATACTTTAAATATATTTTATTTAGTCAAAATATGTTTTGAGAAATATGATCGAAAAATATATAAATGGTTTTTTTTAGGCAACTCTAAGTTTGTAAAATATATGAATTTAGGTTAAAAATCTATTTTTTTTACATATCCTAAAAACAATTATATATATTTGGGCTTCTAAACTAATTTTGAAAAATAGTTATAGATCCAAAGCCAAATCTAGTATTACAATTATAATTTTAAGAAATTATATATTTATATATAATTTAATAAAGAAATAACAAAACAAATATAACTCTAAGAATCATATAGTTATACAAATTTTAGGGTAGATACTTACGTTTATATAATGATAGCAAAATATATTTTGATAAAGTAATATAATAAAATAATAATACTGATAATAATAATAATAATAATAATAATAATAATAATAATAATATAATAATAATAATAATAAAAACTTTACAAATAATGAATAATAACTTAACCAAAAAAAACAAAAGCAAAACAAAAAAAAACGTAAAAACAAACAAAGGAACGAAACCCAAGTGCTGCTTTTCTTCAAAATCAAGCAACAGAGACAAGAGGGAGAGAGAGAGAGTTGTGAAAAAAAATCGAGAGGGGGAAAGTCGGAGAGAAGCTGTGATGGAATGGAAGACGCTGGGTCGGCACGGCGCTCCGGCGTGAGGGGCAGGCGGATCTCGGGGTGGTGAGAGGAAGGGGCGGAGCGGAGTGCTCGGAGGGGTTTCAGGAAGAGAGGGTGAGCGGAGGGAGCTCTCGGCCGACGGAGGAGCATTCCGCGGAGGCGGCGGCGCTGGCGGTTTGGTCGGCGCTGCGCTCAAGGAGGAGGGTTTTAAGGCGAGCGGAGATAGGGAGTCTCGAGAGTCGCCGGCTAGGTCGGTCGCGGAGGAGGAGCGGTCAGACGAGGGTTCCGGTGAGGCGAACGGTGGTGGTGTTAGGCCGGCGGGGCTCGGCTAGGAGATCGGGCACTGGCGAGGGTTCCTCGGCCACGGCGGGGTCAATGGACAGCGGAGGAAAATCACGCGGGGTCGGCCGGACTGATGGGGGCGGTGACGAACGGCTGGAGGCCAAGGCTACGGACGGCGGTCGGGCGCGACTCCGACGAAGGTAAGGCGGTGGGTGGCAGGGGGTGTCTGTTTGTTTATTTTTATTTTTGCTTGCTTGGGGTTTCCTGTGTTCCGGCGAGTGGACGCCGGCGACAGGGGGCGCGGTGGTGGTTTTGGTGATGACGGTGGAGACGGGGGTGGCTTTGGCAGGAAGTCGGGTTATGGACGGGAGGCGGGTCGGAGTTCAGAAGGAGGTGGTGGTGGCTGTCCTGGTGGTTGCCGGGGAGTTCCGGTGGCGAATGATGGCGACGGGGCGAAGGTGGATGTCGGGAACTCCGGCGGGTGATGTCGTACTTGCGACGGCGGCGGATCGGGCTGGACGAGGTTAGGGTTAGGTTTAGGATTAAAATTTATTATTGTGTCGGGGAAGTGTCCGACAAGGAAAAAAATTGTACATGTACAAAGAATAGAATAAGAGAGTCACCTAGGTCGGACCCGAGGCCGTCACGGCTGACACGAGGATGGAGGGAACACCGACACGAGCACGCACATTGTGGTAGAGAAAATTGCGGAGGAATTAATAAAAAAAAGTTGTAGGAGTACCTGCCTATTTATAGGTGTCACGCCCCAGAACCAGAATACTGGAGAGCGGAGGAATGACTCAGCCAGCTACGTATTACGGGTAGATGAATACCGTATAATACGATCAATGTTGTCTAACCAGACGAGGGGGTATATACTACATGAAAGTCTTACTATGGTCACTTCACATCTATTGTCTCAATCATTCAAAACAAGAAACAGAAAATAGAGAACATGTAAGATAAAGCAGTAAGGCGTCCCAAACGCTCAGTCAAAATGTTCTTGAGATCTGGCTTTACAAAACATAGCCAGATGGTATAGTGACATATACACAATTGTTATCAGCTGCAGTCTGACTTAATTACAATTATGCAAAAGTAAGTGCAAGACAATCCGACTAACATGTCGGTGCCAAACGACTAAGTATGAAGTAAATAACAAAACGAGTGGTGAAGTAAGGAACCCACTCGAGTCCTCCTGCGATCATTCCCCTAGTATTGACCATCTTGGAGGTAGAAGTAAGCTGGATCCTCGAGGACTGGCCCTAAATCTGGCCATGCAAAACCAGAGAGGTTAGACCTCTAATAGCAAGTACCACAAGGAAGCACGATATGAAGGACTAAACCAGTAAGTAAGAGAATATAATAATAGATCTCTGCTTTCCACTAAGATTCACATAACATCACGACACTTCGAACCAACCTCCCAACTGTAGGAGCGTAAAAAGTGTTTCAATGAGGGAGTCATCTCAGTCATAAGTGGCCCGCTTTACGCCTAACAGAGCAGGGAATTTCTTTATGCCCAAGACAAGGCTAATTGTATTACGCCTAAGCAGATTGATCTTTTACGCTTGGGTCTACACCGGTGATTTTACGCCAAGGACTGAAGCAGCCTCTTTCACGCTGGACAAAAGCCATCAAATCTCGCATTTAAAGCCGACTTTGACATGAAGATATCAATGATGGCATTTACCACAGAATTCAATGGAATTTGTCTCATACAAAGACCATTGTTGTCGTTTATAGAGATCGAGCTACTTTACGCTCACTGAATGGTTTCTTTTACGCACGGGATTTACATGAGTCTTTACGCTCATAAAAAATAATGTGTGCGTGAAGTCTATTTGAGCCACTTTACGTTCAAGGTTATTCGATAACCGCTTTACGCTGGAAACCCATGACAGAGCTAGTTTACGCTCATCTTTTTACGCCCGATTCGTTCTGGCCAGTCTGGAACGTGGTGTGCCTACGTGGTCTTCATGCCACCTATTTCGAAGAACGTGTGTACATGTATCCTATTCTTACTGAAATGATGGGACACGTGTCAGCACATACAGAGGATGATTCTGATCGTGGAGGGCAGTTGTTAGCGTAAAGACAGATGTTGATACTCTTTTACGCACGAAAGCCCCAGTCTATAAATAGACTCATTTTTTCTCATACAACAGACACACAGAGGGAGAGACAGGAGAGAATACAGAGATCAGAGCTTCGAGATTTTGATTCTCTAGAGCATCCTTCTTCAACTTTTCTTCCAGAAAAAAAGTGAAGCAAAGCAGGAAAGCATTCGGCCTCGCCATCAGTGCCCAAGTGCGTCGATACCTTTCTGGTGCATTAGTTCTTCCAAATTGTTCTACTTCAAGCAGTGATC
>JANAVB010006560.1:85000-86690 GCA_029216955.1 Iris pallida | reverse complement strand
TTTGATACGTGATAATCTTGAGTTGAAACATGACTATATACTTTCGGTGGTTGAAAAAATTAGTTATAAGGGCACATCAAAAGTGATCAGGGCACATCGGATGGGGCTAGCCCAGATTTGAGAGAAAATAGTACCAAATTCTATTTCTTACTCATTGGGCTGTCCTGTCACTCTCGTTTTCTATTATACGTATTTTCAGTGTACATGTACGAATTTTTGATATTTGTCAGGTGACCCTATTTTTGACTTGTCCTGCTTAGCTTGGCTTGTTATTTGGTTCGGCTTGGCTTGGCTTTTCTTGGTTTGGTTTGGTTTGGGTTGAGATGAAGAGGTGATATATAAGTCAATCCTATCTCTCTCCTCTATTATCTATTGTTTCTTCTTCTTCTTCTTCTCATTTACTCCTCTCCACCTACAAAGAAATCCTAGGCAACTGCAACTTGCTTCATGATGGATCTCAAGTTTATTGTTCCATCTCTTCCTTGCATGATTTTAAGCCTTAGAACTTACATTTTGGTTTTGTGTGGATGAATTCTTGTAGAACTAAGTTATAGTTTTTTTTTCAGTTTTTCTTGGTTTTGATCTCTTTAACTTTGTTATTTTCGAGATCTATTGGTTCATGAAAAATTTGATTTTACACAATTTAGACCCTTGAAAGTCTTGATTCCGACTTGTTTTGAGTGAGTTATGCCATTTCTAATTCATGGGTTCAGCTAAGCACTTTCGGTGTTTTTGGAGAATATGAGCAGTGCATACGCGCCGCTTGGTTACATGCCATCTCGGTTGGGCGCACACTCTTTAGTGCCGTGCCTTTTAGCCGACGCTCTTTAGCGCCGTGCCATCCCAGTGCGCTGTGCACCCCTTGGCGTCATGCTTGTTGGCCCAATGATTGTATCATGTTTTTGAATATGGTTAATATATTTAGTTTAGCATTTCATTATCACTAATCTTTATTCTATCACTATAGTATTTCTACTTATACTTATACCTTTGGTGATATATGCCTATTGGTTCACATATTAGTGATATGAGCTTTCTATCTTAAATTTAATCGAGTTGCCAAAATCAAAACTATGTTTTTGATTGTGGTTATTCAATTAAGTTTAATCATTATGATATCACTAACATTTATGCTATCACCTTAGCACTTATACTTAAACTCAGCATTGTCCTAATATGCATTAAACTTATCACACTTGCTACTATGTATATTGCTTTGTTCGTCTACATGTACATGCAAAAAAGCAATAAGGAAGATCAATGTGGACATATGCAATAAAAAAATCATGGTGGGCCAAAGACGACGGATCCTACAAGATTTCTCTGAATCACCCGACGACATCTCCGGAGCCACGCACTCGGGATAAAATCGAAAGCTAGGGTAAAAATTAGCCCAGGATCATTTTCGGATGTAAACCGGCATACCGACGGTATACCGGTCTATACCGATGGTATACCAATTTTGTTCACAGAAAGTTTTTTGTCTACAAAATCGGCATACCGACGGTATACCGGTTCATACCGACGGTATACCGGTTCAGTAACGTTGAAAGTCCAACGGTCCGGATTTCCAGCATTAAATGATCCCAACGGCTATATTTCGAGCCGTTGTAATCCCAGACTGGTATACCGACGGTATGCCGACTCATACCGGCGGTATGCTGGTCGCTGACTGAAAAGTTGCCTTTGG
>JANAVB010006560.1:0-80000 GCA_029216955.1 Iris pallida | reverse complement strand
GTCGATTTACTATCTTCTCGTGCTTTCATGATATATCTTGCTTATCAGCTTAGCTTGATAGACTCATATTATTCTTAGAGTCTAATCGGACATATATGCTAGTGGGCTGCAGACCACGACCCATATGTGTTCATTCTTATTTTACATGATTCTTGTGGATTGAGATATAGTTTAGATTAGACACGATACCATGACCTTGACAGCTTATACGTATTCGAGTCGGGCTGGAGTCCGCTCGATACGTAGCTGGCTTGCTCACGAGCTCGCATCCGAAAACCGGGTGCGGGTCGTGACATGCAGGGCTTGTGACTGCGGGAATGTCTTACTGCATCTTATTAGTAACTAGGCATGTGATAACCCTAGTTAGCTAATGATAACAAACCGTAGGACTTGATTGGCCGTGCTTAAATGATTGTCTCATGATTAATATGGGAATTATATTCCATCTCTTGTTTTCTTAATACAAGCTAGTATGTTCTTTAAAGCATGTCTTTATGTCATCTATATTATGTTCTTTTATCAGTTCTTCTATTCCATTTATGCTGGTTTTAGTTCCTAAGTGGAGCCTCCCTTGTGGCACTTGCTCTTTCTAGGGTTTGACCCAGCTGGTTTTGTATGGCCAGATTTCGGAGAAGCACTTGCTCGCCTTTCAGCCAGATAGTGAACACCAGACGTAATCCTGGCAACGAGTCAATTTTTTTATTTTGCTCTCCCGCTCTATTGTAAATTATTCTTTTGAGGCATTTAGCTGCCGAGTACGTATTAGCTCGTGTTGAAACTTTATTTCTGTCTGCCTAAGGGCTTGTAACATGATTGATAAATTCTAGGGTTGATCATGTATGAATTAACTCTTGCTAGTCTCACATTTTGTATGACTAGCTTCATGATCATCTGAATATGTAATGTTTGGGACGCCTTACTTTGTATATCTGATGATCTAACATCTTGTAACAATTATTTGCTTGCTTGAGATTGAGATACTAGGCTTGTTCTTGACCATAAGAGACTGATGGATTATAGATAAACCCGCATGCATCTAGATAGCCGTGACCGTATTGCGAGCTGGGTTGCATTTTAATGTACGTAGCTAGCCATGTCTGTCCCCCGCTCTCCAGTATTCTAGTTCTGGGACGTGACACGGTTTAAGTGGTGGCCCATGCAGGTCTCGTAAATCAAGACGTGTAAGGGTTTTACCAAATAGATGTCTCAATTAGCATTCATCATTGATCTCTACTCGTGCTTTCTAATCTTCCTGAATCTTGACCTGATAAGGTGCTTTATACTTCAATCTATCTTGGTCCTTCCTTATTGTTTCCCATGTCATTACTTCAGTTGCATTGTTCCTGGTCCTACCGATCCGCCGGATGGAGCACCTCCAGCAAACCAGCAATATCAAGTGAACCAACCGTAACCTGGGGACCAAGCCCAGCTGTCATGCCCCAGTACCGAAATACTAAGCCGGACTAGGCTAGCTACTCCATATGAGGTATATAAACGTCATACGATGATCGTGGCTGTCAAGAGACTAGGGGGTGCATGCTATAATCAAGTCTCCTATGGTCTCACAGAGCATCTAGGTCTCAATCAATCAAAACAAGAAGCAGTAAATAATGATCATATAAGACAAAGCAGTAAGGCATCCCCGACGCTTCATCAAAATGATTCATGAGCCTAGCTATACAAAATGATAAGCTAGAACCGAGAGTCAGTAGTACATAACTATAGTCAGCTACAGACTATTTTAATTACAATTACGTGAGGAACTAAATGTCCAGAACTGTCGGCTAAACAGGTGCCGGTGGCTAAACGCCAAGTACAAAATATAAGTTATCAGAGCGATAAAGAAGAAACCCACTCATGGTCCCTGGTGTCCATACTCCTGGTGTGCACCATTGTTCGGGTAGAAAGCTGGATCCTCTGGTACTGCTACGATATCTAGCCAAACAAAACCAACGGGGTTAGGCCCCGAATAGCAAGTACCACAAGGGAGCACAAAAGAGTGAGATAAAACCCAAGCATAATAATAATAATAATAATAATAAAAGGCTTCCGGTCGCAACTTTGGTCCATATCCTATTGCAGCACAATAGCCCAACCCAACAACAAAATAAGGACATGGGTTGGACCACGCACCATGATAGTCCATGTTCCTCAGTTACTAACAGAAGAAACATCTCACAAGTAAGTCAGTTTATATGCGGCCAATCAATCCTACGGCTTTCTATGATTTGCCTAGGTTATCCCAGTAATGCAAATTATAGGAATCCTCAGATCGTATCGTTCCAGCAGGGCTAACCAAACCATTAAACATATAGCACATTGATTATGCACCGGTCCCCCGGAGGGCTACCGTGCTAAAACATATAACACATAGCTCGTATAAGTCGGATATAGTCATCCGCTATAGGCGAATAAAACCATATTCATGGCGGCCAACCCGACACGTCAGGACTGGACCTGGGTGGCTAGTATGGCACGATCTCGGGATTCTTCCCACCCAACGCATCTACCAAGTTAGTTGCCTAGTTAATTCCTAGGTTATCCTCGGAGTTCACATGTCGTGGTCACATGCTCACTCCCCTAGATGTCGTACAATGTACGAGTACCCCAAGAAAGGATCCGTACTGACTCATGGAGTCATACGTATGTACCCTTTCTTGGTGTAATGCAACATACAACACATACCACGTCATTGCTACCGACCATTTGCTACGTAAATGCTGGTCACTTGGATGTACTGGCAGGTATCACGTAGAAACACTTAACATATAGGATAACACCTTGGTGCTCACATAAATTATACCTTAGTACACACATAGGTTTATCCAGCAGACGCATAGGTAGTCAGATCAGGAATGAGGACCAAGACACAAGAGGAAGAGAACAAGAAGGCACTACGCACTTAGGGCATGAAGTGCTCGCAAGTCATGAAGTGGCCCAAATGGCGCACGGGCAAAAGTACAAGGTGAAAGGTGCACAAGGTGCACAAGGTGCCATAAGTCACATATGAATTCTGGTTAAAGTGAGACATAAAGATTCTTAAAGCCAAGACAAAGATATACAACTTTTATGTTTTGAGTTGGAAGAAATTCTAGCCACAATAAGCCAAATAGGACATAAAACAACAAAAAACAGCCAAAACAGGCATTATGCGGCACTATGCATCTATGCAGACTGGCACTATACGGCCAGGCACTATACATCCATACGAACTGGCACTATACGGCTAGTACTATGCATCTATGCGGACTGATACTATGCATCTATGCGGACTGGTACTAGGCGGTCAGCACTATGCATCCATGCGGACTGGCACTATACGGCCAGCACTATGCATCCATGCAGATTGGCACTATGAGACCAGTACTATGCATCCATGCGGACTGACACTATGCGGCCAGTACTATACATCCATGCGGACTGGTACTATGCAGCCAGCACTATTTATCGTCCCTGCCAGAATCAGTACAGATGAACATAGAAGATGTCTAAATCTTACTTGGCCATAATTTCCTCAAAACAAGTCGAAATCTAACTTTTCAAAGGTCAAAATTGTATAGAATCAAATTCTTTACCACATGGAACAATTATTTTTTGAAAACTAGTAAGTTTGATAGATCAAAATCCAAGAAAATTGAAAATAACGTAAACTTAGATCTACAAGAATCCATCCATCAAAACCGAAAATACCAAGTACTAAACTTGTAGAGGATGATGAGAAGAACAATATAGACAAATAATATCAAAAGAAAAAAAATAAAAATAAAAAATGCACAAATCTCCACTTTTGAGAAAGTTGTACTTGTCTAATGGTTTGCTTGAGGAAAATAAATGAAAGAGTGAATGAGGAGAGAGAGTGAGGAAGAGAATATATATAGGGGTTGGATTGACTCAAAGAAATCCTAATCTTAAGCATGCTCTAAACCATATGACTAATGACATGTTAAATGCTACATGATACAACTAATTAAATTAATTAAATAAAATTCTAACCACAACATGGTTCAAAAATCTTATCATCTAAGCAGTGAGCCACGCCTACAATCAGACAAGGACAAAGCGCGGCAAACTAATCCGCGACGAGATATTGTTCCATGCCATGGCCAGTTACAAATACATGATACATACAATCAAGATACAGGTGCCAGATACCATATACCATATACAAAAAATCAAAAATTTACGTATTCCGGGAACGGGGAGTGACATCTCTACCCTCCTTAGAAAAATTCCGTCCTCGAAATTTTGATAAGGCTAGTCGAGCGCGCTCTCAGATCATGAAATACACTCAGGACATATAGGAAGCACAATTATTAAACAACACATGGCATATGAACAAATTACGAAAAAAAGAACAATTAAGTAAAAATACAAACAATAATCATGCCCTAGAAGGAAAGTGATCGGAGACATACGAATAAAATATGCCTCCCGAGTCAGTTAGGTAGAAATTCGTCCTCGAGGCCCTATGCTGAATCCCAAAGTGGACAAGGGTCAACGCTTGAGATAAGTCGGTACTAATGACTTAATCAAGAATGAGACTGCCCAGGACGTACTCTCGTAATCAAGACACATGATAAATATCATGTATCACATGATATGGGAGCAGATGAGTGAGACGAGAAAGTCGTCTTCATTCTTCGAATATAGAACTCAAGGAATTATAATAAATAATACTCAAAACTTACCCACAATCTGACCTTCTTCAGCCAACCTTTGCTCTAATACTCCAAATTCTATTTGCCTCTGTCCCTGCTGGACTCTCTGCTGCTGCCTTCCCTAGCCCTGTTGTTGTGGCCTTTGTTGTCCAACCTGATGCGGTCCTACCTGATGTTGCGCTTGTCGGTACATCTGAGCTTGCGTTAGTAATGGACGCTAGGCTAGTGGCCTCACTGCTAGTGCTGTCCCTTGATACGGTGCTACATCTGGAGCTGGCAACGCCAAAAACTGTTGAGCTGGCCCTCCTGGCCTCTGTATTTTTGGGCACGTAGCTATATGATGGTCTGAACCTCCATACCTCAAGTACTGCCAATTCGCTGACCGACACACTTTTCGAGTGTGCCCTTCCTTACTATAATAAGTGCAACCTACTGGTGCCTCCTGACGTTGCTGGTACCTCGGTTGCTGCTGTCGAACTGGTACCGTCACAACTGTTGTGACCGGAGCTGTATCACGAATACGGACGCCAGGTGCTGGTGCTGACTTCCGAGGTACTGCTCCTTCTCCTCCCGTACTCTGTGTATGAGACCTCTTCTGGCATCCAGTCCTTGCTGATAACCTTTGAATAGTAAGCTCGTGCCTCCGAGCCGCCATCAATACTGCATCGAATGTCTGGTAGTCGTGCCCCTCGACCAGCTGCATAATTTCTAAGTGAAGTCCCTGCTGGAACCTCATTGCTCTCTCTGGCTCTGTCACCACCATCGTCTGAGCAAACCTACTTAACCTGTAGAACTCCGCTGTATAAGCATCCACCGTCCTACCAGCCTGCTTGAGGCTAATAAATCTCTGCTGAAGCTCATACTGAGCTACCACGCCAAAGTACTTGGCCTTGAATCTAGTACTAAAGCTATCCCAAGGAATAGGATGCCCCATTCCAACATCTTCCGATGCCCACCAGTCGCGGGTGAGATCCTGAAGTAACAGTCTGACTTGGTCAACATTCTCTTCTGTTGGAACCTTTGCTGCGGTCAATATAGCCTCAATATTCTGAAGCCAAGCATCCGCCGTGATGGCATCCTCCGTATCGTCAAAGTATCTCGGGTTAAGTTAACAAAACCTTCCCGACGCTCCTGAATCATTTCTGACACTTCTCTTAAGGGCTAATTGTAACCCCTGATTCAGTAGCACATTCTGTTCTTGCTGATGGGTTTATTGTTGCTGTTGGACTGCCGTCTGGTGTTGTTGGGTCTCCAATAACCCTCTGATAATCTGTAATAGTGCCGGTGCATCTAGTGCTACTGGTACTACCGGCATCACTGGAGGTACGGGAACCTCTGGCCTCTGCGGCTCAACTGGCTCATGTTCGGTAACATTCTCGAGATGAATTTGTCCAGGTAGAGGGGCTACCCCTTGCTGATCACCAACTGGTCCCTTCTCTACTGGATTCACTCCCATGCTGGCTCCTCCAATAGCCGAGAACGATGTGCCCCTAAAGGAAAGGATACAAGGTATCAAAAGACAGGACGAAAAGAAATCGAGGATGATAATCAAGTTAGCAATCAAGGTAGAAGAGAAAGAAGATGAATCAGGAAATCAAGGAAAACATATTTTGATTGAGACTCCTATAATTGCAACACCCTACAAGTCTGAAAAATAAACCTGCATAGGCCACCAATAAAACTTTGTCACGCTCCAGTACCGAAATACTGAGACGGACTAGGCCAGCTACTCCATATGAGGTATATAAACGTCATACGACGATCGTGGCTGTCAAGAGACTAGGGGGTGCATGCTACAATCAAGTCTCATATGGTCTCACAGAGCATCTAGGTCTCAATCAATCAAAACAAGAAGCAATAAATAATGATCATATAAGACAAAGCAGTAAGGCGTCCCCGATGCTTCATCAAAATGATTCATGAGCCTAACTATACAAAATGATAAGCTAGTATCGAGAGTCAATAGTACATAACTATAGTCACCTGTAGTCTGATTTAATTACAATTATATGAGGAACTAAATGTCCAAAACTACCGACTAAATAGGTACCGGTGGCTAAATGCCAAGTACAAAATATAAGTTATCAGAGCGATGAAGAAGAAACCCACTCATGGTCCCTGGTGCCCATACTCCTGGTGTGCACCATTGTTCGGGTAGAAAGCTGGATCCTCTGGTGTTGCTATGATATCCGGCCAAAAAAACCAGCAGGGTCAGGTCTTAAATAGCAAGTACCACAAGGGAGCACAAAAGAGTGAGATAAAACCTAAGCGTAATAATAATAATAACAGGCTTCCAGTCGCAACTTTGGTCTATAGCCTATCGTAACACAATAGCCCAACCCAACAACCAAACAAGGACATGGGTTGGACCACGCACCACGATAGTCCTTGTTCCTCAGTTACTAATAGAAGAAACATCTCACAAGCAAGTCAGTTTACAAGAGGCCAATCAATCCTACGACTTTCTATGATTTGCCTCGGTTATCCCAGTAATGCAAATTATAGGAATCCTCAGATTGTGTCGTTCCAGCAGGACTAGCCAAACTATTAAACATATAGCACATTGATTTTGCACCGGTCCCCCGGAGGACTACCACGCTAAAACATATAACACATAGCTCGTAGAAGTCGGATATAGTCATCCGCTATAGGCGAATGAAACCATATCCGTAGCGGCCAACCCGACACGTCAGGACTGGACCTGGGGTGGCTAGTATGGCACGATGTCGGAATTCTTCCCACCCAATGCATCTACCAAATTAGTTGCCTAGTTAATCCCTAGGTTATCCTTGGAGTTCACATGTCGTGGTCACATGCTTACTTTCCTAGATGTCGTACAATGTACGAGTACCCCAAGAAGGGATCCGTACTGACTCATGGAGTCATACGTATGTACCTCTTCTTGGTGTAATGTAACACACAACACATACCACGACATTGCTACCGACCATTCGCTATGTAAATGCTGGACTCTTGGATGTACTGGCAAGTATCACGTAGGAACATTTAGCACATAGGATAGCACCTCGGTGCTCACATAAATTATACCTTAGTACACACATAGGTTTATCCAGCACACACATAGGTAGTCAGATCAGGAATGAGGACCAAGATACAAGAGGAAGAGAACAAGAAGGCACTACGCACTTAGGGTATGAAGTGCTCGCAAGTCATGAAGTGGCCCAAACGGCGCACGGGCAAAAGTGCAAGGTAAAAGGTGAACAAGGTGCCATAAGTCACATATGAATTCTAGTTAAAGTGAGACATAAAGATTCTTGAAGCCAAAACAAAGATCTACAACTTTTACGTTTTGAGTTGGAAGAAATTCTAGCCACAAATCAGCCAAATAGGACATAAAACAACTAAAAATAGCCAAAATAGGCACTATGCGGCACTATGCATCTATGCGGACTGGTACTATGCGGCAGGCACTATACAACCATGCGGACTGGCACTATGCGGCTAGCACTATACATCTATACGGACCGGTACTATACATCTATACGGACTGGCACTATGCGGCCAATACTATGCCTTCATGCGGACTGGCACTATGCGGTCAGCATTATTCATCGTCCCTGTCAGAACCAGGATAGATGAACGTAGAAGATGTAATGCCCCATAACCAGAATACTGGAGAGCGGGGGCATACATAACCAGCTACGTATATTAAAGTGCAACCCATCTCACTATATGGTCACGACTGTCTAGATACATAAGGGTTTAACTACAAGCCATCAGTCTCCTATGGTCATGAACAAGCCTATTGTCTCAATCTCAAACAAGTAATAACAGTTTACAAGATGTCAGAACATCAAATATAAAATGGTAAGGCATCCCATACATTACATATTCGGATGATCATGAAGCTAGTCGTACAAAATGTCAAAACTAGCAAGTGTTTAGTCATACATGATCAACCCTAGGATTTGTCAATCATGTTACAGCCCGTAGGCAGACAGTAAATAAAGGTGCAATCGAGCTAACACGTGCTCGTCGGCTAAATGCCTCAAAAGAATAATTTTACAATAAAGTGGGAGGACAAAAAGAAATCCACTCGTTGCCAGGGTTACGCCTGGTGGTCACCATCTGGCTGGAAGGTATGTAGATCCTCTGGAGCTGCTCCGGTATCTGGCCACACAAAATCAGTTGGGTCAGACCCCAGAAAGAGTAAGTGCCACAAAAGAGTCTTCACTTAGGAACTAAAATCCAGCATAACATAAGGTAAACATTAAAGATAATTATAAAGTTACTTGATAATAACAGAGATAATAATAATAAATTGAGTACGAGAAAACCATTCAAGTAGCCAGGTTGCAACTCTTAAACCAAACAAGGACCGAAGTTGCAACCCTTCACCTGAATAGAAACCCGTCTCAAATACTGTTGATAAGTAATAAGATAATAAATGAAGAGAGGACACAGAACCGCTCCGGGAGCCAGGTTACAACCCTTAAACCAAACAAGGACTGGGGTTGTAACCCTTCGCCTGAACAGATCTGGACCCCTGATCTTTATTGTTGAGGCCATGATAAATAATCATGCTATTGAAATAGGGTAAAATATGACGAACATAGCATGGGGCGCAATAAGCCAATAAACGAAGAGAGGACACAGAACTATTCTGGGAGCCAGGTTACAACCCTTAAACCAAATAAGGACATGGATTGTAACCCTTTGCCTGAACAGATCTGGACCCCTGATCGTTATTGTTAAAGCAAGCATAAGTAATCATGTCATGTCATAATCTTGTACAGGATCAAGACAAGACTAAGCTGTGCTAGACTCCATCCAATCAATCACGGCCAAGCAAAGAGTACGACTTGATACCTTAAGTAACTAGGATTACCACAGGCCTAGTTACTAACAAATGCAATGAGATTATCCCAATAGCCACAAGCCCTACAGACCATCCAGGTTATCCAAGTCGAATATTCGTTTATGAAGGGTGCACCACATAACTGTGTGCTGGAAATGTGCCATACTCGTCGGTAGGCTACAAGTCAACTTAGTACACCCAGATAACGGGATTGCTTGCAGCTGGGAAATCTCTCCATGACTACTGGATTATTTTAGTTTATTAGCCTTAGTCAATTGCAGTAGATATCCCTGACCGTGGTACTCAGGGATCCCTATCCTAGATATGATGCAAGACAGTACTGGTTTATTTGTACAAACACAATAGTCCATGGCGTCCAGGTCATTCATATTTGTCATGTCAGGCTGGCTGTCGTAACAGCATGTCGTGATATATCATGTTAGTTTACTTGTTAAGGGTGCGCCACGGCGGGCCACTATCGTGTTCAGAAAATATGCCAGAATTTACATGACATAAGCATAAATGTGACATTTTAATTTAATAATAATAATAATAATAGAGAAAAGACAGTAGAAGGAGCCCTGCGGCTAATTGGATTCATGCGGCAGAGAGTATGTGCGCTTATGCGGCTGAGGACTGCACGCCTATGCGGCTCAGGAAGGATGAGCATATGCGACTGGAAAAGGAGTAGGGCCATGCGGCCTAGGAAGGAAGGGGGCACATGCGGCTAGATCAATAGTTCATACGGTTAAGAGTAGCCACGACCTTTATGCGGCTGGGTCCTGCCAAGGCCTGTGCGGCTGAGCAGTTGCCAGGGCCTTATGCGGCTACGTATGATCGAGTTCATGCGGCTGGAAGTACCACGCTGCCTTTATGGCCCTGCGGCCGAGATGAATAATTTATGCGACTGAAAGAACGGAAGTTCATGCAGCTATGTAAAAGGAGTCTCATACGGCTGGCAAGGAGCCCATGGCCTATGCGGCTGAAAAGCTTGCCGCATGGAAGTCCATGTGGTCAAGTACAGCCATGCGTGTCACCCTCATTTCCCGTATTTCCCGTATATCGTATTTATACCCGTATCTGAATTTTGGCATGTATTTTTTTTTCTCAACTTGTGGAATTTCGGTATTTCTCGTATTTTGGGTTTTTGACATGGCTCGGTTTTAATTGGATTGGGTTTGGTTTGGTTTAATGAGCATTGGATCACCTTAACCTATTCTCCACCCTCAATACACCACATCCCACCCTCTTTAAAACTCCACCAACCTTTCTCTCTCCTCATAAACCACCATTTATTTCTTCTTCTCCTTCCTCAACACAACGTTCTTCTCCTTCCTCTACACACACCCACCCATAGGCAAGTACACCTTGCCACCACATGAGAACCCTCTTTTATTTATCCATTTGCTAGATTAGGACATGGTGATCAACATTAGAACTTAGTATTTTGTGATTTGGAGTCTCTATTGTTCTAGATCTAAGTTTTCTCCATTTTCGGTTTTGTATGGTTTTGATCTACTTAAGTTAGATTTTTATGGGTTTTAATGTTTCCATGTGGAAGAGAGTTCAATTCCACCCTGGTTGGAACCTTGGAAATCCGGATTTGGAGTTCGGATGGCCAAGTTGTGATGCCTTGAAGTTTTGGAGCCATTGAAGCTTCTTCTCAGCCATGGAGAAGAAGACCCAGACCCTGCGTGCGTGTTTTTACGCGTACGCAGCTCTCTGCTTGCGTGCTTTTGCACGTACGCAGCTCTCTGGCGTGCGTGACTTTTCACGTATGTCGGTCCTCTGCGTGCGTAACTTTTCACGTATGCAGCTCTCTGGCGTGCGTGACTTTTCACGTATGCTGCTCCTCTGCGTGCGTGACTTTTCACGTATGCCGCTCTCTGGCGTGCGTGACTTTTCACGTATGCCGCTCTCCTGCGTGCGTGACTTTTCACGTATGCCGCTCCCTGTTTTCCATAAATAAATTCACTTTATTTATTGTGTTTCTGGGAAAATTACAACTGTAGGAATCCGATCTAGAAGACGATCGCTTTATCCCTTGGACGATGCGAAGAAGAAAATCTCTCAAAATTTCAACAACAATTTAGATATATATGTATCTGTACAATGAATAAGAAAAGAACCCTATTTATAGAGTCAAAAATAACTGAAAGGATAACTGTCTTCACAGCCTGTGCATAGTTAAAAATCACGCAGGATTTAACATACGCAAGGTTATGAGCAGTTACTGGACGTGGCCTGTAACTGTTGGACACATGGCAATCATGCATGAGTCGTGTGCAAGTTACAGGACATGCAGGCGAGAGATCAGTGGCATGGCTGCCACGTACTCCAATTTGATGAAATCCACGCAGGCTCGTTGAGGACGAAATCTACGCAGACTTGGGTCAGAAAGCTTCAAAATCCACGCAAACTTGGGGCAGGAAGCTTCAGAATCCATGCAGACTTGGGGCAAAAAGCTTCAAAATCTACGCAAACTTGATGAAGGAACATAGAAGTTCAAAATACACGCAGACTTGAGCCAGAAGGCTCAAAATATACGCAAGCTTGAGGCAGGACTGCCAGCTGTCATGATTCGACGTGCCTCGACTGACACAAAATCTCTGACAGTGATTACTTTGTCAGTCGCATTAAATGACAAGAAGCTCTTTTGGTACGCCAACTTGATGAAGGCTGAGTCTTGTTGAAGAAGATTTCGAAAGTCACGCAATAGTCGGCTGTGATCTCTCGAGTTCCGTGCATACGTGGCATACGAGGAGACATTCTTCGACTGTCGTGCTGTCAGTCATAATGACACTTCTGACAAATGATGATCTGTCTCTAGCGTGATTTTTAAACATTGTCTTGATTAACTCAGCGTGACCTTTAGACTCAGTCCTGATCAACTCAGCGTGACTTTGAGACTATGTTTTGATCAACTCAGCGTGACTTTCATTTTTAAGCCTACAAAACCCCCTTCAAAGTTTTCGAAAAATGATAAATTATTTCAAAATACTTTGAAATCAAGATGATAAAATGAATTTAGTCACGATGAGATGACTTTTTAAAGAGATATTTACTCCTAAATGATTGGACTATTGGGATTCTGTGCAGTTAGGATCCCGTATCAAGCTCCTAAATCGAGGCAAATAATGATGTGCCGTTTGGAGTTCTTCATGAGCCTATAAATAAGCCATAACCCACTTCTTTCATTCTTTACTTGCTTTTAGAGAGAGAGAGAATCTACAGAAGAGAAACTTCCCTCCTCCAACGAACTTCATCTTCTTCGACTTCTTCTTCTCCTTCTCAGCAGCAATGGCTCCCAAGAAAGCCGACTCTCAGGCCAAGGGGAAAGCCCCTGTGACTTCCTCTCGTGCCACCACTTATAGACTCCCTCGACGAGAAGTCACGCATCCTCCTATTCAGCGTAAGTGATGGGGGAATACGAACTGTTGAAGATAACTTGATGAAGATGAAGATGAATTCCACATAGAAATTTTAGGATCTTAAAACAAATAATGAACTTCAGAAATATATCCCCCCTTCTTAGGGCAAAGGATATTAATAAAGTATGCCCCCTCTTTAGGGTCGGCCATACTTCACATCTTCGTGTTTACGAAGCTCTGTGTTTCACGCAAATGAGCATGACTCTCATAACTCTGCGTGATTTTTCATGTTGGCAGAAATGTCGATGTTGAAATAGTCACGCAGCTTTCATGATGACTCTGCATGATTTTTTATATGTTGACAGAGATGTCGATGTTGAAATAGTCACGCAGCTTTCATGATGACTCTGCGTGATTTTTAATATGTTGACAGAGATGTCGATGTTGAAATAGTCACGCAGACTTTTGAGAGTCATCTTCTGGATAGATTAGTCATGATCTGTCAGCGTGTCTTTGTCATTCTCACTCAAATATGATTTTGGCAATGATGCGTGACTTTCATTCTAATCTGTCTGAACTTTGCGTGAATTAGTCATCTGCATGATTTTTGATAGTATATCTATCTGAAGTCTGCATGACTTTTGAAATTTCCTTCGAACACTGCTATACACGTATAAAGCTCATAGACATAGATTTTATTGAAACATATCTGACCTTGTCTTCTTTTATTTTCTTCAGTGAACATCCGAAGTGAGGAGGCAGATTATGAAGGACACTTGAGTTTTTCATTTAAACACGATTTATCTCATGTGAAATTTCCTCAATTTGACCTTCCAGAAGCCAGACTGTCATTGTTGGCAAATCAAGACCATACAACCCTACTTTGTCTGATGAATGGTCAACCCTTTCAGAGTCTTGATTTGGTGTCTCACAAAAAACTGGTATTTCTGTTCGGGGATGCTATAGCACAGAAATCACAACCAAAAAGTATTAGAAAGAAGGTCTGCTTTTGTTTCGAAGGTGATGTAAATCAACCCATGTACTGGCCGAAGGTTTCCAGGGGCTTGTCCATCATGAGATTCATGCATGCCAGTTATCCGAGAAAGATGTCCTGGCATATAACAGAATATCAGCAGGCAAAGGCAAGCCGCATCATTTACAGGAAGGAAGGATTCTTCAGTGCCCCAGAGAATCATGTATCAGTGTTTCGGGGTTTGAAGCCTGGATGCATACCACCTGAAGACTCATCAATATTGATGCCATTCAGAATGCCCATTTTCATAAACGAATTCATGGCAAACAAGAATGCATTCTACCCCACCGATTCGACGCCGAGGATGAACGGCTTAATGAATCAGGAGAACGTGAGATGGAAGACTTTGGTCCACTGGGCTTTGGAGAATTTTGAGACTGAGCTGAAGAAGATAAACCTCTATGATGCCGTCGTCAATTCATCCTACGGCTTCAGGCCCAACCCCTTTCTGTTCCTGGCCTTGGTTGAGAGATACAATTACAGGACGGGAACATTTATGACTCCGAAAGGGGAGATGGGCTTTGTCCTTCATGAAATGGAATACATCTCACATCTGCCTTCAGGCACCCTGCCGTATGAGGAGTATGTGCCTACGACAGAAGAGCTGAACTTTCTGTCGGAGAAGAACCCAGAGATGGTACATCTATTTGAAGAGATGATGTGCCATTTTGGCACATGTACTCTGTATTACAAGAGTTCTAAAGATGAAGCCGGCAACCACATTCAGAAATGGATGTCCTACCTTTTTATGAACCGTGAAAAGGATGAGAAGAAGATAAACGAGAAGAGATGGTACCAGATTAGCAACTTCAAGCCTCTCCCTGAGAGTGAAATCACTTATCTGCTGGAGAAATATGACTGCAAGGATTTCACGATCACTGAAGACTGGTATGAGTTCAAAGCTGGAACCACCTTCAACTCGTATGTGAGACATAGTGGAAAGATTCTGTCAAGGAACGATCATTTGGCCGGATTCCTATCTCTGTGGTTAAGAAGATTCATCGTTCCTGGCTCCAGCTCTCTGGACAGGATACATAGAGGCGTTATCTTTGCAGCGGTGCGCCTTATGTATGGTTACAAGCTAGACTTATTATCAGGGATGACCTGTAGGCTGAACGCAGGTCTTCGGAATTTTGTAACCAACATGCTATCTGATCAGAGGAGGATGACCGAGGAATTCCCACGGATAGAGATGTCCTTCACATATCTGTATGGTTGGCTCCTCCTCCATCATGACGGCTTGATACCTCCAGGGGCAGGAGGAAGTGGCAGTCTCTTTTTGGAGAGGTACTCTGGAGAGACTTTCTGGAAGGTTCACACCCTTCCAGAATGCAGAAATGTCCTGAATCGAGCTTCACACTGGTCCATTCAATGTGTCCCTCCACCACTGGGCTATGAGAGCATGCCCTTAAATATGATAGATGGAGATATGGGGAACAGATTAGATGATGTAGCCTTTCAGTGGTTATAGAGAATTCGGCCTTCTCATCTAGTATACCGTCATGAAGATATGACGTATCTGGAGCCGTATTTACCAAGCCGATTTGCCAGGCAATTCGGATATGACCAACTTTACGTTGGGAACGCCACCACTTGCCTTTCTGCTCGTGGAGGGCTTATTGACGGAGCTCGAGCCTGGAGATATTTTGCGGCTAGAGATACAAAAGCTGTATTCTCTATGCCTAATCCTTTATCTAGCTCGGAGACGAAGATGCTTTACACATATGCTCGCTTCTATGTTTCATCGAGCACCTTCAAGCTGAGTTTCAATCTGAAGACTTTTGTTGCGGAGGACGACCTAGCTCCATCGAAGAGGTCAAAGAAGAAGACTATTATTCAACAATTTTCTTCGGAACCCGTAGATGAGACAGCAGAGGTTGAGCCTCTATATGAATTATTTCAGGAGGGAAATTTTCCTGATGAAGTTCTTCCTCCTATATTTGTATCCCTTTCTAAGAGGAAGAGAAGTGATGAATCTGAGACCGTCTCAAAAAAGAGTACTAAGTCTCAGACATCTAAGAAGAAGAAGAAAGGGGTATCAGTAACTGCTACTTCATCTTTAGGTGGCATCTCAGTTGACGAAGATGACGCCGCTGATAAAGACGAAGAGACTGATGAAGACGACGCTCCTTTGATAACAAGGAGGTCAAGTAGAAAGTATGTCAAGAAGACCGTCAGCAAAATAAAAGGCAATGAACTCCTAGAAATGATTATGAGTGGAGGAGTTTTGCCAGAAATCAATGAAACGGCTTCTACTGAGAAAACAGAGTCTAATGATATTCACCTTCCAGCAGTTTCAACTGAACAGACTGAGGTAGAGTCCGCTCAAGCTCAGGAAACAACTGCTCCAACAACAAGTAGAGTAGCTATTGAACCCTCAGAGATGAGGATGATCCCATTTGAGCATGGGACAGAAGGCGTCATCCAAGCACTGGATGACCAGATTGATTATTCTGAAGAAGAACCAGCCCTGGCAGAAGTTACAGAACAGCCAGAAGTTCCTAAAACTCAAGCTGAAGAAAACATTTCTTTGGCCAAAGGTGATGAAGACGTGCCGACGTCCGAGCTATCAGCTGCTGATGACTTGTTGAAGAATGTTTGTCAAGACATCATTCTTCGAACTGACATTCCAGAGAAGACTGAACCGGCAGTCAATACTGAGCTAGATGTCATCACTGTTCCTGAGATTCATGAAGATGTGAATATCATAGACTTCGGATCAGAGACTCATCCTGAAGTTGGGGATGAAAAAGAGTCTGACGAAGAAGAAGAAGCTGAAGGAGGAGAGGATTGGCATACTGGCACTTCTACTCCTTATGATGAGGATAAAGTCAAGGGGAACAGAATGGAACTTAGCCCCGAACCTGCTCAATCTTCGGACAATGCTCCAGCACCCAGTAATTCTGGAGCTGGAAGCAGCCACATGAAGCAGGTGTCGGATACTATCATGGACCGGCTACGAGAAGATGCCAGACTCCCTCAACATAATGAATATGAACCTTAGCCTGGTAGAACTTTATTTCAAATTCTGTTTCTGTTGTTTCTTTTTCTCTATATGCTGATTATTATTATTTTCTTTGATTGTAGGAACTGCTGCAGCAATGAGTTCGACTCATGCTCCGCTTATCCAGGCTGATGCTGATGAAGGGAGTTCACACTTGCCAACTTCTCCAGTAGCACATACTTCCGTTCCCAGGGTAGAGAATATTCAAACTTCTTCTTCAATAATGACAGCGACACCTGGATTTGAGACTGGACTAGCAAGAACTCTGGGAATGTATTCAGAGATCATTTACTCATATCTAGATACATATTCCAGACGTTTCTTGAAGGATAAAGCTATGCCCTTTTCTGATCTTCGAACTATGGTCAAGTTCCCGCTTATGGCGTTGCGACATGCTGGTTGCGAATCTCAGTGCATCTTCTTCGAACATCTCCTGGATGAGTTGGAAATAACTATCCGAAAATACTGGGAGACTAAGAAAGAAGACATTCAATCTTTAACTGCGGCTGAGATCAGTCAACTAGAGCATGAAGCTCAGTCCCAGCAAGCTGCATTATAAGCATTTCTTGCCTCTTCTTCTGAGAAATTAGTAGAAAAGGGCGAAGAAATATTAGCTACTCGTCAAAGAGTAGAGCTTCTGGAGAAAGATAAAGCATCCAAAGCTGAAGAGCTGAAGAAATTGAAAGAGGAGTTGGCTCGCCTTCAAGAGCGAATTGCTATCATAGAAACAGAGCAAGCTGAGGTTACTGCTGTTTATATTTCTGAAGCTGAATGCTGTGAAACTCTTCAAAAGGAGCGAGAGCAAATGCAGGTGGAACAAATTGAAGAAGTCAACCGTCGCCATTCTGCTATTATTATTTTTGATGAACAAAATGTCACAGTTGAAGCAGCTGAAAGAGTTCAGAAAGCTCATGAAGATAAAATGAATGCTATTCTTGAACGTATCAGGGAGTTAATAACTCCTAATAAGTGAATCTTTTTCATTCTCACTTGTATCCAATATTTTGATTCTGAATGAAAACAAATGAGAATTCTTGATCTGATTTTTTTGATTTTGTTGTTTTGGTAATGATATATTCATAGAAAATATGTTCAGAGGTAAATAATACATGACACATTTCAATAGAATAGAATATACAAACAAGCTTTGTAATTCTATCAGATGATATTAAACCAAAAATGATCTTAGTTTAATACTGATTAGAAAAAATAGAATTCAGACATAAAAATATTTTTGAATTCAATTTTTCATGAACAAATAAACCGTCAGGCATTTAATGAACGGACGAACCGTCGGTGAATGTGATAAATGAACGGATGAACCGTCAGGCATTTAATGAACGGACGAACCGTCGGATGAATGTGATAAATGAACGGATGAACCGTCAGGCATTAATGAACGGGCGAACCATCGGATGAATGTGTCGCTTCATTATTCGAGGAACTTCTGTCTATAAATATAGCAGAAATCTAACAAGAACGAACACTTCTATTCTTCAACATAAAAATGTCGTCTGAAGAAATATCCAAGAAGGCTGAAATCGTCCCGAAGGTTCAGAAGGGCACTGAAGAACGCCATGCCGATCCAGTTCAGCCAAAGGAGACAGAAGCAGGCGAAGGTTCGTCTGCACCCAAGCCACCACGAGACATTCTGGACTTTCTGCTTGATCCAGGAAGGACTGAAGAAGAGGAAGCCATGAGGATGGCAGCCTGCAAGTTTTTCGTGGGCTCCAGTAAAGAAGTTCTCAACTCTTTTGCTGATCGCATTTTCGAGAAAGACGGCAGCGGTCCGCGTCCAAATGTAGAGAAGGATGATAGTGATCTTCCTTAATATCATGTACTATCATTCATGATTAAAATAAAATAAAATTTTATTTATAAACATGAACTTGTCTGATGATTTACATTTATACATAATACTTTTTAAGAAATTTGCCATTAATAGGCATCATAACCTTTCGACCATCCAGTTCTGAGAGTTGATAAGCTCCATTTGAGAAAACTCTACTCACGACATAGGGACCTTCCCACTTTGCGTCAAATTTGCCTTTGCTCATATGAGTCATAGTCATAGGACGTCTGACTGTTAGCACAAGTTCTCCTTTTTGATATGCTCGAACTCTGACTTTCTTGTTAAAAGCTCTTGAAATTCTAGCTTGATAGAATTCGATATTCTGTTGAGCAGATAATCGCTTTTCATCCAGAGCTTCTAATTCCTGAAGTCGAAGACGGTCATTATTCTCGGCAGTAAGTTCATTAGCGATTGCTATCCTTAAAGAAGGAATTTGAATCTCTAATGGAAGAACAGCTTCGCATCCGTACACCAGAGAGAAAGGTGTACATTTAGTAGCATTACGAACTGTAGTCCGGTAAGCCCACAAACACTCACCAAGTTTCTCACTCCAATTACGTTTGTTAGTAGAAACAAACTTCTTTAAGAGTTTGATGATGGTCTTGTTGAAAGCTTCTGCTAATCCGTTAGCTGTCGGATTATATGCGGTAGAAGCTACATTGTTGATCCGATGATCGTCACAGAATCGAGTAAATTTCTGACTGACGAACTGTGGACCATTATCATGAATAATACGTCGGGGAACACCAAATCTGTAGATGACATGATGTTTGATAAAGTTGATGACATTGGACGTCTTGACTTCAGATAACGGAATAGCTTCGGCCCATTTGGAGAAATAATCGGTTATTGCGAGAATAAACCGATGACCTTTTGATGACGGCGGATTGATCGGACCAATAATGTCCATGCCCCAAGCTTCGAAGGGCCATGATGCTGCCGTCGGATGCAAAAATTCTGAGGGTTGATGAATAAAATCCACATAGATTTGACAAGCTTTACACTTCCTTCCATATTCGATGGCATCTGATACCATAGTGGGCCAATAATAACCCATACGTCGAATACGGTCTTGAAGTTTTGGTCCAGGTTGATGTGCTCCATAAATTCCATCATGTGCTTCGCGGATAATTTGTTGAACCTCCTCACCGGCAACACATCGAAGAAGTAAACCATCATAAGCTCGACGATATAAGGTTCTTGTGGTGTGATTGTAATAGAATCTGAGTGACCGTCGTCTGATAGATGCTGCCTCACTCAGATTATCTGGAAGAATATCATACAATACGAAATCTAAGAAAGGAAGTCTCCAATCTTTATCCGTATTCTGAGTCTTAGCTGAATTACTGAAGATGAATTCTATGCTAGAATCAGATGAAGATGATAATGATTTACGACTAAATCCAAATCCTCTTGTTGTGTTGACATCATGAGATGTTGATTCTTCAATGTCAACTGGAAGTCCTAGAGTTAGATTATTTTTGAGATGAAATAATTCTCGATTACAAACAACAATTATTTGTTGACGTCTAATTGGAATAGCTAACACCGCCGCAAGATTAGCAAGAGCATCAGCTTCTGTATTACATGCTCGCCTAACATGTTCAATAAAGAACCCTTCAAATGAAGAAGCCATAGATATAGCCGATCTATGATAAGGAACCAGATCTTGATGGCGAACTTCATAAGTACCCCTTATCTGATTGACAATGAGTTTAGAATCTCCATACGCTTCCAAATATTGAATATTCAGATGTTTAGCGAGTTGAAGACCAATAAGCAGTGTATTGTACTCAGCTACATTGTTTGAACATGGTTGATCGAGAGAATAAGCCCTTTGGATAGCAAGACCTTCTGGCGACACAAGAACAATTCCAACCCCAGCGACAATGTCACCATTAGGACCTATTCTTGAAGCTCCATCAAAGAATAGACGCCAAGTAGGATCTTCTTCAGCAATTTGGTTTGATTCTAAGACTTCATCTGGGATTTCATCATAGAGTTTTGAATTTTCTGGAATTGAATGAGCGGCCAGAAAATCAGCTAAAGCTTGTCCTTTGACTGACTTCTGAGGGATATAGTGCATATCATACCGAGCAAGTAAAATTCCCCAGTTAGCCAATCGAGAATTTAAAACACTCGGTTTCTTCATCATGACCCGTATAGGATTGATCCTGGAAATGACATGAATAGTCTGACCAATGATATAATGTCGTGTCTTTTGGACAGCGAACATCAGGGCTAGACATTCTTTTTCGACCGGTGAATATTGAGGTTCGGCTCTGGTCATAGTACGACTGAGATAGTAAATGGCTTGTTCATGACCATTTTTATTCTTTTGAGCGAGTAATGCACCCAGTGAATGACTCATTGCTCGGGTATATAGGAGGAACGGTATTCCTGAGACAGGAGGTACCAATACTGGAGGGATCATCAGATATTGTTTTATATTATCGAATGCCTTCTGACATTCATCATTCCAGACAAAAGAAACACCTTTCTTCATAAGTTTATTGAATGGTCTGCAGCGTCCTGAAAGATTAGAGATGAATCTCCTGATATAAGCGATCCTTCCTTGAAATCTTCGTAGCTCTTTTAAGGTGCGTGAAGGACGCATCTCTTGGATGGCTTTGATCTTCTCGGGATCCACGTGTATACCTTTCGAGGTAATGACGAAGCCGAGAAATTTGCCACTAGAGACGCCTAAGAAGGACTTAGTAGGGTTCATCTTTAATTGATGCTTACGCATTAGATCAAAAATAGTCTTCAAATCTTGGATGTTTTTGTCGACTTTTAACTGCAATATCATCAACGTAGCATTCGACTGTTTTTCGCAAATGTTCACAGAATATAGTGCTTATAGCTCGTTGATAAGTTGGTCCTGCATTCTTGAGACCGAATGGCATCACTGTATAACAGTATGTACCAATCGGCGTTCTGAAAGAAGTGTGTTTCTCGTCATCTGGAAACATTTTAATCTGATTATACCCAGAATACCCGTCCATGAATGACATCCGTTCAAACCCACAGGTATTATCGATCATAACATCAGTAATTGGTAGAGGGAATTCGTCTTTAGGACATGCCGCATTGAGATCACGGAAGTCTATGCATACTCTGATCTTGCCAGTCTTTTTAAGGACAGGAACTATATTAGCCACCCAATCAGGATGTTGTTCCTCTCTAATAAACCCAGAGGCCATGAGTTTATTGACTTCAGCTTCAATTGCATCCATAATATCTGGACGAAATCGTCGCTGTTGTTGCTTGACCGGTTTAGCATTCGGCATGATATTGAGTTTATGAGTTGCTATCTGTGGATCAAGTCCTGGCATATCTTCGTAACTCCAAGCAAAGACATCGATGTATTCACGAATAAGTTTGATCATGTCTTGCTTATCAGTTTCTGAAAGACTTTCACTAATAAATATTGGTTTGGGGGATCCTTCTTCACCAACATCTATTTGAACAAGTTTGTCTTCAGTCGGAGGTTCTTTTTGTTCGAATCAGAACTCCCATTGATTATCTAACCTTTGGGCCCATTGTTCTGATTCAGGTGAGATTTCAAACCCATCTTCATCTTCATCACTTTCTTCAGAACGGTCAATGGAGACCATGTTGGAAGACAGAATGTTGCAGTGGAAGTCACCGATACTTGTATCAGAATCCCAAGAGGTAGTACTAGAAGAATTGGATCTCTTATCTTCGTCAGATTCAGGATCTTCATGGATAGTATTGATAAAGGGAGTAGGAGCAATATAACCTAATCCGCATTTCGTCCTTCCATATTTTAAAGGAGGAATTCGAACAGGCATTATTCTTCCTCTCCCATTACTGAGGCCAGTTCTGAAATCATAACCCATATTTTTAATGATGTCTTTAGATTGCTGACTATAACGACGTAGTTATAATCTTCCAGTATCATCGTTTTTGTCATCATCTTCAAGATTAGAAGGATTTTAGGGCCCTTTGTAGAAGAATATTGGAATGTCTCCTGGCTTTCTACTAGGAACCAGAAAGTATGAAGTTTGTACTGATTCTAGGGATACGTCTGTATGAACAGTCTGTACAACTCCTATGGTTATCGTTCTCAAGTCATCTAACAAATATAAATAACTATGAACATGATTACACACATCAACATACTGCAAAGATGGAGACTTTTCATTAAATTTAAAAGTAGCAGTATTTACATTGGAAGAAGGCTGAGCCTTAGAAATCTTAGCCAAATCAATGACTAAAGGGGGAGAAGAAGAACGAGAGAAAGTTTTGTTTCGATTAAGATCGATAACAAATGGCTCAGAAGAGGTGAGCTCCCTTGAAGCCTGAGATGGAAGAGTAGTCCGCCCTCCAACAGGGATTACTGGAGTATCCTGTTTTATATGTGAAGATACGGGAACTGTAGTACGCCCACTGATAGGAATGATCAGTGTATCTTGAGTAGACGACTGAGGTAATGGAGAGATCCGTTCGCTCACTGGAATAATGAAGGGGGCTTCTCCAGAAGATTTAAGAGATTGTTGCTGGGTAGTCCGACCTTTAACAGGAATTATCAAGGTCTCACTTTGTGAATCCTCTTTCTCCATAGCTTGTATCACCCTTGTATACTCTTCTTTGTACATTCGGGAATCATTGAAATAAGCTTCAACCCCATGGAAAGGATTTATATCAGCAACTTCCTTTTGTACTCTTCCATTACTGTCAATGTATTTAAAACACTGATGAAGAGTGGAAGGCACCACATTATTTTCATGAAGAAAGGGCCTCCCCAGAAGAAGATTATAAGATCCCACGATCTCAATCACATAGAAAGTGACTTTGGATCTGAAATCGCCTATCTGGAGTTTCAGATGAATCTTTCCCAAAGGCTCGCTTCGGCTTTGATTGAATCCCAGGATAGTAGTAACCGTCTTGGAAAGCTTGTGAAGAGGAATTTTTAGTTCATCCAACAAACTCTTCGGCATTATACTTATAGCAGACCCTGGATCAATGTGGATACGGTCTACCTTCACCGTGTCGATATAACCGGTGTAGTAGAGAGGCCGATCATGTCGATTATCCTCTAGTAGCATGTCGTCTTGTGTAAAGGTAATATTTGGGATAATCTCCAATACACTGTTGCAATGTAAGCAAGTGGCAGGTTCTTCACCTGGCTTCTTTAATCGTGCAAGACAAGAATCAGCCTGAAGAAGTGCCTCGCTTAACGTCTCCCGAGTCTCTTTAGAAAGACGTAGAAGTTCAAAGAGGGACATTCTAGCTGGAGTATTAGCAAGTTGAGCTAGAATGTCGAAGTTATAAGGTTTCTGAAGCCCAAGAGGAGGGGACTTCTTAATGGGCTTATCAAATCGAGCCTGTTGTTTGCCTTTCTCAAGAGCTGTGGGTTTGGAAGGAGCAGGTTCAACCGGTGCAGTTGAAGGAACAGGTGCAGTAGATGATTCTTCTTCAAGAGGGACATTAGGAACATCTTTGTCAGCAGGAGGGATATCAGAAGTATCCTCAGGACTCTTGAAATAATCCTTTAGATAAGGTTTTCCTGTTCTAGTAGCACTAGCAAGTGCTTCTTCCTTATCTTTTGGCTCTGTGTCGGGAGTAGATCCGAGAGAAGTCATATGACATGATTTAATCTTTCCAGCCTTCTTGGACTTTCGAGATGTAGTCTTTTGAAGAGGAGGAGATTCAAAGTCTGCCACTAGATCAGGATGAATCCACATGATTTCTCCTGTTTCTATAGTGATTGGTACTAATCCTTCAGACTGTGGAGGAGGAATATTCACTATTTCAAGAGTTGCCTTGGGAATAGGAACGATCCCGCTTTCAAGGAGTTGAGGAGGAAAATCTCCGAATTGCATAGAGACAACGTTGGAGGTGACAGTCTTCTCTTTCGGAGTAAGAGAGATAGCTCCAGATTTAATCATTTCCTAGATTTTCCCTTTCAGTACATAACATGTACGAACTGTGTGACCAACATTCTGTGGTATGGACAGTATTTAGGATGATCTGTCTTACCAGCTTCATCAGGTTTTTTAATTTTAGGTAATTGTATTTTATTACCTTTCAGCAGACATTCAAAGATACCAAGGACATCATCGTCATCAAAAGAATATTCTTCTTTGGGGCGAGGTACTCTTGGTTGTTGAGTTGTAGAGGCAGGAGGAGTTTGAACAGTCGATGCATCTTTACTCTGAAGATTAACTTCAAGGGTTTCTTTTCCCTTGCTTTTATTGAATTTAGCGTTATTATTATTGCTTTGACTTATTTCTTTAGGAGTCATCTGCACTCCTAAACCTTTGAAAGTTTTAGCACTGATTTCTGCGGCTTTGGCACTGACTATAAAGGAAGGCCAATCTTGAAATTGGGTAGATCCTGTCCACATGCTGATGATTGGTAACAAATTTGATTTGCATGTGTCGATGGTGACAGCATCAGGAGTTCCAAGAGGCATCTTCAGAGCTTCTCTTCGAAACCGTTCAATAAATTCCTCTGTAGTTTCATTATTATTCTGTTTAATTTTTATAAGGGCTGACATGGTCATATCGTTGACGCCTTCATAGAATCGTTCTAGAAACATCTGTTTAAATCCAGCAAATGAAGTAATACACCCATCAGGGAGACTTCGATACCATTCATAAGCGACTCCTTTAAGATAACCGACGAATACCCGAGTGAGGAGAGCATCGCTTGGTTGCAACTGATCAGTCATTACCTCAAAATGATTAATGAACTGACTTGGGAAAGTAGTCCCATCAAAGAAAGAGATGGTCGGTGGTTTATATTTCGGTAGATATGATACTTCCTTCCATTGTATGGGATAAGGCTGCTTGATACCCAATCTTTGTAAGCCATCTTTTTGCTTGAATGCTTCGAACTGAGATCGAAGATTTTTCAACTCTTCAGTGACAGCTCCGGAAGATTGCGATGTTGTTACTTGTTGAGTATAATTGGGAGGAGGGACTGCAGCATATGTACCACCCCCAGCTCCAGACTGACTTGGAGTGGTTTGTATAGGAACATTAGACTGTATCCCTAGAATAGTAGAAGGTTCCAGGTTTGGGGCAACAGGAGTATTTAATACTACTGGCGGTATTGTTTGTTGAACTTGTTGAGTTTGCTGTTGAGCTTGCATAAGAGTATGCATAGCAGTCAATGTATCTGCCATAGCTCGTAACTGTTGTTCCAAAGAAGAAATCCTCTGTTCATGAGCTTCAGTACTAGTCGAAGGTTCGTGATTGCCATCTACCATATAAGCAGTAATCGTTCGAGGAATAGACGATGAAACAGTCTGTTCTGAATCATCGCTGTGAGAATCAGCTTCTTTTCCAGGGCTATTTACGGGGGTCAATACCGAGAAGTTGGACTCTCCAAGGAAGTCCTCTGTGATCTCTGGATTATCATTTGGATAAGAAGAAGAAGAGATCCTGGTCGAAGCTCCAGTCCTGGATCGGGTGCCGAGGTAAACACCATCTTCAGAATCTGACATAGCATCAGATCGCATTCTACCCCCAATGTTTCTGGAGGTCATGTTGACAGAAGCATAAAGAGTTTCATCTTCATCCGGTATTGGTTCATATTGAATTCGTTCGAAAACAGATCGTCTTTTTGGTGAACAACAACATTGAATCACAACCCGAGGTTGGAAGTTACAACCACGCTTTTCATGGCAAATATGAGCAATGTCATAGCCAGATGGAGTATCGATTCTCCGTTTGTTTTGCAAATGTTCCCTAAGATCTGTAGAAACAGATTGGGAAGTACTTGAAGATAGTTTCTGTGTAGAAACTTGTCTTTTGTTCTTCTGTCTTCTCGGTTCTTGAGTGTATAAAGACTGATTAATTTGAGTGATGTAGTTCTTGGCATATTCTGCATCAGGGTCTAGTATACTTGTCTCAGTTTGATAATGCTTCTTTAGACCGGAAGTAGAACCGAGATGATTCTGGTTAAGCTTGTTACGAAGATCCGTAGGAGATAAGACTTTAGTATCAGTCTTGGATACTTGTAATTTGCCTTTATCAGATCGGGAAATTTTGAGAGAAGGAAGATGGACATTATTCCGACTAGGAGTCGGTAATAATCCATCTTTAGAGGAAGTAGCCAAACGACATTTTCCTTTGTTTGATCTAGTAAAATTACTAGTCAAATTAACTCCAGAGGTAAAGACCTTAGGAGTAGAGGAGTTGACTAAAGAGTCTTTCTCCTTAGTTGGCACAAGATGTGCAAGTTATGGGGGAATCATTTGTATGTTCTGTGGAAGAGAACCCTCAGCCTGCTTTTGAGAAATAGTCAAAGGACTGTATTGGTTGGCATACGCTAACTTCAGTTTGGAATTCTGGTCATACGCTGCCTTTTTACTAGCATACGCTGACTTTGGCTTAGCATACGCTGCCTTTGCCGCACGCTGCTCTTTAACTTCCATACGCACAGAGTCTTTAATGGCTAAAGAGCCGACTGCTGTCGTAAGGGTAGAAGGACAAGAGACTTTGACATGTCCAGAGATGGTTTTTCTTAGACACGCTGACTTGGTTAAAGAACCTACTTTGTCAGTGTGACTAGAAGAAGCCACTGTTGTCGTGTTCAGAGAAGCCGAGGCATGCTTCGTTAAAGTTGAAGATGTATTCTTGTCAGCGTGAGTGACAGAAGCGTCTCGGGCCGTCGAAAAAGACTTAGGGACATAGACATAGTGTCCCTTCTTCTTGGCAGCAGGAAGAACGGAGGAAGCAGTTCGGCCTTCCTTCGACTTGAGCATTTCTTCGTAAGCAGATTGATCGAATTGTACGACGATCGTCTTCTTCGTCGAGCCGATCGACGAAGTATCGTATTGAGTTGTTGCTATCTCGTTGGAGGAGACAGCTTTCCTCAGCAGAGTCGCCAATTTGTTTTCCATAAATAAATTCACTTTATTTATTGTGTTTCTGGGAAAATTACAACTGTAGGAATCCGATCTAGAAGACGATCGCTTTATCCCTTGGACGATGCGAAGAAGAAAAGCTCTCAAAATTTCAACAGCAATTTAGATATCTATGTATTTGTACAATGAATGAGAAAAGAACCCTATTTATAGAGTCAAAAATAACTGAAAGGATAACTGTCTTCACAGCCTGTGCATAGTTAAAAATCACGCAGGATTTAACATACGCAAGGTTATGAGCAGTTACTGGACGTGGCATGTAACTGTTGGACACATGGCAATCATGCATGAGTTGTGTGCAAGTTACAGGACACGCAGGCGAGAGATCAGTGGCATGGCTGCCACGTACTCCAATTTGATGAAATCCACGCAGGCTCGTTGAGGACAAAATCCACGCAGACTTGGGTCAGAAAGCTTCAAAATCCACGCAAACTTGGAACATGAAGCTTCAGAATCTACGCAGACTTGGGGCAAAAAGCTTCAAAATCCACGCAAACTTGATGAAGGAACATAGAAGTTCAAAATACACGCAGACTTGAGCCAGAAGGCTCAAAATATACGCAAGCTTGAGGCAGGACTGCCAGCTGTCATGATTCGACGTGCCTCGACTGACACAAAATCTCTGACAGTGATTACTTTGTCAGTCACATTAAATGACAAGAAGCTCTTTTGGTACGCCAACTTGATGAAGGCTGAGTATTGTTGAAGAAGATTTCGAAAGTCACGCAATAGTCGGCTGTGATCTCTCGAGTTCCGTGCATACGTGGTGTCACCCTCACTTTTCCCAGTTAGGGGTAAAATGGTAATTTTCCATTTTATAATATTTTTGGGAATTTTATTTCATGAATATTATTATTTAATTATTATAGGAGTCGGGTTCGAATTTCATCGCATTCCGAGTTAATTCGGGACCCCGGTGAATTTTGACTTGAGCTGTAATTAGCCTGTTAGCTAACCATGGCCCACCACACTAAATTTTAGGGTTTAAGAGTTTGGACTAGTTCCCCATGAGTAATTTAGTTTAATTATAATTTTTATTTATTTTTAGCAACTTCCTAAACCTAATTTGGAATTTACTTAATATTAGGCTTAGGGAGGGGCAAACTTGTAATTTACAAGTGCCCCTCACCCCCACCCCCACCATGCTTGGGCCGGCCATGACAGCCCCCCCCCCCCCCTCTCTTCCTTCTTCACTAAGTAACACTCCTTCTCTCTCTCTCTCTTTCAAACTCATTTCTTTCCAAGCTTCTTCCTTTTCCAACTCCATTTAGGTATGTCTTTAATTCCTAATTAAATTCTCTTTTGCATTCATGTCCCACACAATAAATGGAGAGGAGAAGATTCTCTTCCATTTGCCCGCAAATTTGTAGATTTTCCCTAGAAAAATAGGTTAAGGATTTATTAGGATTTAATCATTTTGTGAATGATATATATATATATATATATATATATATATATATATATATATATATATATATATATATATATATATATATATATATATATATATATATATATACATGTGTATTTATGTGTGTGTATTTATTTATGTATTTGTGTGTGTGTAGAGGAGGGTGATATTGTGTCATGGGGATGGTGGTGTTGTGAGAATGGTGTGTGTGTGGTTGTGTTGTGTGAGGATGTGTGTGTGTTTGTGTGTGTGTGTTATATATATATTTAGAGGGATGGATAGATATCTAGATAGATTATAGATAGATATCTAGTTATATATATATATATATATATATATATATATATATATATATATATATATATATATATATATATGAAGTGTATACATATAGGGAAGTAGAAGAAGATGAGAAGAAGAAGAAGAATCAGTAACAGCAGCAGCAGTTGCTGCAGGACAGCAGCAGCAGCAGCAGCAGCCAAGAGCTGCTGCCAGGGAAGAAAACCCCCCCTATTGGCTTTAAGGTCTATTTAACCCCCCCCCCCCCCCCCCCTTTACCTATACATATAGGTATATATATATATATATATATATATATATATATATATATATATATATATATATATATATATATATATATATATATATATATATATATATATATAAGTATTATATATGGTTGGAATCGTAGAGAAGAGTAGAAAAAGATTATGGAATGAGAAGTTAGAAAAGAATTAGAGGTTAGAAGAAAAGATATGAAGAAGTTAGAAGAAAAGGGAAAAATGCTAGAATAGAAAAAGGAAAAAACCGAGTTAGAGGGCAAAACGGAGCTCGGAGTATCCGATTGAGTTGAAACTTGGCATGGGGCATGATACGTGATTTAGATTTTGCGGGTAGGCTTCCGGGTGGAATTCGGGGTTGTAGGGCGCCCGTATCGTGCCGTATCGGTGCGTATCTTGAAATATTCAAGATTTTGACAACGGGCCGTATCATGGATCGAATGTTCACGTTACCTAGGTTTTTTGTTAGACATTATATGTATAGGCTAGTATCATACTACCCTAGGGAGATCGGGTCAAAATACCAAGCGTAGGTAGGCTAACTTGATAGTTGCCGAAGCTAGAATTTTACCCTTTTTAAGGATAAAATAGGATATTGGCCTACGGCCAAGATATGAGTTTCGAAGTCCAAGATGGACTTGGATATGGGTTGTAGAGGTTGGTAATAGTTAGAAATAGTCGCCTAGACCTAGTCTTGGCCCCGGTTGACCACGGTTGACTTTTTGGACCAAAAGTCAACTATGGGTCAACGCTTTACCCAAATTAGTCCCAATTTCCATTAGACTTGTGTAGTTGACCAAAAGTCAACTATTAGTCACCATTGACCTCGAGTTGACCTAGAGTTGACCAGAGTTGACCAGTTGACCAAAAGTCAACTGTAGGCCAACTCTTGATCCCGTTTGACTTTCTTCGACTTGTTTTGACCCGTAATGCCTGATATGACCTAGGATTGACTTGGTTAGGCTTAGATTGACTTGATATAACTTGATTTGACCTAGATTGACTTGACAGGACTTAGTGTGACTCAGTGAGACCTAGTTTGACCTAGATTGCATATCATTCATTGTAAATCATTCCTAAACTTGTTTAAACCTAAATTAACTTACAGTATCTCATATTTAGGTCTTCTGATACCGCTCTGAGCATTGATATACCATACAGCTTAGGACAGCAGGCGAGTACATTCACTGATAGTTTTCATTGTCTTGATATTTGCTATATCCGATTCAGTCGTAGTGTCTTACTTGATTCTCAGACACGATAGTTCACGGACTAGTATTGTCGGATTCCTGTCATGAGATGTCATTCCTGGGTTTCTTGGGATACTGGTACTTGCTTAGTCTTGATTCTCGTACTTGTATTGACGTCGATTCCTGAAGAGGACTTGCTCCCCTCTTTGGAAATCCTGCGTCATGACGTGCTATGTCCGGATCCGTATACTATTCGGAGAATGGGGAATATTATAGATAGTGTGATCAATGTCCACCTTGAGTTACTACTTGTATCATAGCTATACCCTCACCTCACGATGGGTATAGCCTGACCTGTGCTACTACTTGCTCCATAGCTTACCATCCCGGCCGGGCCGAGTCCACGTACTTGTAGCCGGTCGGCTGGAAGCCTGATTCTTGACCCATACCGATCACATTAGGCTATAATGTTCGAGGCACATTTTATATTTACTTTTCTTGTCATATATCATGTTCTGTTCTATATTCAGTACTTTCTCACCATGCATGATATACAGTTACTCACATGCTCTACATGCCTTACATTGTACCTTGATTGGAGACTAAGTTCTGCTCGGGAGAAGAGTTACAACCCCGGTCCTTGTTTGGTTTAAGGGTTGTAACTCGGCTTCCGAATGGTTCCTAAGTCTTCATATATCTTTGTCTTGTAGTTTATTATACTGTCTCTTATAGAACTTGTCAATTCACATGGAACTGCTATTAGTGTTTGTACTTGCTCATTTTCCTGACAGGATACCGTTATGATATATTACAAATGATTCTGATGCGGACTGCTCGACCTATTATGGGCTCGAGTCAGATGGTGTAGCCTTAGATCGTGGCCTTATAGTGGAGCCACTAGATTTTGTACTTCCAGAGTAGTGTAGGTTAGCTAGGTTTGACTGGACTGCGATCCAGCTAGCTTATCAGACTGTAGTTTCTATATTCTATTTTGATACTCTGGGATGTTGTATATATCTGGACTTGTATTAGACTGTGGACTTATTTTACTCTTCATCTATCATATGTCTTTCCTCTGAGCTATCTACCTTAGTTTTATTCTGTGATTGAGACTGTATTGATATGTCACCTCCATTCGGAGAGTATATACTGTACAGGTACATTTTAACTGTTAGTCGTAGGTATTTACAGACGTTATATACAGCATTCTACCGCCGATTCTGCGGCGTAGGCTGGACGTACCCACGTGCTCGTGCCCCTCATAAGGGTGCGGGTCGTGACACGTGGCATACGAGGAGACATTCTTCGACTGTCGTGCTGTCAGTCATAATGACACTTCTGACAAATGATGATCTGTCTCTAGCGTGATTTTTAAACATTGTCTTGATTAACTCAGCGTGACCTTTAGACTCAGTCCTGATCAACTCAGCGTGACTTTGAGACTTTGTTTTGATCAACTCAGCGTGACTTTCATTTTTAAGGCCTACACTCCCCTGCGTGCGTGACTTTTCACGTATGCAGCTCTCTGGCGTGCGTGACTTTTCACGTATGCCGCTCTCCTGCGTGCGTGACTTTTCACGTATGCAGCTAGGGATTGACCATTGGAACTTGATTTTATGCCCATTTTATATCCTTACGCCTTTTGTCAGGAACTTGATTTTACTTAATATGTTTGGAATGACTATTATACACGACATAGTATGACAAGGAACTAGCATAACACGATAGTGATCCGTAGTGGTGCACTCCCGACATGACCAACCTGACATGATAGTGGCCCGTCGTGGCGCACTCCTGACAAGTACCCTGACATGATTTATCTTAATGCTGTTGCGACGGCTAATTAACTTGACTTGCCTTGACACCATGGGTAGTTCTTATTGCTTGCTTGATTAATCCACTCGTCCTGTCTTGCATCATGTCTAGGATGGAACTCCTGAGTACCACGGTCAGGAGTACCTACCAAAATGGATTAAGGTTAATAACTAGAATAACATAGTAGTCATGAAGAGATGACACAGCTACAGGCAATCCCGTTACCTGGGCGCTCTTGGGATCTGTAGCCTGCCGACGAGTAGGGCGCATTTCCAGCACACTGTTACGTGTTGCACCTTCTAAGTCACCTAAGGGTACATGCGTTCCTGGACGATGTACCCACCTGAATTCAATCCCCAATTTTCGACCTGGGTAACCTGGATGGTCTGCAGGGCTTGTGGCTGTGGAACAATCTCACTGCACCTTGTTAGTAATTAGGCCTGTGATAACCCTAGTTAGTTAAAGTAGTAAGCCGTAGTATCTGCTTGGCCGTGATTGATTGAATGAGGTATAACCAGTCTAGCCATGTCTTGATCCAGTACAAGATTGCTCCCTGTCTTGATTTATTGCATTATTATCTTGCCGATAAATGGTGGGAAACCAAGTTCTGTTCAGACGAAGGGTTACAACCCCGGTCCTTGTTTGGTTTACGGGTTGTAACCTGGCTATCGGAATAGTTCCATGGTTATCTCGTCGTATATCATCTTGATCTGTTTTCGTAAATTCTAGTTTTAAATATTAGATTTTCTTGTGCTAATTGCTGGCTTTTGTTCTTATTTCGTGGCCCCCTTGTGGCACTTGCTCTTTCTGGGGTTGACCCAGCTGGTTTTGTGTGGCCAGATTTCGGAGCAGCTCCCGAGGATCTACCAAGCTTCCAGTCCAATGGTGGCAACTAGAAGGAACCCGGACTACGAGTGGGTTTTCTATTTTGTTTCGCTCACTCTATTGTAAAAATATTCTTTTGAGGCGTTTAGCCGACGAGCACCTGTTAGCTCGATGCACTTTACTTACTGTCTGCCTACGGGCTGTAAACATGATTAACAAATCCTAGGGTTGATCATGTATGACTTAACTCTTGCTAGTCCTAGCATTTTGTATGACTAGCTTCATGATCAGTTGATATGTAATATTTGGGACGCCTCTTATTGTATATTTGGTGGTCAAACATCTTGTGATCATATTACTTGCTTGAGATTGAGACAATAGGCTTGACCATAAGAGACCGCTGGCTTGTAGTAAACCCTCATATCTAGACAGCCGTGACCGTATAGTTGAGATGTATTCTATTTCAATATACGTAGCTGGCTATGTACGCCCCCGCTCTCCAGTATTCTGGTTATGGGGCATGACAATGCGGCCAGGAAAGGCTATGCGGCTGCACTATTCTTCTTCTCCACTGAATCTGAGAAGAAGAGTCATGGACTTTCTTCTTCAAAGCTTTATAAATCTTTTATCCCAAGTCTAAATCCAGACTTCCATAGGTCAAAATGGGGCAGAACGAAATTCTCTGCAACATGGAAACATCAAAACTTGGAAATAACAATGTTAAGTAGATCAAATCCCAAGAAATCCAAAAATATAATAAACTTTGATCTACACAATTTGAACCATGGAAATTGAAAATACAAAGTATTAAAGTGTGTTAGAATCTCGTGAGAAAGAGAATGGAACAATAAAAACGAAGTTCCTCCATGAAGCAAGCTGTACTTGCCTAAGAGCTCTCTCTCTCTCTCCCTGGTAGGTGAAGAAGTAATGGTGGAGAAGAAGAAGTAAATGAAGAGAGAGAGAGAGAATGAGGGAATGGGTTAAAAAATGATGATGGTGGTGGTAGGTAGGGGTTCTCCCCTTGGTTCATGATGAACCAATAAGCAACCCAAGCCGAACCAAGCCAACCCAAACAAGCCGAACCAAGCCAGGAGACATACAATATGAGTCAAGATACGTACACGTATTCTAAAATACGTAATACAAACTATAGGCATTATAACTCTATCTATCTTAAAAGAATTTCGTCCTTGGAATTTAATTAAGAGGCTAGAGCGGTAAGGACAAGCTATATTAATCACAAGGCAATCAATCGAGCAATCATTCATGCAAGCAAGAAATCGAAGGCATGAGGCATAAGGAAGACATTATACCTCACGAGTCAAACAGGTTGGGATATCACGATCGGATATCATCTTCACGCTCCCACGTTGACTCACCCAAAGTGTGATGACCCCAAGCAACACGGACTAAACTAATAGTCTTGTTCTTGAGTATCTTCTCTCTCCGGTCTAATATAGATACAGGCTTCTCCTCATACGAAAGGCTGGTACCAACAACCAATTCTGAATGATCCAGGATGTGGCTCGGGTCCGGGATATACCGTCGCAGTTGGGATACATGGAATACGTCATGTACCTCACGTAGCGACGGCAGAAGAGCGAGACGATATGATACATCATCTACTCGCTCCAGAATGTCGAACGGTCCTATATACCTAGGACTAAGCTTCCTCCGTACGCCGAAATGAATGACGCCATAGTTAGGCGAAATCCTCAGGAATACATGGTCGCCGATAGAAAACTCAAGAGGGCACCGATGAGAATCGGCCCAATGACGCTGGCGATCTTGGGCAACTCGAAGATGATCTCAGACTCTTCTGACCATTTTAACTGTCTGAGCAATCATTTCTGGACCTAGCAATTGTCTCTCTCCAACATCGTCCCATGCTAGCGGGGATCGGTACTTCCTACCATATAATGCCTCGAACGGTGCCATCTGGATACTGGCCTGAAAACTGTTATTGTACGAGAACTCCACCAGGTGCAGGTGATCTTTCCACGAACCATCGAAGTCGAGTGTGCAAGATCTTAATATATCTTCAAGAGTCTGGACTGTGCGTTCTGACTGGCCATCTGTCTGCGGGTGATAAGTTGAGCTGAACTAGAGATGAGTTCCCAAACTCTCTTGCAAGTTATGCCAAAAGTGCGACGTAAATCTTGAATCTCGATCCGAAGTGATATTGACTGGTACTCTATGCATCCTGACTATCTGCTTGAGGTACATCTCCGCTAGCTGAATCGTCGATTGACCAATTCTGAACGAGAGGAAGTGGGCCACCTTCGTGAGCCTATCAACTATCACCCAGATAGCATCTCTACCAGCTCGGGATCTAGGTAATCCAGTCACAAAATCTATGGTTACATGCTCCCACTTCTACTCTGGAATCGGTAAGGGCTGAAGAAGTCTAGCTGGCCTCTGATGTTCGGCTTTAACTTGTTGGCAAACCAAACACCGAGAGACAAACCGAGCTATCTCGCTCTTCATGCCATTCCACCAAAATTGCTAACGGATATCACGGTACATCTTTGTACCGCCCGGATGGATGGAATACTGAGAACTATGTGCCTCTGCCATAATCTTCTGTCTGGTATCTCCACCGGGTACACAAAGACGCTCCCTATGTCGAAGTGTGCCGTCTTTATGGATACATAACTCTGGTCTTCGTCCTGCCTCGCGCACTGCTCAGAGCCGCTGAAGCTTGGAATCTGCTGACTGCGCCATCCGGATCCTCTCGATTATAGTGGACTGAACTTGCATACTGGCCATCAATGCCACACTAGTAGGAAGGACAACTTCTATACCCATCCTCGGAAGATCTGATAACAACTCAGGTTGTGCTGTTAGGAAATAAACTCCGGCCCTCACGCTCAACGCATCTGCTACAACTTTGGCCTTTTCAGGATTATACTGCAGATTGACATCATAATCCACAAGTAGCTCCTGTAGAAGCATGGAATTTCAGGGCGCATCTATGTGCCAGAATTCCTATGCGCTCAGAACATGCGTCAGGGAGCTCAGATGAAGTACTTGGCACAACAAACAGCAAAAGCATATACATTAAAAGAAGATTTTTATTTCATATAAAAGTCTATTACATGTCTAAAAAAGGCTTTACAAAGAAGAATTTCTACAAAGAAAAGATCCTAAATCTACAGCTAGGTGCAGCAACCGCCATGTGCTCTCAGTCAGGCGCATCTCTTCAACATCTCAGTCAGGCGCATCTCTTCAGAGTCTCAGTTATGTGCATCACGAAGTCTCAGCATATGCGCTCCACTTCGATCCGATCGAGTGCTTAGACTAACGAAGCATTTATTGAGAAGAACAAGGATGGGCGATCAACCCCACCCTAGCAGGAGGAAGAGCTCTCCAAAGCCCAAGGAAGAAGAGAGCACCGCAATCGATCCGCGGCAAAAGGAGGCTTTCAACACAACCAGAATGGGCAACACCCACTCTAGCAGGAGGAGGAGCTCTCCAAAGCCCAAGGAAGATGATCGGGGCACCACAATTTCGATCTGCGGCTCTTCCAGCATAATGGGGACAGCCCTCGACCACGACTTTTGGATGCAACAGGCACCTTCCGCCTGCCTCAGAAGCCCTCGACACCGACTTTTGGATGTAACAGTCACCTTCAAGTGCATGAACGAAGACAAGTCGTCGCATATTCACCCTCGGGAGCATCTCGTCAACAGAATGTGTTCGAACAAACAAGTTCATTTCGGGAGGACGTGAGAGAACGAGGAGCAAACTCTCTCCTTGCCACTATTTATAGGCCGGGCAAATCAAACCCATGCGCCAAATGGCTGGCTCTCCGAATCTCGTGCAATGAATTTGCATTTATGGTGATGAACCTGACGCTTCGAATTCAGCCAAGTCAAAAATGGTATTTAAAGCACTTGAAGAACATAACAGTCGGACCAATAAAGATGTGTCATGCAAACGGATGTGCCGGTCAGACCGTGTATTATACAGACGCGCCCATCAGCACCAAGCGCCTCATAAGGATGCGCCCCATGCACCCCCATGTGCCTAGTAGAATACAGATCGACGCGTCCACTCAACAGCCCATCACCCGTCAAAGAACATTAAATGCTGAAGTCTGACACGACAGCAGCCAGTCCCTGAGGACTGAACAATTAAAAATGAAGCGTCGCTGACGTCAGCATCATCATTACTTTCCTCTGGCGGTTACAAGCCACGTGGCCGCCCAACTATTTTACATGCGCTCCGCAGCCATGCACCCAAATCTCTGCATGCGCCTCAGACTTTTCTCTGATCCCTAAAGACAGAGGTCAAGTCAATACTGAAGCCCCGCATGCGCCTCAAAAGCCATGCGCCCAGACTGGTTCGTGACTCCTAAAGGTTATAAGCCAAAGTCTACTCATGCGCCCAATCCTAGGCACATCCTGTCAGATTACTCTCTACCAAATCCGAGATCTTTGAGCTACGGATACGCGCCACGTGTCTTTTGACTTAGTTCAGTTCTCTATTGCTACGTGTTAGCTCTGTCGCAGCCCACAAATGCAATAAGAAGAGTTCAACTCCTTAATCCGAGCGCGCCGCCCATGTGCCTCCGTCAGCAATCACCACGTGGTATCCCAACAAACAGGCGCATCCTACATATGCACGTATGAGCAGCCAGCCTACAAAGCTATAAATAGATGGATCATTTCCTTCTTCTACACACACAGAAATACACACCTACAGACAGAGACCTGCATACACCATGAGAGAGGCAGATACAGACATTCAACGTCTTCTTCCTCTCCGCAAGCTCCAGTACCCAGAGCAACTCAAACCTTCAGATAACAGATAACCGTCGTCAGATCGTCAACGGAGTCAACGCATTACCACTCGCTCCATCGACACAGGAACCCAGATAAACAAAAGTGTTCTACTAGGACTACGCCTAAGTCCTACATTTTAACACTGTTCTGTTTGTAATTAAAATTTGCAATAAAAAGATTTTAATGGCAAACAAGCTGGCGACTCTGCTGGGGACCTCTTTCTCCTCCACCGAGAAAGCTGTGTCGAATCCGATGACGTGAAGGTGGGCTCCTCCCACAAGACGTTGTTCGTACGCCTCAATCAACGGGCGTATGAGAGTTCATCTCTGAAGGCAGCGCAAGTCCTTCGAAGCGACTGCCAAAGCCGAAGAAGACTCGCCAAGTCTGGGTGCGCAAGGTCGAGTCCTCTGGCACCACCACTGAAAGGGATGCGCCGACGCAGTCCACCTTCTCGCTGACGTCCTCAGCAGCCAGGATGCGCCCACCGCTGCAGTGCATCTCTCGGGAAAGCGTGGTGCTGCCCACTTTCCCCAGCCATCTCCTTTTCAGACAAAGAAGATGTGTCGACAGAGTAAGGGCACATCTAACGCCCTGCGCAGTAACTTTGATGTGCCACAAAAGGTCTCTGTCTTTGACAGACTCACTCGCTGTCGTGGCGAGAAGCATTTGGACTCTGAGTACTATGCACCCCAGCGGGCTGGTACGAAGAAGTCTAAGGTGGCACGGGCCATGCGCCTCAAACATGCTATGCCAGCGGCAAAAAAGAAGCATGCACTCACGACCATGCGCGCTGCTGATGGTAAGTTGTATAAGGTCGACTCGGGTGCTTCTGCGCCAGAAATGAGCCGACCTTCAAAGTCCTTGTCTCACTTGGGTGCATCTGCTGCGTTCGCAACCAAGTCGAGCAAGGCAAACCCTGTGGTCTTGAACTCCCGTGCCTCCATTGGTTGTGTGTCTGAGGCTCGTTCAAGTCACTTTAAATGTTGTACCCCCACTACTGATCTAAGCGCATGTTTTGCGTTGGATCAGGGGGTGCAGCATTCACTTGAGCACCCCGGTGCTTGGTCTTGCCATGCGCCTGATGGGGGTGCGAAGGTGGCACTCTCCTTCAACGATCTGTGTAACATGATCACTCACAAACGCCGATCAGGAGAGTCAACTGACAAGCACAATGTACCCCTCACAGGGCACACCTGTGCAGTAGTCACCATCAACTGCTGTTGTAAGACAGTGGTCCCACCAAGGCAGTCGGTGTTCCAGCGGCTGCAATCATCAACACCTCTCCAACGTCGCCTTGGGAAGAAGGTGTAAACTGAAGTGGAGCCAGAACTACAGGTTGCTTCTTGCAACGAAGTCTCCAACTCCCCGTCAATTCGGAAGGCGACTGACAGCTCCTCGACTTTGTCCAAGAGCCAACCGAGGAAGACCAAGACGATTGTCCCGTCCTCAGGAGTGTTTGAGGGCACTCGGGGGAGAAAGAAGATCTCAGAGGAAGCTGGGGGTAGCCAAGCCCCTGTGGATCTTCATCCTGGAGACGAAGTCAGCCTCCCGGACGTAGCTGGGGGTAGTCAAGCCCCTGTGGATCTGCGTCTCGAAGACGAAGAAGTCCTCCAAGACATAACTGGAGGTAGTCAAGCCCTTGCTGATACTTCTTCCGAAGACGAAGGTGTTCTCCAGAACATAGCTGGGGGTAGCCAAGATGAAGCTCCGGGGGAAGTTCCTCTTCTACAAGAAAGCAAGGCCGAAAGCGAAGCCTCAATTGATCCATCCACTTCCAGTCGCGTCATGACGGTGTACATGACGGGAGCTGGTGATGCAGAGTTAGATGCGCCGCCAGTAGATCTCGTCCAGCGCATGGATACCTTGGAGGGAGGACTCAAAAACCTCTCTGCCTCCATACAAATCCTGACTCAAGCAGTGTTTGAGATACGGTCAGCTTTGGCCAGGGCACCGTCTACTGGTCCTGACCCAGGGGCCAATGGAGAATCAAGTGTACCCTTTCAACGGGTATCCTTGGATACAGATCGTCGAGAGACACCTCGGACGTCGGATCCGTCAAATGCTCAACTCCAGACTGTACCACCATTTTCGACTTCCAGCTCCACAGAAGACGTGATGGAGATGATCAGGGACTTACGAGAGCGCTTCGAGTCGAAGAATAGACAGGAGGAGCGCCAGAAGATGGGGATCCCCCAACCATATCCCCTCGAATGGAACAAAGTGGTTTATCCTCCCAAATATAAACCGCAAACTTTGACACCATGTCACGATCCGCACCCTAGAGTAGGGGCACGAGACGTAAATACGCCCAGCCTACGCTGCAGTGTCGGCGGTAGAACGCTGTCCTAGGTTACAACATCTAGCAATTTATCTCTAAACAGTTTATACTCCCCGAACGGGGTAACATAGCAATAGAAACTCAATCACAACTAAGGAAGATATAGCACGATATGAACAGAACTCAAGGAAATGAAATAGATAAAACAGTAGTCTAAGATAATCCCAGCAGTACAAGTCTCAGATAAAAGAATATATACAACTGATCTCCACATAAAGAGTCTAACTAGAACATGATCCAACTACATAAATAAAAGCCTAACTATCTAGTCTAGGCAGTCGGGGGAAAGTCCTCAGCTACTGCTGGATCCTTCTGAGGGTCCAGCTCACAGGTGTCATCAAGGGCTGCCCCGTAATAGGTGTCCAGACAAGCCTCCTCCTCGTTCTCTGTAATATTTTCAACATGTCCAGTCAGGACAGGAGCGAGCACAGTACATCTCAACAGATCATAGCAGGTTAGAAAGTAAAAACATGCAGTAAAGTAAGATACGAGTACTGAAGAAATACGGTATGTAAACAGGAAGAGAACTGTAATATAAATATCTACTATACATAGAGAACTAGCAGTGACTAGTGAGTCAGAGTACAATATGGACATGTAAATGGCATAGGAGATTCTGATAAGACACTAAGGATGAGATTCTGATAAGAAACTACTGGTGTATTATTCACATGCCCAATTCTACTCCCCGTACCCCAATCAATACACAAGGATCTATACAGGTTATGTTATTGCACAAGATATCACATGGGGGCCCATATAGGGTGCACATGATAGTATACATGGGGGCTCCGTGAACATGAGAGTACAAGATTCACAGGAGTACACATGTAAAATAGAAGCACATGAGTACATGATGTAAGTGAAACGCACAAGCGCAATGTACCCGATGCTCCCGAGGGGGATAACATCGCATGTAGAGATCCATAAAGTACCAATCCGTGTGACCAACGTGACAGTACAAGTAAAGTAATCTACTGCAGGTAATAATTCTAAGCAGGATATAAAATGATCAGAGAATGTACTCGCCTGTAACTGAGTGTCCGGTATGAAACGTACTGTCCAAGGAGTGGTGTCTGGCTCCTAATCAGAACAACACAAGTCACAACAAGTCCAGAATATCAAAATGGAGTCCTACTATGCATTCTATATGATTCTAAGTCAATCTAGGCCAAAGTCAACTCTTGGTCAACTTGGTCAACCCTAGAAGTCAACTAGGTCCACCAAGTCTAATTTAGTCTAAACTAGGCTAACTAGTCTTCCTTAGTCTTAAACAAGTCTAGCTAAAGACTCCTACACATCACTAGGTCAATCTAGCATCACACTTACAAAATTAGATATTCCTATATATTATTTATTCACAATACTCTATTAACTTATATAGGAACACAACTTACAATATAAATAGATACATACATTTGAGTTAACATTATATATAGATATTCATGTATATAATATACATTCACATTGCCTAGACATATGCATACCTATATGTGCATAAAAGATTACATATAGGATAAATACATACATATACATATGTTACAAACATATATTGGTTTATATACAAAATAGACACTTACACATGTATATAGAGAGTGAGTGTGTGTGTGTATGTGTGGCTATGTGACAGGAAACAATAATGTGTGTTAGAATTCTGTGGGTGTGTGCAGGAAAATGGTAATATGGCAGGACAAAATAGACTTGTGTGTGTAGTGAGGGCAGTGTCCAGGAATTAGCAAACAGGGAAAAACTCTAGTGTGTGTGTGTATATGAAATGAAGAATTGTGTGTACAGGCTATCAAGAGTGCAGGATTTACATTATGACAGTGAACAATTATGATAATAGGCAATACCACACACACAAGTAAAACTGGAAAATCTCAGATTTATACCAAGTTAGCACATTAGTTATATTAGGAAGAAGGGAAATCTTGTGGGTGTGTGCAGGAAAACAACTGTGAAAGAAGACTGTGTGTGTGTATAGCAGTGAGCAGTGTACAGTGTGTGTAGGAAACATGAAATCAGTGAAGGAGGGAACATGTATGGTGTTCATGTATGTTTCAGAGAACAAGCAGTGAAGAATGCAACAGCAAGTGACAGTGAACATTGTGGGCCTGTGTGTGATATAATCCTGGACTCAAACATTCAGTCCCCAATATCAGCTAACCACTAAACTGTAAGGACAAACTTAGTCCAAAACAGTGTAAAACAATTTGAAGGACAGTGAAGAACATGTGAAATATGTGTTCTCAGTAACAGGAAAAGGAAAGGCAGGAAATCAGTCCATGTATCATACAATTCAGGAATTTAAAGAAGGAAATCAATCCATGCATCAACAGTTTATGTCCAAACAACTCCGGTTTAATTCAAAATTGAACTTAAACTTAGTCTAACCCAACTAACATAAGGTAATGAATTAATCATGGCAAAACAAATCAAAAATCAGTTTAAACATTCTCAGTTCTTTTTCCAGTTTTCCTTTAAATCCCATTTGATTATCAATTAACCCCCAAATCACACCAAATAAACACACACTAGGGAATTATATAGGGGAACTAAATTAGAGTCTAATCTCAACAATTAACATCAACAATATGTTTTAAAATCATTGAACAATATCCAACTTAAAACTGGAATGACAGGTTCAGACTTAGTATCAGAACATGTATCAGGAATTCCTGTTCGAACCCAATTCGAGCCAAACACAATCATTAAACCTAACTGATATGCAAACCTAGTATAACAGAGATTAACCATCATGTTTAGGATCTAACAATACTTAAAACATAAATTTTAAACCATTAAAAATCGATTAAACACATGAATATAATCTCAGCACATACTCACATACAGTGTACGACACTTGCTCAGTCGATTTCCCCCTCGACACCAAATAAAACCCAATGAAACTTGGGAAATGTCATGACAGACATTGCCCCTAGGTTTCCCCTTGAATTTCATGTCCTGAAACCCCGTGTCGTGTCCGCTACAGACCCCGTGTAGCAGGGGATGCCTGTAGCTGCGCGCGGCCGTGTGCACGCGCGTGTCCAGGCAACCAAAATGACACAAAAGCGACACGAACTTAAGACACTAACACAGGAATCAAAAGACCACATCAAAACTAACCTTCCTATTCAAACACAATGAAATAAATCGATCGAAATGCCCTTTGAGGCATTTTGTCGAACACAGTGCCACTGGCACTGATACGTGTCCAGAATGGACACGAAACCACTGACACAGGTCACGAATCTTATCCAAACCCTAGGGGGACCCTTAGGGCTTCCTATTCATGAAGATTGACAGGGATTCCATGGAGATTTGGAGAAGTTACCTTAGTTTGAACTTTCAATAGGAGAGGGGCTCTTTCTAACACTTTGCTTGATGTCCAAATCACTTCCAATCAATAGCAAGCTGGACCAAAACATTAATAGCAGCAAGAATACTAGCATTAGAAATCATTGCAACTGATTTGAGGATTTTAGGACCTAAAATGAATTTATGGTGAATTAATGGAGACAAGAACTCACCTCCTTGAAATTAGGGCTCTTCCTATGGAAAGAGGCAACCTAGCTTTGTGAGGGATTATATAGGGTGGGATTCCCTAGGCTAAGGGTGGCCGGCCACTTGGGGATTGGGTTGGTTTCTTGTCATTTGGTTGGGCCTTGGGCCACTACAAGGCTAAATGTAGATTAGATTAACAATGGTTCTAAAACCACAAGTCATGACTTATGACTCCTATTACTATTTGCTAAAACAAGACCTAAACCAAGTCTTAGGCTAGGTTAGACTAGAGTCTATTGACCTAACCATGGCCCACTAACTAGGGTTAGTTTCTAGGTTGGTCTACAAAGTCAACACTAGACAAAAGTCAACCAAGTCAAACAATTCCAAATAAATTTCTAAAAATTCCCATAAATTCTAATTAATTCTAATAAATTTAAAAATACCCCAAAATGACAAAAATACCCTCACACTAGAAATGTGGTAATGACAAATCTACCCTCCTTAAAAGAATTTCGTCCTCGAAATTGAAAGGCGTAATGCAACTGATGAGAAGGATAGAAAGTATACCTCAAGGTCCAAAAAGATAAGGGTACCGCTCGCGCATCTCATCCTCCCGCTCCCAGGTAGACTCTCCTGGAGAATGATGCCTCCATGCGACGCGTACCAATGGTATCACCTGGTTCCTCAGGACCTCTCCGTCGATCCAGAATCTCCACAGGCTGCTCTGGATAGCTGAGAGAAGGGCCCACCTCAATCTCCGAATGATCGAGCACATGGCTAGGGTCAGCCATGTACCGTCTCAACTATAATACATGAAATACGTTGTGGACCCCCACAAGTGCAGGCGGCAAGTCTAGCCTGTAAGCCACGTCACCGACTCTCCCGCTGATGACGAAAGGGCCGATGAAGCGCGGGCTAAGCTTTCTGCCTCCACCAAAATGTATCGTACCACGAGTCAGAGATATCCTCAAGAAAACCTGGTCTCCGACCTAATCACAAACAAGGTCTCAATTAAAATAAATCAAACATGATCAAAAATCACAAACAACAACCTAGTCTAATCCTACTCTAATCTGTACCTCAAACTCCAAGGGCCTCTGGTGGCTATCGGCCCAGTGCCGATGTCTGTCCTGCGCCACACGAAGTCTGTCCCGGATGAGCTTCACCTTCTCGGTCGCATCCACAATCATCTCTGGCCCCAGCAAAGCTCGCTCACCAACATCATCCCAGGATAAGGGTGTACGGCACCTACGCCCGTACAGAGCCTCGAAAGGTGACATCTCGATGCTGGCCTGGAAACTATTGTTATAAGCAAACTCCACCAAATGAAGATGATCCTCCCAAGAACCTCCAAAGTCCAGGACGCACGTCCGCAGCATATCCTCAAGGGTCTGAATAGTCCGCTCTGACTGTCCGTCCGTCTGGGGGTGGTATGCAGTACTAAACTTGAGCTGAGTGCCCAAGCTGGTCTGCAGACTCCTCCAGAAATAGGAAGTAAAACGGCTATCCCGATCTGAGACGATGCTGGCCGGAACTCCGTAGATCCTGACTATCTGCCGCATATACATCTCCGCCAGCCTCTCTGTAGACGTACCCACCTTGAATAGCAAGAAGTGGGCCGATTTGGTCAACCTGTCCACGATGACCCAAATCGCGTCTTTTCCTCCTGGAGTACGCGGCAATCCTGATACGAAGTCCATCGTGATATGCTTCCATTTCCACTCGGGAATGGGCAGCGGCTGCAACAATCCACCGGGCCTCTGTCTCTCTGCCTTGACCTGCTGACAGACCAAGCACCTAGCTACAAACTGGGACACCTTCCGCTTCATTCCTGACCACCATATATGCTCCCGCAGATCTCGGTACATCTTGTTGGCCCCCGGGTGAATAGAGTACTGAGATCTGTGGGCCTCCTGCATAATCTGCTCTCTGAGCTCCCCGCTAGGCACACATAACCTGGCACCGTGCCTCAGGGCACCATCCTCTGCAAGTGAAAACTCTGGATCCCCCACTCCTATACTGATCTGCTCTCTGATACTCTGAAAAGCCACATCCTCGAACAGGGCCGCCTTGATCCTGTCCACCAAGTCTGACTGTATCTGCATCCCCCACAGCTGCATCTGCACTCCTGGCACGATCACCTCAATCCCAAGGCTCTCCAAGTCGGCAAGAAAATGCCGATCCATGGTCAAACACATGGCTGTCGGATACCTGCTCAAGGCATCGGCAACCACGTTGGCCTTTCCTGGATGATACTGCAGTGCAATGTTGAAGTCCTTCATCAACTCCAACCATCTGCGATGTCTCATGTTCAACTCCTTTTGAGTGAACACATACTTTAGGCTCTTGTGATCTGTGAAGATCTCCACCCTCTCACCGTACAGATAATGCTTCCACAGCTTCAAAGCAAAAATCACTGCTGCCAGCTCCAGGTCGTGGGTAGGGTAATTCTTCTCATGGGGACGTAACTGCCTGGAAGCATAGGCAATTACCTTCCCGTGCTGCTGCAACACACAACCCAGCCCCTTCCCTGAAGCATCACTATAAATAGTGAATCCACCTGATCCTGAAGGCAATGTCAGAATCGGAGCTGTCGGCAGCCGCTTCTTCAACTCATCAAAAGCTGCCTGACACTCCTCTGACCAAATATACTCAGCATCCTTCCGGGTCAACCGTGTCAACGGCTTTGCGATCCGGGAGAAATCCTGCACAAATCTCCGGTAATATCCCGCCAGCCCCAGGAAGCTCCTGATCTCTGCAACTGAAGTCGGCGCTGTCCATGCCTCGACTGCTACAATCTTCTTGGGGTCAACTGAGATACCATCTCCAGTCACCACATGCCCTAAGAAATCCACCCGGTCCAAGAAAAACTCACACTTGGAGAGTTTTCCATAAAGCTGCTCCTTCCTGAGAATCTCCAGCACTATTTGCAGATGCTCCTCGTGCTCCTCCTCAGTCTTGGAATATATCAAGATATCATCTATGAACACTATCACAAACTGATCCAGATACTGATGGAACACCTTGTTCATAAGGTTCATAAACACAGCTGGTGCATTGGTTAGCCCAAACGGCATAACCAAAAACTCGAACTGCCCATGCCGCGTCCTGAAAGCGGTCTTGGGAATATCCTCCCCCTTCACCTTCACCTGGTGATATCCTGACCTCAGATCAATCTTAGAAAATACCCGAGCTCCGCTCAACTGGTCAAACAGATCGTCGATCCGCGGCAGTAGGTATCTGTTCTTGATCATGAGGTTGTTGAGTGCCCTATAGTCAATACACATGCGTACTGACCCATCCTTCTTCGGCACGAACAACACTGGTGCACCCCATGGCGACGAACTCGAGCGGATGAAGCCCTTGTCCTGTAGCTCATCCACTTGCTTCTTCAGCTCCACCAGCTCGCTGTTGTTCACCCGATAGACATGCTGAGAAATGGGCTCCGCTCCTGGAACCAAGTCTATCGAGAACTCAATGTCCCTGTCTGGTGGCAGTCCCGGCAACTCCTCCGGGAAAACATCTATGTACTCTGCTATCAAAGGGTGTGGAATCGTCTGCTCCTCGACCGAGACTCCACAGAAGACTCCGCTGCTCTGCTCTGCCTGACGTCTGGAATACTCGAACTCTGGCTCCCCTGGCGCTCTGAACAGAACTCTACCCCCTCTGCAATCAATGCTGGCGTGGTGCCTGCTCAACCAATCTATACCTAGTACTATATCGTAGTTCGGCAATGGCATTACGAGCAGGCTCACCTCCAACTCACGGCCTCCCAAAACTACTCTCCGACCCTTACAAACATCACTCACGAGGATAATACCACCCCCGGTTGTGATCTTGTAAGTCCTAGGCAACGATTCAGCTATGATACCGTGTCTAATCGCAAAAGATACTGAAATGAAGCTATGCGATGCACCGGAATCAAACAATGCAAATGCTGGACTGGAGTCAAGAAGAATCGAACCTGCAATCAGCTCTCCAGTCACCTCTGCCTCTCCAGCTGCCATAGCGAAAGCTCGCCCCTGCTGGCCTCCCTGGCCTGCTGCTGGTGCTGGACAAACCTCTGCTGCTGCGTCGGCAGGGCTGGTCCCCGCTGCTGGCCCACTGGAGCTCAGGCTCCACCTCCTGGAGCTGCTCGTGCTATGCGGCACTCCCTCATCTGGTGATCTGCTGCTCCGCAAAGAAGGCACTTCCCGAGCCTCTTCCTGCACTCATTTCAACCATGCCCTGACTTCTTGCAGAAGGCGTAACTGACTGTCTGCCTGGGTGCCTGATGCTGGAACTGCTGCTGATGGGCCGGCCTCTGCTGAATCGGCTGCGGCTGAAACTGCCTCGGCTGCTGGTGCTGAAAATGAGGCCTCTTGGCCTGGCCTCCGCTGCTGCTACTGCCCCCAACTGGGTCTCTCCCTCTCTTGAGCCTAAGCTCAAGATCATCCTCTGCTAGCAGGGCTCCCGTCAAGATCTCCTCAAACGTAGCATCTCGGTTCCCCTTGGTCAGGGACTTGACCTCCTTGACCAGACCCTTCCGGAACCTCTGGGCCTTCGCCGTCTCGCTCAATCCCTCAACAAACCTGCCGAGATGGCCAAACTCTCCCGCATACTCCTCAACTGAGAGGCTCCCCTGGACCAAGCTCTCAAACTGCGTCTCCAAGGCTCTGACTGCCGAATCCGGAAAGAACTTCTTCTTGAAGAAGCCCCTGAACTGCTCCTAAGTCTGCCCTGGTACCCCCACCCTGGGGTCCGACTGATACCAGGTACGAGCAAGATCTCGCATCCGGCTAGCTGCTGCCTCGATCTGAAGGTCTGTCGGAATCCTGGCCAAGCGGAAGATCTCCTCCATATGCTCGATCCACTCGTCGGCATACAGGATCCCCTCTGTCCCCATGAAGTCTCTGGGGCTCATCTTCTGAAACTGCTCGATCCCCGGTGTCCTCTGCTGCTGCACCACTGGTCGAGCTGCGGCTGTCGTGACGGCCAACTCCATGCCTCTATCCTGCCGAGCCTGCTGCCGGTCCATGAACTGCTGGAAATAAGCGAACATCTGAGCTGCGTCCACATGTCCTGGAGGCGGTGGTGGCTGGAAAGGATCCTCTGGATAGACCGGATCCTGCCTCCCAGTCGGTGGGTACATATCCCCTGCTGCGGCTGCCGAAGTCTCAACACGAGCTGAGGTGGCAAGAGCTGCAATCCCCTGGCCTCGCCGTGCTGGTTGAGAGGTAGCAGTCCCCTCTATAGCATCCTCATGGACGGCACGCTGCGAACGAGTCTCTACCATCCAGAAGATAGACAAACAAGAGTATCAATTTCTGAGAAAGAAGCGAAATAACAAAGGCGGACAATTATAATTCAAAGGATCAGCAGACAAAAGGATTTAGATGGCAATAAAAGGAATTTTCCTAAAGTGATTGAGTATCTTAAAATTAATATCCTTTATCCTATAGCAGGCTGCAGTGATGCTCTAGTTCGAGTACCACTACACTTCTAGTCTAGACCTGTATGGGCCACCACTAAAAATGTGTCACGATCTGCACCCTAGAGTAGGGGCACGAGACGTGAATACGCCCAGCCTACGCCGCAGTGTCGGCGGTAGAACGCTGTCCTAGGTTACAACATTTTGCAATTTATCTCTAAACAGTTTATACTCCCCGAACGGGGTAACATAGCAATAGAAACTCAATCACAACTAAGGAAGATATAGCACGATATGAACAGAACTCAAGGAAATGAAATAGATAAAACAGTAGTCTAAGATAATCCCAGCAGTACAAGTCTCAGATAAAAGAATATATACAACTGATCTCCACATAAAGAGTCTAACTAGAACATGATCCAACTACATAAATAAAAGCCTAACTATCTAGTCTAGGCAGTTGGGGGAAAGTCCTCAGCTACTGGTGGATCCTCCTGAGGGTCCAGCTCACAGGTGTCATCAAGGGCTGCCCCGTAATAGGTGTCCAGACAAGCCTCCTCCTCGTCCTCTGTAATATTTTCAACAGGTCCAGTCAGGACAGGAGCGAGCAGAATACATCTCAATAGATCATAGCAGGTTAGAAAGTAAAAACATGCAGTAAAGTAAGATACGAGTACTGAAAAAATGCGGTATGTAAACATGAAGAGAACTGTAATGTAAATATCTACTATACATAAAGAACTAGCAGTGACTAGTGAGTCAGAGTACAATATGGACATGTAAATGGCATAGGAGATTCTGATAAGACACTAAGGATGAGATTCTGATAAGAAACTACTGGTGTATTATTCACATGCCCAATTCTACTCTCCCGTACCCCAATCAATACACAAGGATCTATACAGGTTATGTTATTGCACAAGATATCACATGGGGGCCCATATAGGGTGCACATGATAGTATACATGGGGGCTCCGTGAACATGAGAGTACAAGATTCACATGGGTGCACATGTAAAATAGAAGCACAGGAGTACATGATGTAAGTGAAACGCACAAGCACAATGTACCCGATGCTCCCGAGGGGGATAACATCGCATGTAGAGATCCATATAGTACCAATCCGTGTGACCAACGTGACAGTACAAGTAAAGTAATCTACTGCAGGTAATAATTCTAAGCAGGATATGAAATGATCAGAGAATGTACTCGCCTGTAACTGAGTGTCCGGTATGAAACGTATTGTCCAAGGAGTGGTGTTTGGCTCCTAATCAGAACAGCACAAGTTACAACAAGTCCAGAATATCAAAATGGAGTCCTACTATGCATTCTATATGATTATAAGTCAATCTAGGCCAAAGTCAACTCTTGGTCAACTTGGTCAACCCTAGAAGTCAACTAGGTCCACCAAGTCTAATTTAGTCTAAACTAGGCTAACTAGTCTTCCTTAGTCTTAAACAAGTCTAGCTAAACACTCCTACACATCACTAGGTCAATCTAGCATCACACTTACAAAATTAGATATTCCTATACATTATTTATTCACAATACTCTATTAACTTATATAGGAACACAACTTACAATATAAATAGATACATACATTTGAGTTAACATTATATATAGATATTCATGTATATAATATACATTCATATTGCCTAGACATATGCATACCTATATGTGCATAATAGATTACATATAGGATAAATACATACATATACATATGTTACAAACATATATTGGTTTATATACAAAATAGACACTTACACATGTATATAGAGAGTGAGTGTGTGTGTGTATGTGTGGCTATGTGACAGGAAACAATAATGTGTGTTAGAATTCTGTGGGTGTGTGCAGGAAAATGGTAATGTGGCAGGACAAAATAGACTTGTGTGTGTAGTGAGGGCAGTGTCCAGGAATTAGCAAACAGGGAAAAACTCTAGTGTGTGTGTGTATATGAAATGAAGAATTGTGTGTATAGGCTATCAAGAGTGCAGGATTTACATTATGACAGTGAACAATTATGATAATAGGCAATACCACACACACAAGTAAAACTGGAAAATCTCAGATTTCTACCAAGTTAGCACATTAGTTATATTAGGAAGAAGGGAAAATCTTGTGGGTGTGTGCAGGAAAACAACTGTGAAAGAAGACTGTGTGTGTGTATAGCAGTGAGCAGTGTACAGTGTGTGTAGAAAACATGAAATCAGTGAAGGAGGGAACATGTGTGGTGTTCATGTATGTTTCAGGGAACAAGCAGTGAAGAATGCAACAGCAAGTGACAGTGAACATTGTGGGCCTATGTGTGATATAATCCTGGACTCAAACATTCAGTCCCCAATATCAGCTAACCACTAAACTGTAAGGACAAACTTAGTCCAAAACAGTGTAAAACAATTTGAAGGACAGTGAAGAACATGTGAAATCTGTGTTCTCAGTAACAGGAAAAGAAAAGGCAGGAAATCAGTCCATGTATCATACAATTCAGGAATTTAAAGAAGGAAATCAATCCATGCATCAACAGTTTATGTCCAAACAACTCAGGTTTAATTCAAAATTGAACTTAAACTTAGTCTAACCCAACTAACATAAGGTAATGAATTAATCATGGCAAAACAAATCAAAAATCAGTTTAAACATTCTCAGTTCTTTTTCCAGTTTTCCTTTAAATCCCATTTGATTATCAATTAACCCCCAAATCACACCAAATGAACACACACTAGGGAATTATATAGGGGAACTAAATTAGAGTCTAATCTCAACAATTAACATCAATAATATGTTTTAAAATCATTGAACAATATCCAACTTAAAACTGGAATGACAGGTTCAGACTTAGTATCAGAACATGTATCAGGAATTCCTGTTCGAACCCAATTCGAGCCAAACACAATCATTAAACCTAACTGATATGCAAACCTAGTATAACAGAGATTAACCATCATGTTTAGGATCTAACAATACTTAAAACATAAATTTTAAACCATTAAAAATCGATTAAACACATGAATATAATCTCAGCACATACTCACACACAGTGCACGACACTTGCTCAGTCGATTTCCCCCTCGACACCAAATGAAACCCAATGAAACTTGGAAATGTCATGACAGACATTGCCCCTAGGTTTTCCCTTGAATTTTGTGTCCTGAAACCCCGTGTCGTGTCCGCTACAGACCCCGTGTAGCAGGGGATGCCTGTAGCTGCGCGCGGCCGTGTGCACGCGCGTGTCCAGGCAACCAAAATGACACAAAAGCGACACGAACTTAAGACACTAACACAGGAATCAAAAGACCACATCAAAACTAACCTTCCTATTCAAACACAATGAAATAAATCGATCGAAATGCCCTTTGAGGCATTTCGTCGAACACAGTGCCACTGGCACTGATACGTGTCCAGAATGGACACGAAACCACTGACACAGGTCACGAATCTTATCCAAACCCTAGGGGGACCCTTAGGGCTTCCTATTCATGAAGATTGACAGGGATTCCATGGAGATTTGGAGAAGTTACCTTAGTTTAAACTTTCAATAGGAGAGGGGCTCTTTCTAACACTTTGCTTGATGTCCAAATCACTTCCAATCAATAGCAAGCTGGACCAAAACATTAATAGCAGCAAGAATACCAGCATTAGAAATCATTGCAACTGATTTAAGGATTTTAGGACCTAAAATGAATTTATGGTGAATTAATGGAGACAAGAACTCACCTCCTTGAAATTAGGGCTCTTCCTATGGAAAGAGGCAACCCTAGCTTTGAGAGGGATTATATAGGGTAGGATTCCCTAGGCTAAGGGTGGCCGGCCACTTGGGGATTGGGTTGGGGTCTTGTCATTTGGTTGGGCCTTGGGCCACTACAAGGCTAAATGTAGATTAGATTAACAATGGTTCTAAAACCACAAGTCATGACTTATGACTCCTATTACTATTCGCTAAAACAAGACCTAAACCAAGTCTTAGGCTAGGTTAGACTAGAGTCTATTGACCTAACCATGGCCCACTAACTAGGGTTAGTTTCTAGGTTGGTCTACAAAGTCAACACTAGACAAAAGTCAACCAAGTCAAACAATTCCAAATAAATTTCTAAAAATACCCATAAATTCTAATTAATTCTAATAAATTTAAAAATATCCCAAAATGACAAAAATACCCTCACACTAGAAATGTGGTAATGACACACCATATGACGGAAAGGACTCTCCATAACGTTATCTGACGTACTTTTAGTCTCAAACAGGACATCTCCCAAAGGAAGACGCACTACTCACCAGCATATTTGTCCGGGCACTGAAAGGAGTGGCTTAGGACTGGTATTGCTGTCTCTCCGATAACTCCATATCTTTCTTCAACGACTTGACACATCTCTTCCTCGATCATTTCTACGAGGGAGGGAAGGACATGACAATGGCGTCCCTCATAGAGATACGTCAGAAGGAGAAGGAAACAGTTCGAGCATTCATCGAACGGCTTCGACAAGCCTGCTTCAGACTGCCCCCGGGTATGCCAGAACATGCACTCCTCTCCTCCTCCAGCATGAACATGCTGCCTGCGATCAAACTCTGTCTCAACTCCACTCCTCCTCCCGACTGGAGTTCATTGATCATCGAGGCCGAAGCAGCAGAAAAGAAGGCATCTGATGAGAATGTAAAATGTTATATTTGTATCCCTTAATGTTCATCATTTTATGCTCATTTTATGACTATAGGTACTCATTATATTTATATTTTGTTGTAGGATGAATTTGGAGACACTATGTGCAAAATGGAGCTAAAATGCAATTCTGGACAGTTTTGACACATTTCACCAAAATGGGCATAACTTTTGCATCTGAAAAGCAATGAAGGTGATTCAAAAAGTTTTGGAAAGCTAAGACACGGGGCTAAAAATTTTATATTTTGTGTTTTTCGCAAATCAAGCTGCATCATGGACGAAATCAGACTTGAAGTTGGGTCAAAGATGCTGTGAACAAAAATAGGAACCAAAACAACCATGTTCCTACTTGTTCTATGACTTATTCTATTTGGTTTGAGAAGTTGTAACTTTTAGAGGATATGTGGGGAGATATTGTGGGCTTGACACAACTAATTTATGGTGTAAAAAAGGGGATAGAAATCATGAGAAGACACAACACAACACAACACAACTCTTCTTCTTCTTCTCCAACTTTTCTTTTAAAGTTTTGAAGAACATGTGCGGCTAAAAGTCTTGTTGGTCGAAGTGTACGGAAGACTTAGAATTAATAAACTTGTGAGATCTAAATTGTTTCTATATGTTTAATTTTATACTTTGAATATTGAATATTTTTCTATGCCAACTTTTATGATTGTTTTGTTTAATTACTAGGAGGACTACTAGTTTATTATTCATTTCGATCTACCGCTAAATTAGATATCAAATCCGTAATTGTTCAATGTTTCTAATTTGTGAAGCAAACAAGATTTAATGAACTGCTTTGTTTTATTAGATCTTAGGGAAAAAGCATTTGACAAAATTAAATACAACCGCTTGTGCTTGTATTGGTTTGCTTTATCGATCTCTTTATTCTTAAGAAATTGCTAGATTAAATCTTTAGCGCTTGTCTGAGATTATTTAGTAATTAAAGTTAATTAGGTCGCTTGTATCTGATTAACTAAGCCTAAGAGAGATAGGAAGATACTTCCAACGGTAAATGTTCAAAGTATGATTTAATGTATGCTTGCATCAATGATCAAATTTTATGATTTCCAATGGTGAATGTTCACTGAGACCAATATTTGTCCCTTGATTGATTTTAATACTTTAATTGCTTTAGCTCTTCTTAAAATTTCTTTTCAAAACTCTCTCCCCCAATCCTTATTCACATAGCATAAAATTTATACTAATTACTCTCCGTGGGATCGATCCTTACTCTCTCTACTACATATAATTTTAAAAGTAAGGTTTTATTTTTGGGTGCCTGCGACAGCACACCAGCATCCAATGCTCGTCTTCTGGGAGTCAGTTTCCCTGCCTTTGAGGACAAGAGAAAACGGCCTGCAGCCAACAACCCTGGACGAGAGACGAAGGGGAAGCAGGCGTTGACTGTCAATGCCTCCAAAGGTGCATCAGCACCTACTCAGAAGCCTCCACTTGCACCAAGGTCAAAGGAAGTTTATTCTTTCAATGATGAAGACACCTTGCAACTCTTCGAGATATTGAAGAAGGGTGACAAGATCAAGTTACCGGACCCGAAGTGTCCTGACGAGGTTGGGAGAGTGGACTATCCGAGGTACTATCACTACCATCGGTTTGTCAGACATCCAACTAAGGACTGCTACGTCCTCAAGAACTACATCCAACGCATGATAAATGAAGGTGGTCAACCACAACACAAGATGGCGTCGTCCCCATCCCAAAGGCGACAATGGAGGTGGTCAAACTACCACCTACTCGTGACAACGTGATTGGACTCATCCCACTCACCAAATCTCGAGGAGAGGTCTTATGGGTTCACCCCGATCTCGTCTCCGAGGTTACTCAACCGGAGGTACGCTCTACCTCCAAAACCAAGGGCAGAAAGATCAAGTCTTGCCATATGGTCTCTTCCTATACGGAAGAGGCACTTTCTGTACAGATGCATTCACATCAGAACGCCCAACCTGACGAAGTTGTCGTCGAGGTGGTACCTCCTAGTACTATCCCTGCTACCGAGAAAGAGGGCCCATCCAGGCCTCCAGCAGCCAATAAATAGAAGCATGCAGAGGCCCATTTCGACAAGTCTTTGCGAAAGGAGAATACTTCGGGGCTAGCCAATCCCCACAACTTTGACATACTGGCACAACATGCCAGTACTCCTGCCCGCCTATCTCTGTTTGAGCTCCTTCGTCTTTCCAAGGACACTCACGAAGCTCTCTGTGAAGCCCTGAAGGCTGTTGAATCCTTCATCAGTCAGGTCAAGCAACATGAGGATAACCCGACCATATGTGCGCACTGCCATTGTACGGATGAAGTTATCCCCAACACAACCTTCACCCAACAAGACATGCTGCTCAAACACAACCGACACAACAGGCCGTTGTATTATACTGGATATGTCGGTTCCGTCAAGGTGAAGCAGATTCAGATCGATCCAGGGTCTTCCCTCAGCATTATCCCAAAGATGCTACTCTCAACACTGGGGATCCCAATGTACCGTCTGGCGCCTTCTAACACTCCAATCAGCGGCTTCAATGCTAGCAAAAGCGAGCTGCTGGGAAAAATACGGCTGAAGTGTCATATCGGTAACCTCCGAACCGAGGTGACTTGATATGTCGTGGATGCTGACGTCAACTACAACCTCCTACTGGGTCGTCCATGGCTGCATGAGTATATGGTGGTGCCATCTACAGTCTACCAATGTATGAAGTACGTGTCCACCAACGACATCATCCAGACAGAGTTCGCGGATATTGACCCTTTCAAGGGGGTCGAAGCCTACTTCACTGATTCTACCCTGTACAAGTCGTCCGACGAAGGGAAAGCCAATGATGCTGACGATGAAGCAGAAATGGCAGCACAGCCGGACATGGAGCCAGAGATGATTCCCGACGCTCCTTTGAAAATTTGACTCAAAGGGAAACCGCCTCAGATGCTGCCGCCCATGACCATCAAGCTACTTGGAAAAGCACCAACTTCTCTAGGTAGAACACCTACTGAAGCTCCCTTCAAGATACGGCTCAAGGGAAAGCTGCCTCAAACATCGGCTCCCCTCGTGGAAAAACTACAAGGGAAGGTACCAATCACTGAAGGCGCAGTTGAGGCACCTCTGAAGGTGTGTCTTAAAGGCAAGCCTCCGTAATCATCCGTCTCATCAAGCTGCCGGAGAAGGCCCACATAGCCCTCTCGGACCCCAAGGTCAAAGCTGCGGTGGACTCTTCCGAACCAACCCCAGTACTCACAGATGAAGAGCTAGGGGAATACATATTTGCTGATGTAGATGCACCCTCTCTGGATAATGTGATCCCGCGGGATAAAATCTCGTGTTTCATCAATAATCGAGTGTCTTTTAATTATTCTAGTCTTCCATATTGGAATGCCATGTATACATTAGATAATGCTCTACGGTCGTTGCAAACACAAATAACGACCGTCAATTATGTAAATCGAGTAGTCCTGTCCCAAGGGATCTATTTCGTAGTCCCACCGCAGAATCGAGACGAAGAATCCATCATCTTCGACAAAGTCGAGCGTCATCAAGACCTCCCGCCACTCGAGCAAGAACCAGATACCGGCAGAATACAAGTCTATCGGTACACGGACAAGGCAAAGTACCTCATCCAAAAGATGGGTTACGATCTAAAAAGCAACGAAGGCCTGAACTACGGCAAGGGCCGACGTTTTCCTCTTCGGCTCCCAACACCTAAAGAAAAGCCGCAGAACTACTATCATCGAACTCGATGGGGGGTGGGCTATGTTACGCCACCGGCAACTCCAGATAGTTTGGAGGCAGAAGAAGTAGAACATTCTCATTCGTCTGAAGCATCAACCTAGGATTCCGATACCAGTATCGGCTCAGTCTTCAAGAAGGTGCTATCAGTCAACATGGCATCGGCACAATCTCAAGAAGATGAAGGTGAAGACCAAACACCGGAATTCTTCGAGGAAGAACCTTGGGCTCAACACCTAGGAGCGCAGTGGGAGTCTCGTTTTGAATTACGCGAACCCCCTACCGAAGACGAAGTCAAGCAGATCGACCTTGGGATGGATCTTATTCCAAATCCATCTTCGTCAGCAAGAGTCTAAAGGGACCAGACCGGGAATCTTTAATCCAACTGGCTAAAGATTATATCGACGTCTTCGCCTGGAGCTACGAAGATATGCCGGGACTTGATCCTCAGATCGCGATGCATAGGCTTAACATCATACCTGATGCCAAGCCTATAAAGCAACAACAACGACGTTTTCGTCCTAACACCATGAACGCTATCGATCAAGAAGTAGACAAACTCCTGACCAGCGGGTTTATCCGTGAAGAACAACACCCGGATTGGGTGGCCAACGTCGTCCCTGTCTCTAAAAAGAATAAGAAGGTACGAGTCTGTATCGACTTCAGGGATCTCAATACTGCTTGCCCGAAGGACGAATTTCCGCTTCCAATCACTGACGTGATGATCGACAATACATGTGGCTTCGAATGTATGTCTTTCATAGACGGGTATTCGGGCTACAACCAAATCAAAATGTTTCCCGATGACGCAAAGCACACGTCATTCAGGACGCCGAAAGGGGTTTTCTGCTACACGGTGATGCCCTTCCGCTTGAAGAACACTGGTGCTACATACCAATGAGCTATGAGTACCATCTTCCGTCAGTATCTTCACAAAATAGTCGAATTCTATGTTGATGACATTGCAGTCAAGAGCCGTCTCAAAGGGGATCACCTACAAGACCTAAAGACAGTCTTCGATCTCATACGAGCGCATCAACTCAAGATGAACCCCGCTAAATCCTTCCTTGGGGTTTCTAGCGGAACGTTCATGGGCTTCAATATCACGGCGAAAGGCATTCATGTCGATCCCGAGAAGACCAAGGCCATCCTTGACATGGACCCTCCGAAGAATCTCCGAGAATTTCGAGGCCTGCAAGGGCGTCTTGTATATATCCGAAGGTTTATAGCAAACTTTTCCGAAAAATGCCAACCCTTCACCCAGCTCATGAAGAAGGGAGTCTCTTACGTCTGGACATAGGAATGCCAAAAAGCTTTCGATGATATCAAGGCTTACTTGACGGGCCTGCCAGTCCTGGTGGCACCCGTCGCCGGCAAACCATTTCTCCTCTACGTCCGTGCCATGGATCATTCCCTCGACGCTCTGCTAGCTCAGAACAACGATGCGGGCTGTGAGCAAGCTATCTACTACCTCAGTAGAACACTGATCGGGGCCGAACACCGGTACAATCCCGTTGAAAAGGAGTGTTTGGCTTTGGTGTTCACCATCCAGAAGACTCGTCATTATGTCTCAGGCCAGACAATTCATGTCATCTCCCGGGTCAATCCGCTCAGGGTTCTCATGACGAAGCCAGGATCATTGAACTCTCGGCTAGCTACATGGGTGATCCTGTTGACGCCATACAATATGGTGTTCGTTCCACAAAAAGCCGTCAAGGGTCAAGCTCTAGCCGACTTTTTAGCTGCACACCCCATCCCAGAGTCCTCCAGACTCTATGACGACATCCCGGATGAGGTCCAAGAATCATACATTACCGAAGAAAGCTCCGTCTGGCGGATGTTTATCAATGTCGCTTCAAGAACAGGCCCCAAAGGCCAAATTATCTCCAGAGTGGAGGTAGTCTTAGTCTCCCCCGATCAGCTGGTCATCCAGCGTGCTTACTCCCTTTCGAAGCCGTGCTCCAACAATGTTGTCGAGTACAATGCTCTCATCATGGGACTCCAGTTGGCGCAACAGCTGGGGATGGATCATCTGGAAGCCTGCGGCGACTCAAAACTCGTCGTTAACCAGATCAGAGGGCAATACGAAGTTCGCCATGAAGATCTGATTCCTTACCATGAAGTTGCATTGAACATTATTTCAACCTTTACCAAGTTCTTCATAGAACACGTACCTCAATTACAAAACCTGGAGGCTGACGCTCTGGCTGGCCTCGTAACCTCATTAGCAGCACCCCTCGGGACTCAACACTATGTCACGGTAGTTGGTCGAGACTTGGTCTGTCCTAAAAATAACCTATGCTCATAAATGGCCCATACCATGTCAACAAGTGCGGGTGAAAATGTCCGAGACTGGAGGTTCCCGTTCATCGACTTTGTTGTCTACAAAATTCTCCCAGAAGACCCGAAGGAAGTCGTCTCAGTCAAGAGGCGTACCCTTTGATTCTATTACGATACAGCTACTAAAATACTGTACCGACGTTCCTACGACGGACTTCTCCTTCGGTGCTTGTCCAACGAAGAAGCAGCCGAAGCCCTTCGAGAAGCTCATGACGGAACTTGCGGGGCTCATCAACCTGGGCCTAAGTTGCAAGACCGACTTTCACGCATGGGTTACTACTGGCCAACCATGGCAGCCGACGCTGTCGACTATGCCAAAAAGTGCCATTCTTGCCAGCTTCATGCCAACTTCATCCATACACCGTCGGAACCACTACATCCTACGATCGCCTCCTGGCCCTTTGAAGCTTGGGGCATGGACATTGTGGGACCTATCACCCCTCCTTCATCAAGGGAATGCCGCTTTATTCTAGCCATCACTGACTACTTCTCCAAATAGGCAGAAGCAGTTCCAGTGGCGGAAGTGAAGAGTTCTAGGGTGATCAGCTTCATCAAGCATCATGTCATCTACCGTTTCGGGGTACCTCGAAGGATTGTCCACGATAACAGTGCTCAGTTCATCAGCCATGTTTTTAGCAGATTTTGTGACAAGAACCGCATTCAGAACGTGGCATCAACCGCCTACAATCCAACAGCAAACGGATTGGCCGAAGAATTTAACAAGACTATCGTCAGGCTACTCAAAAAGGTTGTGTCATCCAACAAGCGTAATTAGGACGAAAAGCTCGGCGAATGCCTTTGGGCCTACCGCACAACGGTACGGACTCCGACGGGCAACACCCCATTCTCCTTAGTCTACGGAAGCGAAGCGGTACTGTCTCTCGAGATCCAGATACCCTCACTCCGTGTAGCGATCACAAATCAACTAACAGAAGAAGACAATCAATGTCGTCGTCTGCGAGAATTGGAGGCACTCGACGAAAAATATCTCCTAGCTCAACAGCGCATCGAACTCTATCAAGCCCGTATATCACAGGCTTTCAACAAGAAGGTCAAGCAGATAACTTTCCAAGTGGACGACCTGGTTCTGACAGTCAGGAGGTCGATGGTGTTGACTCACAAAACACCAGGAAAGTTCGAGCCCAAATGGGAGGGACCTTTCATCATAGAGACGGTATACTCAAACGGTGCTTACCGCCTCGCCCGGTCAAACGGGGACTTGTTCATGATGCCCATCAACAGCAAGTTCCTAAATAAGTACTACTCTTGACATCTTTCAGATATGTACTTCCACCTCTACCTAGCAAGGGAGTCAGTGGACCTGATCATCAGAGCTCACATACACCTCCCTTTCACAAAAATCCTATACTTTCGGAACCCAGTTGTTCCATTGTATTCTATCTCCAGTAGAAGGACAACCACGTCCATATTACCTCTGAGTTGCTCCTCTACGCCCTACAAAGCAGAATCTTATGCTCTGTAAGACTACGCTATCTATCATGTTTACCACGTCCACATTACCTCTGAGTAAACATCCCGTACAGACAACCCCTGCGTTGTCGTACATTGATCGCAGAACTTCCATGTCCATATTACCTCTGAGTAGTTCCGCGTATCCCCCCAGAGTCATTCCTACCACATCTATAACACCTTTGAGTAGGAAGATTCTGACATTTGAATCCCATATTTGCCACGTCCACATTACCTCTGAGCAAACATGCCAGTTCTCTCAAACTTATTATCTGTACCTAACAACCAAGGTGCGCAAAAGATAATAGGTCCACACAAATCATCAAGTTCATGACAGCAAGAATGAACATACCACAAAACTCTTTATTCTTTATCTAATAGTAAAGGATGACATCCCAAGCAGAAGTTACAAATTACACAAAATAACAAAAAAAAGGGAGAGGCTACAATCCCTAAGCATCACCGGGATTGGCTAAAATCTCTTCGATCCGACGCTTCAAGTCTTCCGCCCGAGTCTCTGCGATCGCCAGGACTCGGCGTTTGGCTTCTTCACGCATCCTTTCTATGGCCTCAGGGGAAGTGTCATCCTCATACTTCTCGTCCAACTGTTGCCGCTACTGGGCCAGAAAAAGAGCCTGGCGGGTGAAAGCTGCTTCCTCCTCCTTAGATGCTACATGTTCAGCCTGGACTCGCTCAGCATCTAACAAGAGTTGGGTCTGCTGGTCTTCAAGGAGACGAATCTTGGCATTAACCTCTACTACACTAGCGTCCAATGTAGCTTGCAACTCCATTTTCTCCTACGTGGACCGAGATAGCCTCTCCACCACAGCCTCAGCTTCGGCCACCTCGCATTTCCAGACAGCCACGGTGGCCTGATAAGATGACTCAGTTTCAGCGATCAACTTCTCCTTTTCTGCTTCTATCAGAGCGGAGAGATCATTTCGCTGGATACTCTGAAATTCGGAAAGTAGCTGGTCGAGCTTGGCCACCGATGCCTCCAGAATCTCCGCCATATGGTCATGGCCCTGATGGGAACGTATCAGACCAATGTGAGGGAGCGCCATGGTTTTTGCCTTCGCAAAACTCCCGTTGACATTCATCACTGTCGATATGCCCCTCTGCAGCATCTTATACACCGCCTCAATGATAAACTTCATGTACTCATCCGCATCCGCCAGCACTTGCGGTGTCATAGCAGGATTTGGAGGAGCTGCTCTAGACGGTGGACCGGAAGAAGACCTGCCGACTTCAATCTGCGAGGTTGGAACCTCGGCATCAACGGACTCTCCCTCAATAGGGCTTGAACTTCGCCACTGGCCCGAGGAGCCAAAAGAACGGAAGGAGCCGAGAGGGGCATCGATATCGTACCCCAAATAGAAGGAGCAACAGGGGGTTCCAGCAAACCCTTACCCTTCTCAAGTTCGGAGGGACCACCGACGTCAGGGGCTACCTCCTCCGTCTCCAACACACTATCAGCAGGCCGTACGGGACCTTTCCCCTCTGGCAAAGCAGCGAGATCAGCACTTGTTTCCTGACTCGGCTCCCCTGGAGTCAAGCTCGGCGGACGAGTCTTATTTTCATCATCGAATCCCTCCGCAGGAATAGAATCTGTCGCTACCTCTCGGTCGGCAGCCACCTCAGCCTCCGCTGCTGAGACTGGGGTAGGGCTCGGCAACGCTGTAACCGACCTTCCCTCATCATGACAAGGAGAGGAATCAGCCCCCTCCTCTGTTTCAATCATGTCTGTTGCTCCCGTAACAGGCTCACTCATATCTGGAGGAACGTCATCTGAAGACGACGAACTCCACTCCACTTCCTCATATGGAAGTCCCGTATCTGCTGGATCCTCAATGTCATAAGCCCCCATGGCGGCTTGAACCCTCCCGGGAACTGCTGCATCCTCAGCTTTCCTTCCAACATAATCTGGAGAAACTAAAATCTCCGCAGGAATAACATTGTCAGGATTCTCCTCCACAAGAGACATTACAATTGGAGGAATGCGCTCATCAGAAGAGCTCGCCACCTCCTTCGGTTTACTAATGCCCGGTTTCGAAACCCGAGTTTTCTTCTTCAACGATTCCTGCAAAAAGAAAAGCATATGTCACAAAAATGACAGAATGAGCCAGACTATGGGGGACGTCTTTACCTCAGCAGGAACTGATTCCATTGGCGTTACAGGCGACACTCCCGTAGCCTTTGGAGTCGTCGTTTTTCTCGACCTTTTTGGTGCAGACGAACCGGCTTCTGCGTCAGCCTGCCTCTTTCCAGCTGGAGGATCTTTCCGAGTGCCTTCCGTTGACGCTGCAGCAGCAGCCGGATACCCCGCCGACTTTGGTGGACGATATGACCGGGCCATCGTCAACATGTTCTTCGTAGCCTCTAGCTGAGTTCCAACGATGAAACTAGTCTCCCTGTCATATTCAGGAGGCACAGTATTCATGGCACAATACATCTTAACAGCCGAATACAGGATCTGTGGCCGAGGGTTATGAATTGGTGTATTGAAACGAACCCCAGTGCACCCGGCATTGTAATATTGCCAACCCCGGGCTCCATCCAGTAAACTTCCAGCAAACCCCAGGCTGTTACTGGGGTTCCGTAACATTAGCTGGGTGTAACCAAACTGGCGAGCAAACCGGCTCGGCAAATATGGCTCCAGATAACACTTATTCTGTTTGCGGTAGACCAAGTGGGAAGGCCGAATACTCTGCAACCAACGAAACCCCCATTTCGGAGAGTGATCGCATCCTCACCAGAGTCTTCCAAATCTTGGTCAGCCTCAAAATCTTTGAAGATGGGACTGACCTTTACGATCTCCAACCCCTGAAGATAAGACAAGACTCTCCTACAGACGGGGACGCCGGTGTGCAGCCACTTTCTCTTATAGAAGCGGCGGATAAAGGCGTCACCTTCAACGTGATCATCTTCAGGACCCGGAATCATCACGTTCGGATGATGCAGAATTAACCATCCCATCAGGTAATGGAATGGTAGCTCAGCTCGGGGAAAGTTGTCTTTCCTGCCCCTCTCACGGACCACATCGTCAGCAAAATCCCTCAAACCCCGCAGCAGGTTACACACCATCGCGGGGAGGAGAGCCAAAGTGCGACCAAAAACCAATTTTACTGCTGGAAAAATGAGGTTCCAGGTCACCCTCTCCACAGAGCTAGATCCGCCCGATAACACACAGTTTCGGAGCCATATCATCAAGTATGCAGTCAACACTGCCTTGGATGACATCCGGTGCACGTAATGCCAGAAACAGCTATATACATCTTTGCCACTCTCATTTGAACGGGGGGCCTTCTCGCCTAGTCGGCTTATTTCGGAGGTCACTTCCGCGGGTTTCAACCCCTGCGGAGTCGTAAATCGAATCTTCGAAGAGTCCGACAGGTCCTGCTTGAAGACGTAATCCCTCCAAGCAGTCACATGAGACTGTGTCTTACCTTTGTCCTTCCGTTGCATCAGATAATGATGGCTCTCCACCTCTTTAAAAATAGCCATCATCTTCGGGTCCTTCTTTTCCAGAACAAGGATCTCTTTATTTGTCGGGAAATATTTCTCGTACGCTTCCGAGCCCCAGGGAAGCTTGTACACCTCGTACATCTCATGGAGAGCCAATCCTAACTCCCCTACTGGAGTAAAGAAAGTGCCAGTCTGGGTATTGAACATTTCCAAGAGTGCAAGGAACATAGGCTTGTTGAGATCCACGCCGGCCTGTGTGGCACGGATGGCGGCAGTCAGCCCAATCTCTTTAAGCTCAGCCTTGAACTTCGACAAAACCCAAAGGGTCAGCCCGTCCCACTTTGGCACGTAGTGGCACCAACCATCAACCCTAAAACCACCTTTCGGATATATAACCTTCGATGTTAGCATCCGATTTGCAAAGGTCGAAGCACCAAAAGCAAAGGTGTCATTAGGGACATCACTATAAAGGCTCCCAGGGCACAAAGTTCGGCAACTGAACGAGGTTCCGGCTCGCGAGGCGGCCAAAGTATCCCTTTGTTTCGAAGTAACATCAATCGAAAGGGTACCCCCACTGTCCCTCCTTGAGAAGGTGTAAGTTCCCATGACATCCTTCTCTTGGAAGTCAAACGGTAGAAGGCCGTCAGTGGCAATTGACGTTCAAACTGTCGCATATACAGAACCATGCCCTTTGCAGAGAAGAACCAATCCTCCTTGATCTTCAGTACCTTTGCCTCGATGGAGGTCAAGCGGTCACCAAACAGAAAGGCAGGTTTCAAGATAGTCTCATCCTCGGACTCAGCAGATTTCAGTTTGCCGCTCTCCATCATACTCTGGAGAAAAACAGGCGACTGATTCCGGATTTACAATATTCTCTCGGAAGGTTGATTCAGTAGGATAGCAGCCTTCGCAGGGTTAACAACCTCCTCGTCGAAATCAACCCCCATTTAGTAAGAGAAGCATCCAGAAGGACTTCATTCAGCAAAGGGATAGTCATCGACACTGACATAGCAAAGACAAAGGTCGGGCAACATGAAGACAAAATATTGGGTGTGTCAAGTAGCTTCGGTACATCATTAGGGTCTAAACCCATGCGCGTCAGCGGTGAAGCTTCGACGCATCATCAGGGTCTAAATCCATGCGCGTCAGCGGTGAAGCTTCGGCACATCATCAGGGTCTAAATCCATGCGCGTCAGCAGTGAAGCTTCGGCGCATCATCAGGGTTTAAACCCATGCGCGTCAGCAGTGAAGCTTCGGCACATCATCAGGGTGTAAACCCATGCACGTCAACAGTAAAACTTGGCGCATAATCAGGGCCTAACCTCATGCGCGTCGGCGGAATAGCCTCAGCGCATCATCAGGACAGAAGTCCATGCGCGTCAGCGACAAAGAGTTAGGGGACAACAACATGATGCAACTCATCCATGTGCTCCAGACTCGTCTAGAAAGTTGGGAGATCACACCCACCCATCATCGCAAGCCGAACGTCGGCCAGAGTCACAATGGTGACAGGAGCATCCTCCTCGACGAACTCTGCAGGCTCCTTCCCCTTGCCAGCACCACCGCGAGCAGTCTTGGGAGCCATCTCGTGAAAGAAGAAGTTAGGGTTTTTTCGAAAGAAGAACTCTAGAGAAGAAGAAAGCAAAGAGGGGAAGAACTCTCTCTCTCCATCGAACGCCTATTTATAGGGTTGGGCATACGCGGAAACCCATGAGGAGTGATGTCAGCCACCGCTTGGGGTTATGCGAAAAGATAACCGCAAATAATCCAAAAAGATCATCATTAATCTTTTGTGATTACTTCGAAGCGTTATCATTTGCATTAACTGAGAGGAGCATGCGCCCCATCACTGATGCGCGGAGTAAACATGCGCCCGAACAGTCATGCGCCACGTTGAAGACACCACCATGCTTCTTATTCAAAGTATTCCAAAACTTGACAAAAGTTTTAAAAACTTTGAAGGGGGTCTTGTAGAAGCATGGAATTTCAGGGCGCATCTATGTGCCAAAATTCCTATGCGCTCAGAACATGCGCCAGGGAGCTCAGATGAAGTACTTGGCACAGCAAACAGCAAAAGCGTAGACATTAAAAGAAGATTTTTATTTCATATAAAAGTCTATTACATGTCTAAAAAAGGTTTTACAAAGAAGAATTTCTACAAAGAAAAGACCCTAAGTCTACAGCTAGGCGCAGCAACCGCCATGTGCTCTCAGTCAGGCGCATCTCTTCAATGTCTCAGTCAGGCGCATCTCTTCAGAGTCTCAGTTATGTGCATCACGAAGTCTCAGCATATGCGCTCCACTTCGACCCGATCGAGTGCTTAGACTAATGAAGCAGTTATTGAGCAGAATAAGGGTGGGCGATCAAATCCACCCTAGCAGGAGGAAGAGCTCTCCAAAGCCCAAGGAAGAGGAGAGCACCGCAATCGATTCGCGGCAAAATGAGGCTTTCAACACAACCAGAATGGACAATACCCACTCTAGCAGGATGATGAGCTCTCCAAAGCCCAAGGAAGGTGATCGGGGCACCACAATTCCGATCTGCGGCTCTTCCAGCATAACGGGAACAACCCTCGACCCCGACTTTTGGATGTAACAGTCACCTTCAAGTGCATGAACGAAGACAAGTCGTAGCATCTTCACCTTCGGGAGCATCTCGTCAACAGAATGTGCTCGAGCAAACAAGTTCATTTCGGAAGGACGTAAGAGAACGAGAAGCAAACTCTCTCCTTGCCACTATTTATAGGTCGGGCAAATCAAACCCATACGCCAAGTGGCCGGCTCTCCGAATCCCATGCAATGAATTTGTATTTATGGTGATGAACCTGACGCTTCGAATTCAGCCAAGTCAAAAACGGCTATTTAAAGCACTCGAAGAACGTAACAGTCGGACCAATAAAGACGTGTCATGCAAACGGATGCGCCGGTCAGACCGTGCATCATACAGATGCGCCCATCAGCACCAAGCACCTCATAAGGATGTGCCCCAGGCGCCCCCATGTGCCTAGTGGAACGCAGATCGATGCGCCCACTCAACAGTCCATCACTCGTCAAAGAACATTAAATGCTAAAGTCTGACACGACAGCAGCCAGTCCCCGAGGACTGAACAGTTGAAAATGAAGCGTCGCTGACGTCAGCATCATCATTACTTTCCTCCGGCGGTTACAAGCCAGGTGGCCGCCCAACCATTTTGCATACACTCCGCAGCCATGTGCCCAAATCTCTGCATGCGCCTAAGCCATACGACCCAGACTTTTCTCTGATCCCTAAAGACAGAGGTCAAGTCACTACTGAAGCCCCGCATGCGCCTCAAAAGCCATGCACCCAGACTGGTTTATGACTCCTAAAGGTTATAAGCCAAAGTCTACTCATGCGCCCAATCCTAGACGCATCATGTCAGATTACTCTCTACCAAATCCACGATCTTTGAGCTACAGATACGTGCCACGTATCTTTTGACTCAGTTCAGCCAATGATGGGGGTGCTAATCACCCAATATCTCAGCAACTGAAAGATCTTCTCCACTGCTACGTGTTAGCTCTACAGCAGCCCACAAATGCAACAAGAAGAGTTCAACTCCTCAATCCGAGCGCACCGTCCATTCGCCTCTATCAGTAATCACCATGTGGCATTCCTACAAACAGGCGCATCCTACATATGTACGTATGAGCAGCCAGCCTGCAAAGCTATAAATAGAGGGATCACTTCCTTCTCCTACACACACACAGAGATACACACCTACAGACAAAGACCTGCATACACCGTGAGAGAGGCAGATACAGACACTCAACGTCTTCTTCCTCTCCGCAAGCTCCAGCACCCAGAGCAACTCAGAACTTCAGAGAACCGATAACCGTTGTCAGATCGTCAATGGAGTCAACGCATTACCACTCGCTCCATCGACACAGGGACCCAGATAAACAAAAGTGTTCTCCTAGGACTACGCCTAAGTCCTACATTGTAACACTGTTCTGTTTGTAATTGAAATTTGCAATAAAAAGCTTTTAATGGCAAACAGCTCTAGCCACCTCCTCTGACGTATGTTAAGATCCTTCTGGGTGAAAACATACTTCAGGCTCTTATGGTCGGTGAAAATCTCCATCCTATCTCCATACAAGTAGTGCCTCCACAACTTAAGTACAAACACTACTGCTGCCATCTCTAAGTCGTGGGTCGGGTAATTCCTCTCATGATCATGAAGTTGTCATGACGCATAAGCTATTACCTTCCCATGCTGCATTAGAACACATTCTAAACCTCTGCCTGAAGCATCATAATACACTGAGAATCCTCTGGTTCCATCTGGAAGTGTGAGAATAGGGGCCGTCATCAAGCCTCGCTTCAACCTCTCAAAAGAATCCTGACACTCGGCTGTCCAAGCAAACCATGCATCCTTGCGGGTCAACTGGGTCAATGGCGCTGAAATTCGAGCAAAGTCTGAAACAAATTATCAGTAGTAGCCGGCCAAGCCAAGAAAACTACGAACTTCTGCAACTGTGCTAGGTACCGGCCATGTCTTAATGGCCACAATCTCCTTGGGATCCACTTCTATTCCTCCTATGGTGATGATATGACCCAAGTACGAAATGCGATCGAGCCAGAACTCACATTTACTAAACTTGGCATATAACTGGTGCTCTCTGATAATCTAAAGGACAACTCTGAGATGCTGTTCATGCTCCGCATCACTCTTGCTGTAGACCAGGATGTCATCTAGGAACACAATCACAAACTGATCCAAGTAAGGCATAAAAATGCGATTCATGAGGTCCATGAATACTGCCGGCGCATTGGTTGTTCTAAATGGCATAAAAAGGAACTCCCAATACCCATATCTTGATCTGAAAGTTGTCTTTGGGATGTTCTGCTCTCTGACTCTGATCTGATGATATCCTGACCGCAAGTCAATCTTCGAAAATACTGCCGCCCCCTTGAGTTGATCAAACAAGTCATCTATCTTCGGGAGAGGTATCTGTTCTTGAATGTTACCGAGTTCAAGGTACGATAGTCAACACATAATCTGGACGTACCATCCTTCTTTTTCACGAAAAGCATCGGGGCTCCCCAAGGCGATCCACTAGCACGAATGAATCCCTTGGTTCTGAGTTCTTCAATCATCTTGTACAATATCTCTAGCTCTGACGGCGCCATCTTGTAGACTCTCGCTGACACTGGTGCTGTCTCGGGAATCAAGTCGATGGTGAATTCGATCTCTCGCTCCGGCGACATTCCTCGAAGCTCTTCGGGCAAAACATCTGAAAACTCCTCGACTATCCGGGGTAACTGCACTGCTGCTACTGCCATCCGCAATACCGGAGGAGAAGGTTCAACTTCGCCTCGGGAAAAGGAAAACTCTGGCTCGTTCGGAATGCTAAAAACGACCCTGCCAATATAACAGTCTATCCTAGCATACTGGTCTCTCAACCAATCCATCCCTAAGACCATATCATAATCGGCCACCGGGAACTCTATCAATCTAGCGGGAAATTCTCTACCACTAACTACGATCCGACATGAGGAAAACACTCTATCTACTCCCACAAGACCGTTACCAGTAAGTATATTGAACCTTACTGATAATGACTCGGGCTCTAGTCCTATCAGTGTCGCGAATCGTGCAGACATAAATGAATGCGAGACACCAGAATCAAATAATACTGAAGCTTGTAAGGTGTTGACGAGAATAGTACCTGCCACCACCTCACCTGGTGCTAATCTTTCTTCTCCCATGGTCAAAGCCAGCACTTGACCATGTCCTCTGGGTGCGGGTCCCCTCTGCTGAAAACTTCTCTGCTTGCTCTGGATCAGGGCTTGGGCTTGGGCATACTGCTGTGGTCTATGCTGCTGGAATGCCTGGGCCTGCGTCGGCAATGGCCTCGAGAGCGGGTACTGCTGCTGCTGCTGGACTGGTGCTGGTCCTCTCAACGAAGGACTAGAGAAGGCTGAGGTAGACGAACTCTCCCTGCTCGGGTAGTTCCCAACTCTGTGGTCCGGAGTACCACAAACCAAGCACAAACCATGTGCTCTGCGACACTTTGATACCATAAGCCCCGGCTTCCCGCAGTGTGAACATCCCACTGCGGAAGACTGCTTCTGCTTCTGCTGCTGAGGGTACGTCGGGGTTGAATGCTGAACCGACGACACTGAGGCCGTCCGCCTCGGAGCTCCAATGGTCAAAGCCCTGGCTGCCAGGGCTGGTGCTGAAGACTGATTCATGTGACTATGGGATCGCTTCCGACCCTCGGTCCTATCCACGATCCTCTGGGAGGTATACTCATACCTCCTAGTTGGTCTCAATACTGCATCGAAGGTCTGATGCTCAAACTGCTCTACTGCCAATAGAATCTCTAAATGGAGCTCCTGCTAGAATTGCTGGGCTCTATCGAACTCGATCGCTACCAAAGTGGGCACAAACCGACTAAGTCTCGAAAACTCGGCCGCATATCCGTCGACCGTCCTGTCCATCTGCTTCAGATTGGTGAACCTCGTCTGTAGATCGTACCGAGCCACATCATCGAAGTACTTGGCCTGGAATCTCTCTCTGAATACTGCCCAAGCAATGGGTGCCACTAATCCAACGGCATGCGCCGCCCACCAGATGCGGGCAAGATCCAATAACTGCAGTCGCACCACGGCCATCTTCTCAGCTTCTGGAGTCCTGGCTGCTTCTAGAATTACCTCTGTATCCTGAAGCCATGCATCTGCAGCAATAGCATCCTCATTGCCGTCGAAGAAGGGAGGGTTCAAGCGCTTGAAGCTGTTGGCCACGTTGTTACCCTGATGACCTCCTTTGGTCAAAGCATCTGCCACCGTCTGGTGCAAGGCATCTCCTCGCCGATCTTGGGAAGTTAATAATGACCTGATGAGACCCACCAAAGTGCCATCATCAGGCTCTGCAGGCTGAACGGGCTGAACTGGTGGCTCTCCTCCAGTAGGCACGACTCTGGAGGCTACTCATGAATGATGGGCTTAATCTCCAGGTTGCTGCTGGTCCACAGGTGGTGCTCCGCCTTGCCGATCGGTAGGACCAGGAATAATGCCGCTGAAGAAGACGACATAGGAAACAATAAGGAAGGACCAGGACAGATCAACGATACAAGCATGTTATCGGGTCAAGATTTCATGGATTTAGAAGATACAAGTAGAGATCAAGGGCGAGTACCAATTGAGACATCTATTCGGTAAACCCTCACATATCTTGATGTACAAGACCTGCATGGGCCACCACTTAAACCATGTAATGCCCCAGAACCAGAATACTCGAGAGCGGGGGCATACATAGCCAGTTACGTATATTGAAGTGCAACCCACCTTGCTATACGGTCACGGTTGTCTAGATACATGAGGGTTTAACTATAAGCCATCAGTCTCCTATGGTCATGAACAAGCCTATTGTCTCAATCTCAAGCAAGTAATAACAGTTTACAAGATGTCAGAACATCAAATATACAGTAGTAAGGCGTCCCATACATTACATATTTGGATGATCATGAAGCTAGTCGTACAAAATGTCAAGACTAGCAAGAGTTTAGTCATACATGATCAACCCTAGGATTTGTCAATCATATTACAGCCCGTAGGCGGACAGTAAATAAAGGTACAATCGAGCTAACACGTGCTCGCCGGCTAAATGCCTCAAAAGAATAATTTTACAATAATTAGGAGGACAAAAAGAAACCCACTCGTTGCCAGGGTTACGCCTGGTGGTCACCATCTGGCTGGAAGATAGGTAGATCCTCTGGAGCTGCTTCGGTATCTGGCCACATAAAACCAACTGGGTCAGACCCCATAAAGAGCAAGTGCCACAAAGGAGGCTTCACTTAGGAACTAAAATCCAGCATAACATAAGCTAAACATTAAAGATAATTATAAAGTTACTTGATAATAACAGAGATAATAATAATAAATTGAGTACGAGGAAACCATTCAAGTAGCCAGGTTGCAACTCTTAAACCAAATAAGGACCGGAGTTGCAAACCTTCACCTGAATAGAAACCCGTCTCAAATACTGTTGATAAGTAATAAGACAATAAACGAAGAAAGGACACAGAACCGATCCGGAAGCCAGGTTACAACCCTTAAACCAAACAAGGATCGGGGTTGTAACCCTTCGCCTGAACAGATCTGGACCCCTGATCTTTATTGTTAAGGCCAGGATAAATAATTATGCTATTGAAATAGGGTAAAATATGACGAGCATAGCGTGGGGCGCAATAAGCCAATAAACGAAGAGAGGACACAGAACTGCCCCGGGAGCCAGGTTACAACCCTTAAACCAAACAAGGATCGGGGTTGTAACCCTTCGACTGAACAGATCTGGACCCCTGATCATTATTGTTAAGGCAAGCATAAGTAATCATGTCATGTCATAATCTTGTACAGGATCAATACAAGACTAAGCTGTGCTAGACTCCATCAAATCAATCACGGCCAAGCAAAGAGTACGGCTTGATATCTTAACTAACTAGGGTTACCACCAGCCTAGTTACTAGCAAATGCAATAAGATTATCCCAACAGACACAAGCCCTGCAGACCATCCAGGTTATCCAGGTCGAATATCCATTTATGAAGGGTGCACCACATGACTGTGTGCTGGAAATGTGCCCTACTCGTCGGTAGGCTACGAGTCCACTTAGTGCGCCCAGATAACGGGATTGCCTGTAGCTGGAAAATCTCTCCATGACTACTCGATTATTCTAGTTTATTAGCCTTAGTCAATTGCAGTAGGTATCCCTGACCGTGGTACTCAGGGATCCCTATCCTAGACATGATGCAAGACAGTATTGGTTTATTTATACAAACACAATCGCCCACGGTGTCCAGGTCATTCATATTTGTCATGTCAGGCTGGCTGTCGTAACAGCATGTCGTGATATATCATGTCAGTTTACCTGTTAAGGGTGCGCCACGGCGGGCCACTATCGTGTTCAGAAAATATGCCAGAATTTACATGACATAAACATAAATGTGACCTTTCAATTTAATAATAATAATAATAATAGTAGTAGTAGTAGTAATAATAATAGAGAAAAGACAGTGGAAGGACCCCTGCGGCTAATTGGATTCATGCGGCAGAAAGCATGCGCGCTTATGCGGCTGAGGACTGCACGCCTATGCGGCTCAGGAAGGATGAGCATATGCGACTGGAAAAGGAGTAGGGCCATGCGGCTCAGGAAGGAAGGGGGCACATGCGGCTAGATCAATAGTTCATGCGGCAAAGAGTAGCCACGACCTTTATACGGCTGGGTCCTGCCAAGGCCTATGCGGCTGAGCAGTTGCCAGGGCCTTATGCGATTGCGGATGATCGAGTTCATACGGCTGGAAGTGCCACGCTGCCTTTATGGCCATGCGGTCGAGATGAATGATTTATGCGGCTGAAAGAACGGAAGTTCGTGCTGCTATGTAAAAGGAGTCTCATGCGGCTGGCAAGGAGCCCATGGCTTATGCGGCTGAAAAGCTTGCCACATGGAAGTCCATACGGTCAAGTACAGCCATGCGGCCAGGAAAGGCTATGCGGCTGCACTGTTCTTCTTCTCCACTGAATCCGAGAAGAAGAGTCATTGACCCCCTTCTTCAAAGCTTCATAAATCTTTCATTCCAAGTCTAAATCCATACTTCCATAGGTCAAAATGGGGCAGAACGAAATTCTCTACAACATGGAAACATCAAAACTTGGAAATAACAATGTTAAGTAAATCAAAATCCAAGAAATCCGAAAATATAATAAACTTAGATCTACACAATTTGAACCATAGAAATTGAAAATGTCAAGTATTAAAGTGTGTTAGAATATCGTGAGGAAGAGAATAGAACAATAAAAACGATGTTTCTCCATGCAACAAGCTGCACTTGCCTAAGAGCTCTCTCTCTCTCTCTCTCCCTGGTAGGTGAAGAAGTAATGGTGGAGAAGAAGAAGTAAATGAAGAGAGAGAATGAGGGAATGGGTTAATAAATGATGATGGTGGTGGTAGGTAGGGGTTCTCCCATTGGTTCATGATAAACCAATAAGCAACCCAAGCCGAACCAAGCCAACCCAAACAAGCCGAACCAAGCCAGGAGACATGCAATACGAGTCAAGATACGTATACGTATTCCAAAATACGTAATACGAACTACAGGCATTACAGAAGATGTCCAAATCTTACTTGGCCAAAACTTCCTTAAAATAAGTCAAATTCTAACTTTTTAAAGGTCAAAATTGTATAGAATCAAATTCTCTACCACATGGAACAATTAGTTTTCGAAAACCAGTAAGTTTGATAGATCAAAATCCAAGAAAACCAAAAATGACGTAAACTTATATCTACAAGAATCCATCCATCAAAATTGAAAATACCAAGTACTAAACTTGTAGAGGATGATGAGAAGAACAATATAGACAAATAATATCAAAGGAAAAAAAATTAAGAATAAAAAATGCACAAATTTCCACTTTTGAGCAAGTTGTACTTGCCTAATGATTTGCTTGAGGAAAATAAATGAAAGAGTGAATGAGGAGAGAGAGTAAGGAAAAGAATATATATAGGGGTTGGGTTGACTCAAAGAACCCTAATCTTAAGCATGCTCTAAACCATATGACTAATGACATGTTAAATGCTACATGATACAACAAACTAAATTAATTAAATAAAATCCTGACCACAACATGGTTCAGAAATCTTATTATTGAAGCAGTGAGCCACGCCTACAATTCGACAAGGACAAGGGGTGGCACACTAATCCGTGAACGGGGAGTGACACCAGCACTCAGGAGTAGCATCCCGAGTCATGCCTTCCGGGGATCCAGAGCCACCAGTTCATCCAGTCCAGCCTGCAGAGCCTGACAATAGAACCCTAATGGGACTCATCCGGGACTTGCTTGCATCACATGATCATCGAGGTGATGCTCTACAGCGAACAGTACAAGACGCTATGGGCAGAGTTGGTTATCAAGGGAATAATGCGGCTAACAGCATCAAGCGCCTGAACCCTCCTTTCTTTGATGACAGTGAAGATGTTGTTGTTGCTGATGCTTGGCTTCTGGATATAGAGGTTATTCTAGAGGTAGCTAGGATTTCAGAGGAAGAGAAGGTAGTCGTTGTGCACCTGCAGTTATTGGATTTAGTCCGCAGCTGGTGGGCGATGCTAGCAGTTGGTTTGGTGACACATGTTTTGTGGACGGTATTCAGTGACAAGTTTCAGAAGAAGACTATAACGCAGTAGCTCGGTATGATCTGCAGACAAGGTTTAGCAATCTCAAGCGGATAGAAAGGACGGTCGATGGTTATGCGGCCGAGTTTTCTAGGTTTAGTCAGTTTGCTCCCACCTTGGTGGCGACCGAATTTGACCGAGCGCAGCAATTTCAGCAGGGACTCCACCTAAAGATCATTCTAGTAGTGGAGCAGTTTGAGCACCAGACCTTTGATGTAGTTTAGTGAGCAGCAAGGCGGCATGAATATACTTCCCAGAGGATAGCAGATCGAACTGGAGGACGAAAGAGGCCTCATGGACAGTTATCTCAGTCATCAGTACCAGCCCCGATAACTAGGCTTTGACTATTGGAGCTCCTAGAAGGACGACCACAGTTTCGTCGGTTTAGCACTCGACTCCGATGTACCCTCAGCAACAGAAGCAGAAGCAATCTTCTACAATAGGCTGCTCTCATTGTGGGAAGCCTGGACACGTAGTTTCAGAGTGTCGCAGAGCACAGGGTTATGCTTGGCTTGTAGGGCACGGACCACACGATAGGGTCCTGCCCGCATAAAGCTAGTTCATCCTCGTCAACCCTAACTAGTCCATCAGTTAGAGGACCAGTACCAGTGTAGCAGCAGCAGTACCAGCCTCTGAAGCTATTGCCGTCTTCAGAACAGGCAGAGAGGTTACTAGCAGAGGGGACCAGCACCAAGAGGACATGGTCAAGCTATGGCTATGATCGTGGCAGAAGAATTAGCATCAGCTGAGGTGGTGGCAGGTACCATTCTTATCAACTCTTTTCCAGCATCAGTATTATTTGATTCAGGTGCATTGCATTCATTTATATCTGCATGATTCGCAACACGGATAGGACTAGAGCCCGAGTCATTATTGTTACAACTCGCACCCGTTTTTTGGACGCGAGTACGTGAGCAAGCCAGCTACGTATCAAGCAGACTCCAGCCTAATTCGAATACGTAAATGCTGTCACGGCTATAGTAAACTGCCAAATAATGGCAAAGGTAATTCTATATCTCAAATCCACAATAAGTGTACGAAGCATGAATGAACACTATGGGTCGTGGTCTGCAGCCCATTAGCATAAATGTCCGATTAGACTCCAAGAAATAATATGAGTCTATAAACTGAATCAATAAATAGGATATATCATGATAATGAAAGGAAAGCACGAACTGGATGAACTGGATAATAAACATGGTATCAATACCTGAATCTCACAAGTAACATCGTAAACATCTGGACCCCACAAGTGTCATAATCATCCGCCATCCAGAGCTGCTAACTAACTCCGTGCAATAACTAATCTGAAGAGATCATCAGGTCCTCAGAGGACATAGCAAGATACATAAAAACATGTCTATCTAGCAGTTTATAATGCAATAAAAAATACCAAAAAATAATCGAAAAAAGACCAATCAACACGAAAACACGACCATACACGAATGGAAGAACCACTACGCATAAACGAACTGCTAGAGGAGAATAAGAGAACACGATGTCAACGGATAACCAATGAAATACTCAAACCCTTGCCCCTAGTGTGGACTCGCAAGTTTGATCAACTACTAACCCTCGCCCTAGTGTGGACTCGCGGGTTAGCTTCAAGAAATCACCCTCGCCCCTAGTGTGGACTCGCAGGTGCAGAATAGATAATTACTAACCCTCGCCCCTAATGTGGACTCACAGGTTAGCTTCAAGAATACACGCTCGCCCCTAGTGTGGACTCGCAGGTGCTTCAAAAAACTACTAACCCTCGCCCCTAGTGTGGACACGCAGGTTAGCTTCAAGAATACACCCTCACCCCTAGTGTGGACTCGCAGGTGCTTCAGATAACTACTAACCCTCGCCCCTAGTGTGGACTCGCAGGTTAGCTTCAGGAATTAAAGTACAGATAACTACTAACCCTCGCCCCTAGAGTGGACTCGCGGGTTAGCTTCAAGAATTCAAGGTACAACAGTTCCGTTATAACTTATTTATCCTATGACACGATGCGACTCAGTCCAAGTACATGCGATGACACGACACGACCCAATCAAGATACACGAGAGAACCAATCCAATATGAACTACAAAATTAACTATAAACAAGGACTATATATTTACTAGCATACATGATGTACAAATCACATGTCAATAATCAACTAGTAAAACTATATAATAATAGAAATATGCATGTAAATAAACTGTAGAGGGAGGCAAGGTATCTTGCCTGGAGGTTGTACGCAGATCCAAAAAAATATAGTCAACTGCTAAGCCGTCAAGTCCAAATCAACACAACTGTCTCCAAAAGCTGAAACAGACAATGCTAATATTCTCAGAATAGTCAAGTTAGCTAGAATTGCCTGTCCTTAAGTCCAAGTCTGGACACATAGGCAAAACAGTAATTTTGGGCCAAAACGGTGTCCGCCGTTGGACCCGTTTTGCATCGAAAAGCGTGCCAGAGTCAATGGTCTCTAAAGTCGTCAAACTACACGTCTATGAATTTTTTAATGATACTAATCTAATGATATGTCCAATTTTAGATTTCGATGGGCCGTGCACAAAATCACCCGTTGAATCGGATCGTGGGGCCCGCGAAACGGCGATCCGATTAACTGTCTCAGAATTGGACCAAACTTGGCTTACATAACCAAAAAAATGATACAGTCCTGTTGGTGCAAGTTTTGTCTCGATCTGACGAACGTGCACAAAGTAATTGAGGAATTTGCACAGAGGTCGATACGGTTAATTTCGACGGATACGCATCAAATTCGTCGCGCACACGCAACCAAATTAAATTCTGTCAAAGCCCACACATCCACGAAGTCGATACGCACCTTTCGACGCTTTCGGTTCGTGACCACGTCACCCGAATTGGCAGGACGTACGTTGTATCGAAGGTTTTCGTAATTTTGAAAACAGATTTTTGATCAACTTTGCACAGGTTTTATTTAATGAATACCTAGATTTATTTAAAACTAAAAGAAGGGTTTTGTTGTCCTACATGTTGTTAATAAACTCTTTTAAATAGGTTTTCGAAATCATGTATGGTTTGGAAGATAATTAAATGCAAAGTAGGCTAACTCGACTATTGTCAGTCCTATTTTTGAATCAGTTTTTTCGCCATTTTTGGCATCAATTTTATATCGATTTCATTTTGATTTAGTTCGAAACGATCCATTGGTATATAGGTTGTATTTCCAACGCCTATTGCAATTTGTAAATGACGAAGGGACAAGGGAGAAAAATTACCAAGAAGTTGGGGCTTGGACTGGTTGTGTTGTTCCTCTGTTCGAGCACACGCGCGCTGCTGCATCCGTGCGACCGTGGCCGCATGCGGCGGCACCCAGGGTGGCGCTCGGTCGCGCCAAGGTCGGGGTCGATGCTGGGTTCGATTAGGGTTTGCGATATTTTTCATCCTCTCGATCGATTTCTATAACATATATACATACATATGTATAATAGCCGCTCGGTTTGGGCTTACTGGTTTGTAGGGGGACAACTGAGTTTCCTCGGCTAGTTTAGTGGCTGGGATTTGGGTGCTATGCCGTAGGCCTTTGTTAGGCCGGGTTGAGCTCGGGATTTGAGGTTGCTTATTTCTTCTCTAATAATATATATATATATATAGATATATATATATATATATATATATATATATAGATATATATATTTACATAAAATATAT
>JANAVB010006559.1:0-89591 GCA_029216955.1 Iris pallida | reverse complement strand
TAAACACCCACATGCATCCTAACCTTACTGACTTTCTGTAAACTTAGACACTTATGCCTATAGGAAACTAACCAACCCAACTATGTCACTCACTAGCACACGACTTGGCACTCACACATACACTCACAGACTTGAGACACTCTATGATACTTGCTGATACCTACAAATTACTATTATTGATCCACTCACTCCTGTCATTTACATATCCTATTCTCACACATGAAGCCACACCCTACAATCAAGACACTAACTCACTAACCAAACCAAAACTAACTTCTAACTTAGCTGCTAATGCATTCCCACTGCATTTGCATCACAAACGCTTTCTGGTGCTGCTGTCGCAAAAGTTTAAAGAACTTGCTTCTGTTGTGGCTTGCTACTACAAGCCACTACTGCTACTGCTGCTGCACCTGAAGCCAAACAAGGCCAAAATGCTCAGAAATGAGCAGCACTAGGCTTCTCTCCCTCTCATGTTCTGATACACACAAGTCTAATGCCAGTAACTCACATAACTGATACATTCCAAATCCTAACACTAAGGCTAACTGGTACTCTAACACAACTCCAAAACTGGAATACTCGACTGCAATTGAGCCCAACCCGAGCCCCTAATGCAAAAACTCTAGTATAGGACTAACACTAAACCTCCCATCAAGTTATCTGTTGCAAAGTAGTGACTAACTCGAGCTCTTTTCAAAGCACTAAACCTATCTCTAACATTCTAACTCTAATTCTATAAAACCCCAAATCATTCAAACAAATCCTAACTGATACATATATATAGAGAAAACTATATGAATTTGGACTAAAACCAAAGTAAGTTTGGACTAAAACTTTAATATGCAGTGTAGTGTCACAAGTGTCCAAGTGGTGTCGAGGGTGTCAAGAGGGTACAACATGTATCAACAAGTGTCGTGAAGTGTCCAAGTGTCTAAGTGAAAGTCGAACAGTGTCACTGAACCCAGTGTCCACACAGGGTGTGCGAGCTCGACAGGAGCTTGTGGGTCGAATAAATCCACGCACACTGAACCAAAACAAACCAAAATTTATGTGCACAATGTCAGTCTCTGCCTCTACAAATCCTAATAGGTGGCACCCCATCTAGTGTCGTGTCCAGAGAAAACGGACATGGTAGCAGCAGGACACTGTTCTGGGTCTCGTGTAGTGTCCCAGTGTCGATTTACGACACAAAAATAGTGTCAAAATCAACTCAGTCACCTGGATTACTGGTCTACACTATATTAGCTACAAAATCATGTAACTAGTTTTGAAAAATATGAATATTTATTTCTAAGAGGTATTTCATCGAATACTATGAATAGTTCCGATACTCCTCCGATAAACATACCAAATGGATTCGAAATCGAACCAAACATGGCCTAGGGCTAGGGGGACCCTAAATGAATGCATCTATGGAAAGAAAACAAAATTTAATGGGCTTAGAGGCCATTATCTATTGAGAGTTGGAATCTCAATAAAATTGCACTTGATACCAAAATCCCTCCACTTCTAATGGTTAATTAGCTCCAAATCCTTGCTAGCTAGTCACTAGTGATCTCTTTTACACTAGGGGAGTGTATTACAATTGATTAGGTTCAATTTGGAGTTGATTTGGATAAAGGGGATAATTTGGGAAAGAACACTATTAGGGTTTGGTTTCTAATGAAAGAGGCAAGGAAGGAGGCTAATGATATGTTATATAGGCAAGGGGGCTGCCACTTGGCTATCATGGGTGTTCACTAGGTTTAGGATTAGGTTCTAGTTGTTATTATAGGCCTTCTCAAGTTGAAATCAAGCCCCTTCTATTAAAGGCCCAAAGAAAATAGGATTTCAAGCAAAATATCTAAACTTAGACTAATATCTAGATATTACTAACATTGTCATCTAGTTGGAAGCTACTAATCAAATATCTAGGCTCATGTTTATCATCTAGATTAGGAAAATTCTGGGTTAAGGCCTAACATCTCACTTAGCACATTATCAATTAAATAAACTTCACAAATAATAATAATTCACAAATGACCAAAATACCCTTAGCCTAAAAAGTGGTAATTAGCTAATCTAATCACATGGTTAGGTCTTCATGGTCATGGTTAGTCTCTAGGCTAAGTAGTTCTAAGGTTTCACTAGCAAGGAACACAATCACAATACATCTATTTAAATAATATTAAAATAATCTAAATTTCCTAATAAATCGTTAACATGGTCAATTTCACAAAAGTTCAAAATTATCCTCATTTTAGAAAAGTAGGTGTAGCTCCCCTTCCCGAAAATTTTGAAATATTTTTATTTATTTATTTCAATGGTAATTTTTAGATATTTATAAATAAGTAATTAGTTAATTATTACGATAGAGTGCTTTAATCATGAATAAATTTGGAGTACAAAGTGACTAGAAACCGTGGCACGGATAGTGCAGAGGCATGCTTTAAATAGTGTATTAGCCCTGGTAGGGAAGGCCGAGCCATAGTGATGTCCTAACTAAAAAAACCAGGCTAAGTTGTGACATGACCTCTTTAAATATTTTTAATTATTTATTATTAGATTATTGAATTTTAGGAGACCCGACTGTACTATTCTGGCCCGGACTTGACCCAAACCACTCCAAATTATGTAGACATATCGTACAGCCCAAAAACGACCATGTAGATGTATGGTATATATAAAATATTTATATTGGTATTTTACTTTTATGGCCAATTGAATAGTTTATAATAGTTATATATGATATATATTTATTATCATTAAATGGATAATATATTTTATAAATAATGTCCTTGCATATCCTTTTGGAATCAGTAGGTTAAATACGATCTTGCATATATTTGATTATATGTACATACATTTATTTAATTTAATTACAAATGTCTACACTTATAATAGTTTTATTTATATATTGATTATAATGTTTAGTATTTATATTACATAAGGCTTATTATATAATTCTTGTAAGTTCTAAATGTATTTATTTTAGTAAACATGTATTGTAAATGTTATTTAAATATATATTAAGTGTAACTATGCCTTGTAACAAATATATATAGATATAATAAAATAAAGGAAATAAAAGAAGGAAAAAGGAAATGAAAAGAATATAAAATAAAAACAGAACTAAAACGAAAGCCCAGCCTCAGCCTAGCTCGACCAGAGACCGAGCATTCCCCAGGCAACCGCGACGGAACCGAACCCCTTGCGCCACATATAAAACGGAAGAAAGCAACTACCAACACACCTCTAAACCCTAGCCACCGACCACAGCCACATTGGGCGACACTCCACAGCCCTGGGCGCCGTCGCACGCGGCCACAGGCCGGCCACGGCAGCGCCGGAACGCACAACAGGCGCGGGGCAGCACAGCGACCGTAGCAGCAAGTGCCAAAGTTCGTGGGGCAATTTTTCGATCATCATGTGATCGTCTTGCATCCCGTCTTCTCCGGTACGTTCACCATCTATAGGGCTTTAAACCCCTTTAAGTAGTTTGTAGGTTATGGTCCTGTATTGCCCGGTTAATCGATGAAATGTTCATCGAAAAACCTGTTTGAAACAGGACATAAACAAGTCCAAATACCCAACTTGGGAGGATGATTACTGTCAACCCATTAAGAATTTTAGAAAACTAATTGAAGACACTTTTAGACAACATATAGGGTTTCACAACACTTTTCGTAGATTTAGATTTCATCGACTGTGTGTCGAGAAATTAGATTTCTAAAACAAAAAAAAATCTATTTTTAAAATTATAAAATTCTTCCAGTACGACGTGCGTTCCGCCAATCCGGGCGACGTGGTCGCGAACCGAAAGCATCAAAAGGTGCGTATCGGCTTAGTGGATGTGTGGGCTTTGACGAAATTTAAATTTGTTGCGTGTGCGTGACGAATTTGATGCATATCCATCGAAATTTACCGTATCGACCTCTGTGCAAATTTCCTAATTACTTTGTGCACGTTCGTCAGATCGAGATGAAACTTATGCCAACATGATCGTATCATTTTTGTGGTCCTGTATGCCAAGTTTGGTCCGATTATGAGACAGTTGATCGGATCGCCGCTTTGCGGGCCCCACGATCTAATTCAACGAGCGATTTTGTGCACGGCCCACCGGAATAAAAAATTGGACATACTGTTGGGTTCGTATCATCAAAACGAATTCGTAGACATATAGTTTGACGAATTAAAAGACCATTGACTCTGACATGCTTTTCGGTACAAAACGGGTCCAACGGCGGACATTATTTTGGCCCAAAATTAACGTTTTGCCCCCGTGTCCAGAATTGGATTTAAGGACAGGCAATCCTAGCTAATTTGACTATTCTAAAAATATTGATAATGTCTATTTCAGCATCCGGAGACTTTTTGCATGTGTTGACTTTAGTGACTCATCTGAGTGGTTGTATTATCGGTTTCACCAGCTAAGGACATCAGACAAGTACACTTTTTAATTCATAGTAGTCTATACATTTCATGTTTATACATATATTTTGCTGTTTGTTGACACGCTCATCACACGAGGATTAGTATCATGAATTTTATTGTACATCTTGATTATCTTTTATGTTTACCCCACTTACGATTAATTCCATGAGTACTAGCTGGACGGAAAAATATCTTAGTAGACGTGTGAACAACCCATTCCATCTCATATGTCTATTTTTGAATAATAGCAGCTGCAAACGACACATGCAGGGTACCGAATTTACTCCCGAGCCGTTCACATGTCGAAACTGATATTTCAAAACACATAGATAGTGGTCTTTTATTTGTTTTCCTTATTTTCTTCACCCCTTGCCATGACATCAGTTACTTTCTAGTTTTTATTTCACATATGATATTTTTATTCTTGTGAATTCTATTGTGTTTTTGATTTGTCGTCGATTTGTGTGCTTGTTCCATTCCTGAATGGAAACCAATATTTTTTAGGTTTAGCCGCGATCACTCTTAGCATTGGGAAGACATGGGTATGCTGAGGTCAACCTACATAGTTGAATTAGCTGTCTTTTCTATTTTATGAGACATTATATTTTCTAGCAAATGTGAAGTTGTGAAACCTTGTAATTTGTAAAAATTTAATTTAGTAATGTGAATGAGCAATATATGTTATATTTTATGATTTTGAGCATCTTGGCCGTGACAGCGTTCTACCGCTGACTCTGTGGCATAGGCTGGCTTGGACACGTCTCGTATCCGAAAAGCGGGTGCGGGTCGTGACAAGTTTTTGTGGTGGCCCATGCAGGTCAGTTTTTACAGAATATGCGAACTCGTGATAGTACTTAAGTTAGACATACTATTGTGAGCCTGTGACTAGAAAATGCTCATTCACAACTTAGAGTTAAATTGATTTAAGAGAATGATTAGGACTAGGAGTCTCTTGTTCAAATTGACCATTGGGTAGTTAAGGTTGTCAGATAGGCCATACAATTTAGATAAGAAATTATTAAATTTAGATAGCTTGACAGATCTCTATAGATACACTATTACTTTTGATATGACGATATGATCTAATGTGGGTATACTACTCATTTGGTAAGTTAGGCTTTCCTATAATTAAGGATTTAATCTTGATAAACTGTTCAATTTTTCTTTTACTCTATTTAGATATAAATCTTATAACATAATATAGAATTGCCTATTTTAAATTCTATTTTGCTGTGAGGAATTGGTTTATAATTCCTGATTCTGTTATTCGTATACAAATCTCGAGGTAGATTGATTCAAAGTTTTTCCCTCAACCATTTGAAATACATATGAAATAAAAATTAGGATGTTCTTACTTCCCTTGTCTTCAGTTATGTCCTCTCCGACCAGTCTTTTACTTTAAAGATTGAGACTTATAGGCAGATGTTTACGCTTTCTATCATAGTCAACTAGTTTGAATCTCTAGCAGCTCCTTGAAGTTCTTAGGAATATAGTTGGAGTAATTTAACGACTGCGATGGCTAGACAGCAGCGCACTGTCGCCAATTACTTAAGAATGGAGAGTATGGGTTTATTGTAGCCAGCAGCGCACTGACGAGGCACGACCCATAGAATTGAAATTATTTCAAGAATCATAGTTTATGGAACATTGCTAAAACTATGTTTTCATTGACCTCTTTAGACCTTGTGTCAATATAAGGTAGAGTATCTGTTAGCATATCACATTTAAATCACGGAACCAAGGGTTTTCCACAGCCAGAGTATACGGGCGAGGCAAAATTCTTGGTGAAATGACTTCAGATGTGATTACAAGTTTAGGATACTATAGAGAATAGTAAAATGCCCTGTGTGTCCCTAAGATCCAAAGCCAAAACTAGTAAAAGTTCTGCAAGTTGGATAGATGTCTCCCAACCTAGCATTCCTTGGTCCTTGTGATCTATTAACGAGGTAATTAACTGACACTAATAGGTTTACCTAGAGTATTAAATTTAGAGGTCCATAACCCATTTGTCGACCAAGGCCTTACGGATAGAAGATAGTAGGATGACTGTATAAGCAATAACACCAGGTAAGGTTTTGAATCTCACAAAACTTGAACTACTTTTGCCTCCTTTCAAAAATCTCGTATACTTATATTTTGACTATCTTGACCAATGCTGCTATTACAGCCTAGTTTTGCAAGCTTACTCTTTTATCAAGCTTGATTTAAGACATATGTTTATTGGGGACGCCTACTAACATATTGTCTAATCAGAACCGATATATTATGGTCTAATCAACCTTAGTGCACTCGATTCGCTCTCCCTCTGATTAACCTACATGGATTGAGATGTAGACGTCTCTAAGATCTCATCCGCGACTGCATTGACAATTCCTTTTGAATTATACATTCGCCCTTGAATCACGTAATTATATTCGATGACATCTTTCTTGAACTCTTTATTATTTTTGTCTTTCACTGATTTGGAGAGACGAAAGCTCGTAATTGGTAGATAGATACAGAGTATCCTCCATTGTTATGATAGTTGTATACACAAGTGTAGCTACCATCGACCAGCCATGTGATTAGAACCTTGCCTTGAGTTACTCGTTCTCCTCTCGACCCTCAAACTACTATTGGGACCTTCTAGCTATCTGAATTTGAGAATAATTAGGCTTTTACCCTTAGTCAAAATGCCAACCGAGGAGACTATCTATTCTCAAGAAACCAATTGTTGTGAATCTCAAATTAATTGCTTGAAGCTTGCTTTAACTAGCAACCCTTAAGCCTTAACCCAACCTTTTCTCGACCAAAGCCCACAGTTTAGACATGAGATGAATAGAAAGAGGTAAGGACAATCATTTACCATAAATATGGTAGACACCCATCCTGAGATTAGTTTCCAACAAATATTACCCTAGCTATGTAAATTTTATTATTAAGACCTAACTAGTATTGGAACACCACAGTCACTAGCTTAGCCACTACCATAGCTTATATACCCTGTCATATTATGAATTACCAGTTATCAACAGCAATACATGATCACTACAGCTCATACCACTAGAACCCTTGTGATAATAGTCTGGCAGGCTTGACACAAATAGAAATTTATGACTCAGTTGTTAGAAATCTCTTCGTATGATGTACCTTAGAGTTGGTTACCCCGTCGATAACTCTTGTATACTATGGGCGAGTAGATCATTCTATTTTATTGATCATGTGTTATTGTACACACTCATTTTTCATTTACTGAGGAGCGATCCTTGACTTGACTTATATCTACCGTATCCCGTTACGTCGTGTCCTATTCTTTATTAACAAGGGTCGAGGTACAATATCCAGACTTCGAAATTCTTTTAACCTAATTATTCCTAAAACCATGTCCTAGCTTCTAAGGTGAGTAGACTGTAAGCCTTCTAAAATTTTATGATATACAAGGATTACCGATTGATTAGAATAATTTTCATTAGGGTGATAATTAGTGCCCCATGGACTCCCACTTTCCATTTAGATCATTTTGTGTCCCCGACCGTGTCATTAATATTCGGAGCACGAAACCAGCTGTTACCTTCCAACAAATTTTACATACAAGACATAGATGACTCCACCTTTATGTAGATATATCATGTTCCCCTCAAACCCGTCCCCTTGTACTCTATTTTTGTGGTACGACTTTTAGGTCAAAAGGACTAGCTATAACCCTTACCATAATATCGATATACTTTCCGACTTCCCCTAGAGCCTCAACCTTGACTCAATTCATTCGACCCAATATATGGTTGTGATCTACTCGAAGCCCACTACACACCTGCCACAAGTGTGCCACCCAATTGAGGCCTCACGTACTACTTAAACACAAAAGTCACTAAAGGCATATTTTTGGGCTTTAGGGACCTAGCTAACCAACCTGACTGGCAACTAGCTCAATCACTTGGGTGAAAATCTATTCTAGGTTACCCAAACCTACTAGGAATAGTTTTATCATTGGATCTTGTCCTGTCAATACAGATCGAAATCTAAGGTTCATCCAACCAACGAGTGGTGTCCAAATAGGGAACCCATTAAGACCCAGTAAAACCCATCCATGCGTACCACCATATTTGGACTATAAAACCGAACTATTTGAAATAGGTCCCTATACCTATTATATAGTCTCCACCTCTTAGAATGTGAAATCATTTGTAACCCTTATTCCATCTACCTAGAAGTCGCGATACGATCTTGTATTGCATTTATATCCCTTGCTCGTGTGTTTAAATAACCACATAAAAGATCACAATATTGATTTCTCAAAATTTTGTACTATTATGGAACCTTATTTAGATTAACTCCGAGAACAAAATTTTTGTATTGTACGGATTGCAAGCCCCTCTAAGAAATGAAAGGTTCTTCGATTTAGCAAGTGACTGGACTAGAGTAGCCCAATCTAGCAAATAAGTCAATGGTTCATAAACTTTTTTTCTATCTGCATCATTGGATACTCTACCGCTCTTTAAACTTCATATTTGCCCTCGATTATTCTTCCTTATCTTCCTGTCCTTCCTATTTCAGAGCAAATGGTCATGCTTATTAGAATTTATCAATATTTCTTAGCTACTTGCGTAAATTTGTTGCTTGTTAAATTTTGGGTTGCTTGATAGATAGGAGAGGATTATAGATGCCATATATAGTAGGTATCTGTTGGTAGGATTGTTGGCAACTAGTTAGAAAATTATAAGATTTTAGTTTTGAGGAGTAGTGTGACCAAAGGTGGGTAGAAGTCCTAGAGGTTATGTAGTTACAAAATGGCTAGGAGGAAGACATAAACTATTTTGAAGAATTAGAATTTAAGGAGATTAAGGTTAATGTAGACTTTCTTTTTGAATTTTAAGGAATAGTTATGAATTAGAATTTCGAGGACAAAATTATTTTTAAGGTGGGTAGATTTGTAGCTCCCCTTCCCGAAAATTTTGAAATATTTTTATTTATTTATTTGAATGATGATTTGTAGATTTTTATAAATAAGTAATTAGTTAATTATTACGATAGAGAGCTTTAATTATGATTAAATTTGGAGTACAAAGTGACTAGAAACTGTGGCACGGATAGTGCAGTGGCGTACTTTAAATAGTGTATTAGCCCTGGTAGGGAAGGCCGAGCCATAGTGATGTCCTAAGTAGAAAAATCATGCTAAGTTGTGACATGACCCCTTTAAATATTTTTGATTATTTATTATTAGATTATTGACTTTTAGGAGACCCGACTGTACTATTCTGGCCCGGACTTGACCCAAGCCAGTCCAAATTCATGTAGACATATCATATGCCCAAAAACGACCATGTAGATGTATATGGTATCTATAAAATATTTATATTGGTATTTTACTTTTATGGCTAAGTAAATAGTTTATAATAGTTATATATGATATATATATTTATTATCATTAAATGGATATTATATTTTATAAATAATGTCCTTGCATATTCTTTTGGAATCAGTAGGTTAAATACGATCTTGCATGCATTTGATTATATCTATATATATTTATTTAATTTAATTACAAATGTATACACTTATAATAGTTTTATTTATATATTGATTATAATGTTTAGTATTTATATTACATAAGGCTTATTATATAATTCTTGTAAGTTATAAATATATTTATTTTAGTAAACATGTATTGCAAATGTTATTTAAATATATATTGAGTGTAACTATGCCTTGTAACAAATACATATAGATATAATAAAATAAAGGTAAGAAAAGAGGGAAAAAGGAAATAAAAAGAATAGAAAATAAAAATAGAACTAAAACGAAAGCCCAGCCTCAGCCCAGCTCGACCCGAGCCCGAGCATTCTCCAGGCAACCGCGACGGAATCAAACCCCTTGCGCCACATATAAAACGGAAGAAAGCAACTACCAACACACCTCTAAACCCTAGCCACTGACCACAGCCACCATGGGCGACACTCCCCAGTCCTGGGCGCCGCCGCGCGCGGCCACAGGACGGCCACGATAGCGCCGAAATGCACAGCAGGTGCGGGGCAGCACAGTGACCGCATGAGCAAGTGCCAAAGTTCGCGGGGCAATTTTCGATCATCATGTGATCGTCTTGCATCCCGTCTTCTCCGGTACGTTGACCATCTATAGGGTTTAAACCCCTTCAAGTAGTTTGCAGGTTACGGTCCTGTATTGCCCGATAAATCGATAAAAAGTTCATCGAAAAACCTGTTTGAAACAGGACATAAACCAGTCCAAATCTCCAACTTGGGAGGATGATTACTGTCAACCCATTAGGAAATTTAGAAAACTAATTGAAGACAGTTTTAGACAACATATAGGGCTTCACAACACTTTTCGTAGATTTGGATTTCATCGACTGTGCGTCGAGAAATCAGATTTCCAAAACCAAGAAAAATCGGTTTTTAAAATTATAAAATTCTCACGGTACGACGTGCGTCCCGCCAATCCGGGCGACGAGGCCGCGAACCGAAAGCATCGAAAGGTGCGTATCGGCTTCATGGATGTGTGGACTTTGACAGAATTCAAATTAGTTGCGTTTGCGCAACGAATTTGAGACGTATCCATCGAAATTCACCGTATCGGCCTCTGTACAAATTTTCTAATTATTTTGTACACGTTCGTCAGATCGAGACAAAACTTGCGCCAACAGGACCATATCGTTTTTTTGGTCCTGTATGCCAAGTTTGGTCTGATTCTGAGAAAGTTGACCAGATCATCATTTTGTAGGCCCCACGATCCGATTCAACGGACGATTTTGTACACGGCCCACCGAAATCCAAAATTGGACATACCGTTGGGTTCGCATCATCAAAATGAATCCGTAGACATGTAGTTTGACGACTTTAGAGACCATTTACTCTGGCATACTTTTCGGCACAAAACGGGTCTAACGCCGGACATCGTTTTAGCCCAAAATTATCGTTTTACCCCTGTGTCCAGAATTGGACTTAAGGACAGACAATCCTAGCTAATTTAACTATTCTAAAAATATTTGTAATGTCTATTTCAGCATTTGGAGATTTTTTGTATGTTTTCACTTTAGTGACTCATCTGAGTGGTTGTAATATCGGTTTAACCAGCTAAGGACATCAGGCAAGTACACTTTCTGATTACTTTTCGATTCATAGTAGTCTATACATTTTATGTTTATACATATATCTTGCTGCTTGTTGACACGCACATCACACGAGGATTAGTATCATGGATTTTATTGTACATCTTGATTATCTTTTATGTTTACCCCACTTACGATTGATTCCATGAGTACTAGCTGAGTGGAGAAATATCTTAGTAGATGTGTGAACCACCCATTCCATCCCATATGTCTATTCTTGAATAATAGCAGCTGCATACGACACGTACAGGGTGCCTGATTTACCTTCTAGCCGTTCACATGTCGAAACTGATATTTCAAAACACATAGATAGTGGTCTTTTATTTGTTTTCCTTATTTTCTTCACCGCTTGCCATAACATCAGTTACTTTCTAGTTTTCATTTCATATATGATATTTTTATGTCTTCTGAATTCTATTATATTTTTGATTTGTCGTCGATTTGTGTGCTTGTTCCATTCCTGACTGGAAACCAACAATTTTCAGGTTTAGCCGCGATTACTCTTAGTATTGGGAAGACATGGGTATGTTGAGGTCAACCTAGATAGTTGAATTAGTTGTCTTTTCTATTTTGTGAGATATTGTATTTTTTAGCAAATATGAAGTTGTGAAACCTTATAATTTGTAAAAATTTGATTTAGTAATGTGAATGAGAAATACATGTTATATTTTATGATTTTGAGCATCTTGGCCGTGGCAGCGTTCTACCGCCGACTCTACGACGTAGGCTGGCTTGGACACGTCTCATATCCTTAAAGCGGGTGTGGGTCGTGACAGGTGGTTACAAATCTACCCTCCTTAGAAAAATTTCGTCCTTGAAATTAAGATGGTCGTACTCCTTCTTGGTTAAACTTCCAACAATCAAGGTCAAGAAAATTATATCTAATAATATGCAAATCATGGTTCTACTAGTCGTGATATCACATTCTTAATCAGGGTGACTATACTATCTATCATAGCACAAGCACAAATCAAAATGTACTATTTGAAATATACAACAAGATGGAAGGACGAAACAAGAACAGGAAGACAAACCTGTTATTCCATCTTCTGCAGCATCGGCCACCTCGATCGTCAACACAAAAGCCCTGCCCCTCTGGTGCTGGACATGATGCGGTGCCACAGGTGGCCATCTCCACCTCCCTGGCCTTGCACTCCGCCAGATGGAGGTACTTTACGGCAATCCCTTATCTGGTGCACCACTGACCCACAAAACAGAAATATCTTCAGTCTCTTCCTGCAGATATCCCATGAATGACCAGGCTTGTTATAATAGTTACAAAGAGAATCCCGATCTCCCTGTCTTTGTTGCTGAACCTGAGCTTCAGCTCGCTGATGGTACTCCTTCTGAACGTAGAGACGCTTAGCCAGTCCTGCACTATTGTTAGTACCACCATAACCTCATCGGCCCTCTTGGGCCTAAGATCGAAGTCCTCCTCAGTAATCTGAGCATCTATCAATATCTGCTCAAAAGTCATCTCGCGACATCCAGATATGCAAGAACAAATATCGTGGTTCAGGCCCCTCCTAAACTTATGGGCCTTCTCTCCCGCATCCTGAACCATGCCTGGGGCGAATCGGCTCAGGCGAAAGAACTCCGTCGCATACTCGTCCACCAACGAGTTTTCCTGGACCAGTCCAGCAAACTGGCCCTCCAACGCGCTAAGAGCTACATTAGGGAAAAACTTTTCCTAGAATAGCCTCCGAAATTTCTCACATGTCAGCCCTCTCACTGATACACGAAGGTCCGTGCGGTACCAGGTCAATATAATGTCGAAGAACTGACTCACTGTTGCTGATACCCACAGCCTCCTCGGGATCTCTGCCAACTCTAGGCTCTGCTCCACATCTTCTAGCCAATCATCGGCATAAAGGATGTCCTCATTTTCCTTGAACTCTCGAGGTACATCTTCTTGAAATCTAACATAGAGCCAGGCCTCGCCTGCTGCTGCTCCTGGGCAGGAGCACCCTGTGGTGGAACAGTAGCTACCTTATCGACTGTTGCCAGTGCCAACTGATGAGCATTCTCCATGCTATGCCTCAAGACCTCTGCCTGACGCTGTGACGCCTCTGCTTGTGCTTGCTACGACTCTATCATCTGCTGGAGAAAAGCGAACATCTGTAAAGCGTCTGTCGGCAGTGTAGGTGGAGGTGGAAGAGTCTTTGGCACGATGATACTAGGCCTCTAAATCTGCTGAGGAAGACCTCCAGGTGATGCACTGGATCCAGCTACCTGAGCTCAAGTTATGGTCATCCTGGAGACATATTCGAACAAAAGATCAATATGGCATAAGATAAGATATTATCAAGGAAGGATAGTTGAATATGAAGAATTTGCAATGAATGATTAAAATCAGAAGATTTGGAAGTTTCCTAGGTGCGATTGAGTAACTCTCTATACAGCCTAATCCTATATCCTAATAGCAGGTCGTAGCAGCACTCTAAGTCGAGCACCACTACGAAATCATACTAGTTGTGACTCTGACCTGCATGGGCCACTACAAAAACGTGTCACGACCCGCACCCTGATTAGGGGCACGAAAATATGGGTATGTCCAGCCTACGCCGCAGTATCGACGGTAGAACACTGCATAGGTCATCAATAACATCTAATATCTAACAACAAGGAAACATAAACCTGTCATCTCCGCATGGAGGTATAATATAACATCTCAACTATATAATCTCAATCACAAGTCTAAGGAAGATAGAGCACGATATAGAATCAAATAAAAGGAAGAAACTAAATATAAATAATAGAGTTATCACAACACACAGTAGATGTCCAACACAAATAATACATATCCAGAATATAAATAAGTCTATACTAACATTCAGAACAATCCGATACAAATTGAAAGCTAGAAGTTCTAAGCTAATACTAGGGCACTCTTTACTGGACTAGATCCTCCTCTGGCTCCTGAGTGCCACCCTTATATGCCTCGTAGAAGGTAGGATAGTCGTCTATATCATCTGTAATATTTTGTCAACATATCCAGTCAGGATGGAATGAGCACATCACCTCTAACAGTTTAAAATAATTGACAAGCGCTATGAGTATGTAATAATAATGAAATTCTTGATGATCATTTATAGATATAATGCATATGAAAAAGATGAGTGTATAAAGAACATGCAAAATATAAAAACAAACAGATATATAATAATGGTAAACCTGTCATGCAAGGTATGTAATAGACAGCTTAGAGAATTAGTGTTTTGACTAGTGATTTAAAATACCAATTTGTCATTTGAACGGCTAGAGGGAGATATCCGGCAAACCATACACCTACGTGTGTGGCTGCTATTATTCACACAAGATCAACAAGATATAAAGGGTATGTTCACGTCTCCTAGGTATTTTCTTGCCGTACTAGTACACATGGAATCCAGGTTCTTCGACACGCATTTCATTATTCGTGATAGATGCATTAGTCATGATTTACATTATTCGTGATAGTCATGAAACCACGTATCTCCAGTCAAGAAATCCATAAAATACCAATCCGTGAGTCCATTGTATCAGAATCAAGATAGAACACTAGTATAACATGCATCACAAGATATATTAACATAATGAAACTATCAGAGAATGTACTCGCCTGATACCCTATGTATAGATGTCCGAACTGTAGTCACAAAGTCTTATTTAGAGTAAAATATGTTATAATGTGTTTAATATGTAAAGTTTGAAGTATGCAATGCAATCTACATGATTCTATGTTAAAGTCAACTCTTGGTCAACTATCTGGAGTCTATTGGTCACTATCTGGAGTCAATTTATCTAATGCTAGCTTAATTCTAAACATAGGCCAGTATAACTAGGATACCTTAGGCTAATACATGTATATCCTTATCACTATATGTATACCTATATACATATCCTTATATATATATATATATATATATATATATATATATATATATATAGTGCGAGATATCCCAAATCCATCTCTTACGCTAACCTCATACTCATCCCCAAGAAAGACAACCCGGAGACTCAAAGATTTTTGCTCCATCAGCCTTTGCACCTTCACCAACAAAATTATTTCCAAGATCATAGCGACTCGCATGTCCACCCTCCTTCCCAAGATTATCCCCGAAGAACAAAGTGGCTTCGTCCAAGGGCGTAACATCACAGACAACATCCTCCTAGCCCAAGAGATGATCACGTGCTTGAAGTTCCCTTCCAGGGGAGGGAATGTCGCCATCAAACTGGACATAGAGAAAGCTTACGATCGATTGGACTGGCAATTTATGATATGGGTGCTCAAGGCATTCAGTTTCTCCGAATCATGGACAGACATCATCTTCAGATCTGTCAGCAATTCATGGTTCTCCACCATCATCAACGGAAAAGCGGCAGAATTTTCAAATCGAGCCGAGGGGTCAGACATGGAGATCCTCTCTCCGCCACCATCTTCACTATTGCGGCCGAAGCTCTCAAAAAAATCTGAACTATCTAGCCAATACCCCCAGATTCTATCACTTTAACACCACCACCGGTTGTCCCCTGATCACGCATCTGGCATATGCAGACGACATCCTCATCTTCTCGGTAGGGGACTTAGGGTCGGTAGAGGCGGTCCATAGAACGCTAGAGAGATACACCAGATGCTCCGGGCAAAGGGTAAACCCCAACAAAAGCGTTATATACACCCACCATAAAACTAATAGAAACCACTCGGAGACTCTCACCAATCTGACCTTCCTCGCCACAGCCTACCCGTCATTCACGTACCTCGGATGCCCTCTGGTTTACGGCAGACCTAACACGGGGATTTTTTTAGGTCTTGTCAGAAAGGTCAGAAACAAAATTGAAGGATGGCACAATGCTACCCTCTCACCGGAGGAAAGATGATCCTGGTCAAGCATGTGCTTTCTTCTATCCCTATATATACCCTGGTGGTTTGCTCCCTCCGAAGAAGGTATTATCAGCTCGAGAGCACCTTCTTTCCAACTTCTTTTGGGGTCACAGCAACGGGAAAGACAAAGACCATTGGGCCAGCTAGGACACCATGGCCAAACCCACCAGCGAAGGCGGTCTGGGTTTCAGCAGATTAGCGCACATTGTGGCAGCTTGCTCCATGAAGTTGTGGTGGAAGGTCCGTATGGAGAATTCGATCTGGGCTCGTTTCATGAAAGCAAGATACTTTCAACACTCCGACCCTACGACAGTGATAGCTAATAGCAGAGCATCGGCTAATTTGTGCCGCATTCTCCTTGGTCAGAGCATCGCAGAACCATTAATGATTAGAGACGACGACGGCGCTCCTAGGTGGTCCCTAACAGCTAGTGGCGAGTTCACTCTTGCTTCGGGTAGAATCACGGCTAGAGGTGTCGGAGCGCCCTCCCCTTTTACTGCCCCTTACTGGCTATCCTGCATTCCTTACAAATTGTCGATCCTCACTTGGAGAGCATAGAAAAAAAGCTACCCACTGATGACTCCCTCACTTCTTTTGGATATAACCTTGCGTCGAGATGCCACTGTTGTTCCTCTCTGACGGCGGAATCAGCAGAACTCGTTCTTCTCAAAAGAGATCTCGCCTCTCAGCTGTAGATAAACCTCTCTAGAAGATGTCACCCGAACCAACAGGCAGGGGGCATCAACGATCTCCTTGCCACGTGGAGCATTTCCCACGGGCACCAGATCGTCGCAGCCGCCGACATTTAGGTATTATGGAAAAATAGAAACAAGCACAAATACGAAGGTCGCCAACTCAGTACCTCCCAGCTTTTTAGAAAGGTTCTCAGACTAATTAGCAAAGTCAGCATTCGCTGTGCTCACTCCTCAAGCAGCTTTTGGGGGATGCTGGATTAACCGCGCAGTCAGAGATGTCCGATTTGCGTTTATGATTTCCTATTAGTGCGAGTCGCGCTCTTTTATAAAGGCTACGACATTGCGTCTTTTATTATATATACGAGTTGGTTTCGTTTAAAAAATAATAAAAAAATAAAATAAATAAATAAATAAATAAATAAATAAATAAATAAATAAATAAATAAATAAATAAATAAATAAATATATATATATATATATATATATATATATATATATATATATATATATATATATATATATATATAAAATATATTTTTTAACCCGAACTTTATTGAAGTAATATGCACAAAATGCCGAAGCCTATACAAGTAAGCGCGCTAGCACGACAAAAGGACATAAATCGAAAAGCGTGAGACACGCGCACCAAAAAAGGGAAGGGCGGCCTAAGCCAGAGCCTTCCAGAACGAGTGGGAGACGTGGGAGCAGCATCTCCTAACTTTGAAGCATTGTCTGATGACCTCTCTAGACAACTGAGGAAGGGGGTTTGTCGGCCTTCATATCGGAATTTGTTCCTGTTTTTCCAAAGAACCCAAAAATCGGCGGCTGCTACGATCTGATGACCGTAGGATCAGCTCCAGTAGGCCAGGAGATTGTAGAAGCCCCCAGTTGACTGGACCATACTAAGTCTATTGTGGGACTTGGACCAAAGGCCGGTTGCTAGCTCCCCCGAAAGAAAGACGTGCTCGACAGATTCCGTAAAGTGCTCCTCGCAGCAGTGGCATCTCGAAGCGAGACTGAATCCCATGGATCTGATGGTGTCATCCGTCGGAATCTTCTGGCAAAGAGCACGCCAGATGAGGATAGACCATTTGATGGGGATGCAAGTCTGCTAAAACTTAGCGTAAACAGGATTCTACACCCCGTTTTCTCTGGCCACAAGCCTGGTGGAAGCCAAAGAGAATAACCCACTCGGGTTGGGGGACCATCTCCAAGTGTCGTTCGGGTCGGTAATCCGCAGATTAGCAGCAAGAAGACACGTTTCTGCTGGCTGGCCTAGCCTTTCTCTGACCTTCCTCTAATTCCATCCAGAACTGCCCTCCCATAGGTCCCTAATTGCACACTTCGGAGGAGTAAGAATTTTGGGATATATGATGTCTACTCCTAGCCACCGCTCCAGACATGCCGAAAAGCGATCGTCTTCCAACTGGAGATGGATGAGAGGTTCAGCAGTGATACGACCCTGAATAATACGACGCCATGAAGCCTAGGATATGTTATTAGAGCTCGCCTCCGACAGATGGAAGAATCTGGAGTACCTAGCTCTCATAAACTTTGTCCATAAAGAGGTCTCGGTGTGCAACTTCTACCACAACTGAATGGAGCAGGCGTGCATGATGTGGACAAGCCTACTGAAGCCCAGACCCCCTTCTTCAGTGGGTTTGGCCATCGACTCCCAGCCGGCCCAGTGATATTTGTCCTTGCCGTCATTTTGCCTCCAGAAGAACTTGGCAAATAGGGATTCAAGAGAGTGGAGCACCTTCTTGGGAGGGGAGCAAACGAGCAGGTTGTACATCGGGATGGATGATAGAACGTCTTTGATGAGGATCGTTTTCCCCTGGGGATAAGGTTGTGTTGTACTATCCCGCAATGAGTTTGCGGATCTTGTCTACGAGGTGCTCGTATATTCCTGAGTTGGCCTTACCGTATATCAGCGGACATCCGAGGTAGAGGAAGGGAGGGTAAGCCGTACGAAAGGAGGTCATGTTGGCGAGCAAAGTGGAGCGGGTTCTGTCAGCTTTGTGATGGGTGTAGATGACGCTCTTATTATTGTTGACGTGCTGTCCAGAGCAGGCAGTATATTTGGCAATCATGCACAGGATGACCTCGATCGATCCGCTGTCTCCAGAGGAGAAGATGAGGATATCGTCGGCGTAAGCCAAGTGAGTGATGAGGGGGCAGCCGGTGGTGGTGTGGAAGTGACTAAAGCCAGACATGTTGGGCATACTATTAAGGCTTCTGCTGAGGGCTTCGACCGTAATTATGAAAATGGTGGAAGAGGGCGGGTCCCCCGTCTAACCCCGCAAGTGGAACAAAAGAATCCTGCTGCCTGGTCGTTGATGACGGTGGAGAACCATGCATTGTTGATCGATCTGAAAATGATGTCAATCCATGGTTCGGAGAAGCCGAAGGCCCTTAATATCCAGATCATGAATTGCCAGTCCAGACGGTCGTACGCCTTCTCCATGTCAAGTTTGATGGCCACGTTTCCTACTTCGACGGGAACTTCATACACGTGATCATCTCTTGAGCTAGGAGGATGTTGTCTGATATGTTACGACCTTTGACAAACCCGTTTTACTCAACAGAAATGATCTTAAGGAGAAGATCGGACATTCGATTGGCGACGATCTTGGATATGATTTTTTTGGTGAAGGTACAGAGGCTGATCGGACGGAAGTCTTTAAAGGACTCAGGATTGTCTTTTTTGGGGATAAGGATGATGTTGGCGCATGAAATTGAATTGGGGTATCTAGCCCCTTGAAGAAAGGCTACAGTAGCTTCAACTAAGTCTGTTTTAAAGGTGTCCCAGCAAGCTCTAAAAAATACCTCGTTGAAACCGTCCGGCCCTGGAGCGCTGTGCTCGTTAATGGACCAGACCGCCGCTTTAACCTCCTCCTCCGAGGTGGTGGCCAGCAGGGTGTCGTTATCGTGTTCGCTAATGAGGGAAGGGATAACGAAAAATAACGACACGTCCTTAACAACCCGCTCTTTAATGAAGAGGTTGGAGTAGTAATTCACAGCTGCAGCCTGAATATCGACCTGGTCGTCCACCAGGTTGCCGTTGTCATCAAGAATCCGGTGTAGTTTTAATTTGTTTCTGTGACCTTTGATGCAAGCATGAAAGAATCTTGTGTTCCGATCTCCGTCGGTATCCTAAGTCGATCTGGCTTTTTCCCTCCAAAAATTGGTCTCCACTCTTAGCCTGTATTTAAGAAGAGCTCTGGCAAGGTTGAGAGAGGCACGGTCCTCCGGAGATTTGGTGCTGGAGAATGCGGTCTCCGTACGGGTGACGTCATCCTCCGCCTCTCTGATAGCCTGGAAGATGTTTCCGTATGCCTCTTTGCTCCAAGATGATAGGGCCTTACGAGTGGCTAAAAGTTTAGCCGCCATCCGGGCCATAGGGTTAAGAACCAAGACGAAATTTCTGGCATGAGCAGCGATGTGCTGGAATTGGGGATAATGTCGCCAGAAGTCGAGGAAGCGAAAAGATTTCTTGTTGGTGGTATGATTATTGCTGAACTGGATAAGGAGAGGGGAGTGGTCCGATTCAGTGGAGTTCAGGTGGGAGAGGTTAGTGATCAGGCCCATGTCGGATCAACCTTCGTTGATCATCGCCCGATCTAAACGGGAGTACTTTCGCCGATGACCCTCCTGTATGTTGCACCAGGTGAACTCGCTGCCGTGGAAGGGGATTGGGGTGAGGTTCCCAAGAAAGGAAAAGTTGTTGAAATCATCCATCGCCGGCTGGGGAGGAGGGCGTCCTCCGGACTTTTCCTCTCTGTTAGACACCGTGTTGAAATCTCCGATGCAGAGCCATGAAAGCCCCTGAGAATGGACCCCAGAAGGTCTGTCCAGAGCAATCTGCGCTCGGGGATGTCGCAGCTGCCATGGACCGCGGAGAGGACGGAGCGGGACTTGAGGGCTGGGTGCTCAACCCAACATGTAAGGGCCTGGAGCGAGTCTTGGATGATGCCAAATTTGAAGTCTTGCGCAAGTAATATCCAGATGTCATTGCCGCCGACAATGGCATACGGGAATCCTAACTTGAGTTGAGTGGCTTTTATTCTTTTTTGGGGGATTTTTGGTTCTATAATGATTAAGAGGTCTATACGATGAGTCTTCTTGAGGCTGAGGATTCTATTCATCGTCGGTTTATTGTCGAGACCCCTCACATTCCAGGAGACGATGTTAAGCATCTGATGAGGAAATGGGGTGCGAGTGACTGTGCTTCGTGGCGGACCTTGTGGTCCTTGGCGTCGTCTGCTTTTGATTGTTTTTGTTCTTCTTGGAGAAGGTTTTTTTGGTGAATGTGCTGGTGGGCCGATTTCTTCCAGTTTCTTTGTTTGTCCGACTTGGGTCGCTGCTTCCCTCGACGTCAGTAGAGGTGAAAGCTGGCTCGTTGTCTTGTTCTTCCAGGGCGCATAAGGAGTTGCCACGGTCCAGAAATCTTGCTTCCTTGGCTTGCCAAAATCTGCTGGTTAAGGTGTGGCTAAACTTGGTTTGAGCGTCCAAAAGGTGAGGGGAGAGAGATCGAGGGGGCTCCGGGTCTGCTGAGAGGGCGGTGGCGGGGGACCGGGGTGCCACGACCTGCTCGGAGCTGCTCGCCGACGAGACCTTTCCAGGTTGTTAAGAGAGGTCGACAGGTGGTTGGGTGGAGTGGTGTATCCTGTGGGGGTGTGGGATGGTGATGTCAGTTGGATTGGGGAGTTGGGTGATAAGGGCTATATCAGTGTCTGGGTGGTGAGTGGGACCGCTGATCTTGGGGCAATCTTGTTGTTCGGGGGTGCTGAAAGGGAGCTCACTGGAGTCATTGTGGTCTTCGTCGGAAGTAGTGCCTGATAGAAGATCGAACGTATTATGGAGGGGAAGGGTGGATAGAGTGAAAGGGACGATAGCGGAGCTGGTCCTGGCGGTCGAATGAGGGTATGGGCGAGTCTGACTGTCGCTCTAAGGGAGGGGATCTGGATTTGAGTTGTGGATGATAACGGCAGAGCTGGTCTTGGCGGTCGTGGCAGGGAGTCTTTGAACTGTCGGCACGTGTGGGGGGCGCTTGCTGGACTTCTTTAGTTCGGGGTGAGCGCGAAAGCAGTACTGCATTAGGTGTCCGCTCATCTGGCAGTATTTACAGAAGATTATATTGTTGTTATAGACCAGCGGTTGGCTGTGTGTTTGATCTCCGAGCTTGATATCTATGATTTTGGGAGGGTCATTCGCGATGTCTAACTCAACACAAATCTTTGCGTAATTGCACTTGGAAAGGTTGCGAGTTTCTTCGGCGATGCTACCAGAGTCCCGAATGAGCTGGCTATTCGTTTGAGAGCAGCTGCAGGGAAGTAGACCAGGGGGAGGTTGGGTAGGGTGATCCATGTGGAAATGATTGTTGAATCAATTTTTGGGTTGAAATCGGGGGACCATTTGACCACCTTGGCGGTCTGTATGCCCATTCTGGCCGTGCCCTTGGCTCGAACTATGGCAAAGTCCGAATCGGATGAGAGATGTAAAAGCATATGCTTGGGGTAGAGCGGCGCGACCCGGTAGGCCGTGGAGAGGCCCCACATGGCAATGATTTCTGTGGCAACAGAGATCTTCGGACAACCGGATCCGAATTTGAGCACAAACGACTTAGAGAAGGAGGTGGACAGGGAGGAGATCTCCGACGCGGCGAAGGGGACCCGGATGGGGTCGTCGTCGGCGGTATGCGGGAGCTTAACGTCAGGGAGCAGGATCTCCACCGTCGGAGAAGGTAATCGCCAACCCCGATCCGGTCGTAATGCCTCTGCGTAAGAAGCACGGGGTAGAGGGACAGTCGCACTGTCCGGGAGGAAGGAGTCGCCGGATGGTGCCTCGAAGGATAGGGGCCGAGAAGCTACGGGGGGCTCCGGTGCCGCAAGACCGACTCCGGGGTTGAGGTGGGTAAAGGTGGCGAGTGACATCGCAGTCGCCAAAGTAAGGGGGAAACGACATGGGCCTGGGGTGGTTGATGGTGCACCAGGGTGGTCGGTGTGACACCGCTAGAAGGCAATAGAAAGGGGAGGCCCGGGACGGGGATGTCCGCACAGGCAGGCGCCTGGGAAAAAGAGGCTAGCTCCAAGGTGGGGCCCGAGCAGGCGACGGCCTGTGGGTGTGGGTAGTCCGCGCAGAAGCAACCTGGGGATCCGGGACCTGACCCAACAAGGGGGGCCTATTGGGAAATATACGAGGAATGCAAAGGGAGGGCGGTGGCATAGAGCGGCGGACAGCGGGGCCCACAAAAAAGAGTCCGCGTAGAACCCAGAGCACACCCGCGAAGAGGGGGAGGCGGCTAGGCCCGTAGAAAGTTGGGGGCCCACATGCCCGGGTTGCGCCATGGAAGGCCCAACGAAAGGCTTTGTCGCATAAAGTTCAGAGCCAATCCGCGTATGCGTAGAAAGGGAGGTTATAGTGCTCGCGTATAGTAGGAGACCCAAGTTCCCGGGTGAGCTGAAGTTAACGCTCGCCAGTCGAGGGGTGTGGCCCCCGAGGGAGCAGCAGTACATGGGAAACGATGCATGTCAGGACGCGTGGCTCGGCTCCATGCACCACACCGGGGAAGGGGGAGCCGAGGCAGGGCCTGTGGAGCACGCGGATCGAGGGAAGGATGACCGAGGCAGGTCGCTGATCATGGAGAGGGTGACCGAGGCTGGCCGGCCGACGCCTACGGGTGGAGGAGGTGGCCACCGAAGTGGTGGTACGAACCCAGGGGGCGCCCGGGCTGGCGAGGACGGCTCTGGAAGGATCGAAAAAGGGGCCCATCGGAGCTTCTCAGCGAGCTTGGTGGGGGGCCTGCCGACCAGGACGAGCTGCTCTCGCGTCCAGGTCAGGGAGGGGCGAAAAGGAGGGGGAGGAGGGGGGAAGTCGAAAAAGGGGGAGGTGGAAGTCAGGGACAGGTGACTAGGGGGAGTACCCCGGGCTGGGGACAAACGTCTCTCTCCACCGCCTGGTACGGCCTGTCCGACCAGCGTCACCGCAGGGAAAGATGCTGCCGCCACTACCGAGGGAACGACAGCCGAGGACGAGGAAGAGGGAGGCGGCTCGAGAGCCGGGACTGAGACTGCGAACCACGGCGGGGAGGAGGCCACTTCTGGGGAGTCAAGGGTGGCGGAGGGGGTAGCGCCCGGCGACGGGGAGCAAGGAGGACCGGGGGAGACCGCACGGCAGCGGAGAGCAAGTCTGCCGTCCACGTGGGAAGATGCCGGGGGAAGGGCGAACCGAGAATAGAGGGGAGGGAGGAGCGAGGGGGCCGACGACGGAGACCGAGGTGGGGGGCGCCGGGGCGCACGAGGAGGCTTGCTCCTCCGGCGATTACGGGACAGGGAGGGGGAGCCGAGATCGGGAAGGAAAAACGGGGGGGTGGGGTGGGGTCCTGAAGACCTCGGACGCCTAGGACGTTCGAGGGGGGCGGCTTGGACGAAGAAGGGAGGTGGCGAGGAGGCATCGGGAAGGAAGGGGTGAGGGGGGCGGCGGGAGAGGGGGGAGAGATCAGCCGGCGCTGGTCGGAAAGGGAAGGCCATGGGCAGGGGAAAGGAGGGGGGGGGGGGCGGAGCTCTTGGACATGATTTTTTAACAATATATATATATATATATATATATATATATTTTTTTTTTTTTTTTTTTAACAATATATATATATATATATATATATATATATATATATATATATATATATATATATATATATATATATATATATATATATATATATATATAACCACCACCACCATCAAAGCCAACTCAAACCCTAACCCTAATTTTCTTGCTCAGCCTCTCTCAATGGCGCATACCAAGTAGACGGTCCGTAAGTCCACCGGCGGCAAGGCCCCGTGCAAGCAGCTGGCCAGCAAGGCCGCCCAGAAGTCTGCCCCGGTGACCGCCGGGGTGAAGAAGCCCCACCGCTTCCGTCCGGGCACCGTCGCCCTCCACGAGATCCGCAAGTACCAGAAGAGCACCGAGCTCCTCATCCGCAAGCTCGAGTTCCAGCACCTGGTCCGGGAGATTGCATAGGACTTCAAGACCGACCTCCGCTTCCAGAGCTCCGTCGTCGCCGCGTTCCAAGACGCGACGGAGGCCTACCTCGTCAGCCTCTTCGAGGACACCAACCTTTGCATGATCCTTGCGAAGAGGGTGACGATCATGCCCAAGGACATCTAGCTCGCGAGGAGGATCCGCGGGGAGAGGGCTTGAGTTGTGAGAGGATCTTCCTTATTCCTTTTTGAATTAGCGTTTGTAAAAGAAGTTCAGTTCTGTTCTAATAGGAATTTATGACTTTTTACAATTATAATATTTGAATTGATGTCTGCAATTTTACAGCAGCTGAATGGCTGGTAGAATTGATCCTATAAGGGATCTATATGCAATATTTTGAAAATTTTAGAGGGATCTAATATATATCCTTATATAATAGAGACACAGATGTTTGCAGAGCTATCCTCCCCCCCGAGCGCCTGCCTTCTTGGCCGACACCCTCCGCCGCTAGCCGATGGCCGGAGTCGCGCCCTCCCCACGCCTTCTCTCCGCCGCCGTGGATCATCTTCCTCCTGACCTTTTAGCCCTCTTCGACCGCTTCCCCCCGGCGTCCCTCACCCCTCCTCTGTTGGGCGCCGAGACATCCTCCGCCCCCAACACCGGCCAAGCCATCTCCGTTCCCTGCGACTCGGCCTCCCCCTTGCTTCCTCCGGAGGTCCTCTCCCCTCCCCTGTGGTCAACGCCGCCTCGGGCGTGCCGACCCCAGCGTCGGAGCTGCTTTCTAGCCCCTCGGATTCCCGTTCGCTGATTTTAAAATTTGAAATCCCGCTTTCTGGCCTCGCTCCGCGTGCTATGCGCCATGGAGGAGGCGCAGCTGGGGGCCCTTCGCCCCTTTGGGCGTATGTCCCCCTCATCCCTATCTCTTGGGCGCATGGCATCCTCCCCTCTCGGGCGCATGGCCCACTTCGGCAGGGTCGGCACCCGTCGCTTGGTCTATCCCCCTCCACGGGCGCATGGTCCCCGCCATCGTCTTCCAGGGCTCTCCCTTTCGGTTCCTTGGGCGCATGGTTACTTTCTTCTTCCGCTGGAGGCGCATGGCCCCTCGTTCCCCCCTGGGCGCACGGCCTCCAGGAGTGGGCGCATGGCCTCCTGCCTCCAGCGCTCTGGCCGTCCGCCAAGAGACCCCCATCGATGCTTCTCGATTTCTGCAGGAGTGGGCGCATGGCCCCCTCCTCCAGGCGCTTAGCCTGCACCCCCAGGCCCCCCATTCTTCTCTCCCGGCCGGTTTCCTGTTGGGCTTTGTGATATCGGGGAACGCGGCTCCCTTCCCTCTTCCGGCGCTGAGCGTTGGCCCCTCGGACCCCCCTTCTCAGTCCGCCCATCTCGGACTTCCGAGCTCGGGAGTGGTTGCAGCTCCGGCCAGCGCATTCCCAGACGACCTCCTGGCTCTTGGCCCCTCCCTGTGGGCTCCATCCTATCCGTCGGCATGCCATCTCCCCTGGAGCCGGCCCCCCAGCCCTTCTGCAGGCTCTTTCTCCTCGTCCGTTGGCCCGAGGTCTACTCCAGTTCCTGTTCCCAACCTCTCGGTTGTCCCGCATCCATCCAGCCCACGGCCCTCTCCTTGCGGGGTCCTGCCCCACTCAGCTCCTAGTGCCCCTCCACCTTCCTTCGCCGACATGCTTAGGTCGGACCGAACTGTCTCGAAGGGTCTTTTCCTTCCCGACGTGCCTCTGCCCGAGATAGTTTATAATGAGGAGTCTCAGATCCCGATGGTTCCGTTCTTGTCCTAAGAGCTCGCCTCACTCTCTTTCTTATTCCTCCATACTTTTGTCCTCAAATTCTCCAATGGTTGCCCGAATCTTGATAGGATAAAGGAGGTTATCGCCAGCTAGAGGCTGATCGCTGCTTACCGCGTTGCTCCCCTGGACCCCAGACACTTACTGCTACACCTCTCCTCCGAACTCGACCACAGGTCCGTGTGGTCTAAAGGGACCAGCAGGGTGGACTCCCACCTTATGAAGATCATCCGGTGGTCTCCGGACTATAACACCAAGGTGGATTCTGCTACGGTTGCAGCCTGGGTGACCCTCTCCAACCTCTCCCTCATCTGCTTCGTTCCTGTGGCCCTTAAACAGATCTCCAACTCATTCGAGACATATGTGGCTACGGCGGCAGAAACCAGCAACCTTACTAAATCCTATTATGCCAAAATCTGTGTAGAACTTGACCTCTCAATCGAACCCCCAACCAAATTCTCATTGAGCTAGGCGACCAGACACACACACAGCGTATATTCTACGACAATCACATCATTTTCTGCAAACACTGCCATCTCCGGGGACACCTAACAGAATACTGTTTCTGTCTCCATCCAGACATAAAAAGGAACAAGGCTCGGAAAGGAAAAGAGGCTAAGGCTAACAAGATTCAACAACCGATCAGAGAAGAACAGCCGCAGCAAATGCTGCTGCGACAGAACTTCCACGTCAGATTCAATGACGGTGAAGGCTCGCCTGCCAAGGTAGCCAAATCAGGAATAATCCAGACTCAAAACCTATCCCACTCCCTCCCACCTCTATCCCTCTCTCCAACCAATTCATGGCTCTGAACCAGGTCGTCAACGAGCTTGCTCTCGAGGTCTTCGATGAAGCTCTTGAACCTAGTCGACCGAGCTCAGAGATGGCCCTTTCAACGGATATCCTAATGACCGATGCTGTGGCCTCCCTGCTAGACTCGGTAGCACCCCCAACCGAACCATCTTCCGAGCATTATCCGTCCGAGGAGGCCATCACAACCGAAGCCCTAGCGATCCTAGGGCCGGAACAGGTCATCAGAGGATAACAGGTCATGGTTGCAGGATTTCCCCTTCTATCAGCCGGAGAACTAGTTGAAGGAGTAACAGAACCTGAAGACACCCTCACCATACCCTCCGAAGAGGCCAGCATGGACTCAGTAGGAGAGAGGATCAAAATTCCCCCGATCTTAGTCGTAGAATCTACCGCAGCCATCCATATGGCCTCGAGGGCTTCCACCAATAACAAAAACATAGATAAAACAGAAGCATCAGAGCCGTCGATCATTCGTACCAGAGCCGCAACCAAGCGGACCAAAAATTCCTCCACCAACAACATTAATGCTTAATATCCTATCCTGGAATGTTCGCAGCCTGGCCAACAAACCTACCACGAGACGTTTATCCAGTCTCAAGAAACTTCACATGATCGACATTTTGATTGTCATTGAACCAAAGATCTCCCCCAAGAGAATAAAGTCCATTCAGCTGCAGCTAGGATTCACTTACGCAGTGGCTGACAACCATGACATTTGGATCCTCTGCTCGAAGGACGTCAGGATCGGCGTCATCCAAGACTCCACGCAAGCCCTCTCATGCTGGATTGAACACCACTTTCTCCCCAAGCACGCCATTATATCCGCGGTCCACGGCAGCTGTGATGTAGCTGAATACAAACAGCTCTGGAACGACCTCTTCTACTTCCACCTCAACCACATCAGCCATCCTTGGCTTTGCATTGGGGCCTTCAACGCAATTACCTACAGAGAGAAGAAATTCGACGGCCGACCGCCTCCCCAAACGGCCATGCAAGACTTTAACAACTTCATTTTCAACGCCAACCTTGCGTCGATCCAATTTACTGGTAACGAATTTACCTGGTGCAACATGCAGGAAGGTGATAGACGACAATACTCCCGTCTTGATAGGGCTCTCACAAACAACCTTTGGTAGGGTATGGGGAGAACATACAGACTTTTTCATTAGAATGCTACCGAATCCGACCACGTGCCACTCCTGGTTGAGATTAGGAGCACTTCCAATCATATCAAAAAGAACTTCAGGTTCCTCGACTTCTAGAGCGAACACCCACAATTCAGGTGCATGGTGAGGAAGCTTGGAACCAAGCGAACTCTCCCGACCCGCTCACCAGGGTGGCTAATAAGCTTGAGGCTACCAGAAAAGCTCTAACGGGATGGAGTAAACAGGCGTACGGGGACATTTTTCTGGCTGTTCGCGTAACGGAAGATGACGTCACTCACGCCGAGACCTTATTCGTCAATAACAGGTCACCTCAAGCCAGGACCGCCCTTAATCTCACTAAAGCTATCCTCAAATTCCGGCTGAAAGTCGAAACAGACTTTTGAAAACCGAAAGCGAGGCTCAGATGGGACAGCGAGGAAGACAAAAACTCGGCCTATTTCTATTCATGCGTCAACGACCACAAACAGAAACTCACCCTTCATCAGATAAAAGATGACTCGGGTAATATTATCAGCAACCAACGAGGCATCCAAAAGGCGGCCGCCAAATTTTACTCTCAACTGTTCACCAAAGAGCGGGTTCATAGAGACAACATCTTTCGAACAGAAATCCCTCACCTCATCAACGACGCTGATAACATCCAACTGGATCTCCCTCCGTCCGAGCAAGAAGTGAAAGACGTAGTCTGGGCCGTGGATGCTCACAGCGCACCAAACCTAGATGGATTCTCGAGGGTCTTCTTTAGAGAGTGTTGCGACATTGTCAAGAAGGACATCCATGAAGCGGCTACGACATTCTTCCAAGGAGCAACCTACCCAAAAGCCATATCATCTGCCAACCTTATCCTCATCCCGAAAAAGGATAACCCTAAAACTTTCTTGACTTCCGGTCCATTAGTCTGTGCACCTTCACCAACAAGATCATCTCCGAGATCATCGCCTCTCGCATGTCAAACTTGCTCCCCAAGATCATCTCCGAGGAACAAAGCGGCTTCGTCACATCTAGGATAACATAATACTTGCTCAAGAGTTAATTACCTACATGAAACTCCCTGCTAGAAGTGGCAACTGAAGAACAGATGGCAACTCTAAAGGGGGTGAATAGAGTTTATAACGATAATAGTTAATTAAAAATTTAAACTCTTTCACAATCTAAGAATAATCAGAGTAAGTGCGGAAATAAATAAGGAGCAAGAAAGCATACGCAAACACAGTCGATTTTAACCTGGTTTCACTCGTGGAGGACTAGTCCAGGCCTGAGAACTCTAGCTCAGGATTAAATCAACTATTTGTGAAATAGTAGTTACACCCCGTGCCTTTTTTTCAGAAGAGCACGTCAACTTCTTACAAAGGATCGCAGTGGCGATGCTTGGAGTTTTTCAAGCGACTTCTTGAACTCTTGCACAAGACTCCTAACTGAGAGATGCTGAGCACTCGAGACTTAGGAAGCTTGTGGCTAGTAGATGAAGAAGGGTATGTCTTATATTGAGCTTTAGAGAGAAGAGAAGAGAAGAATGGATGAATGAAAATGAGAAAATTCTTGGCCTATTTATAGGGTTTTATCAAGAAGAATTCGGCCAGAATTCTGGTAGGAATTTTCAAATATTTGGCCGTTGGACAACTAGCAACTAGCCAACCCTAAAAATTAGGGTGCTAATTTTTAGGGGACAGAGTTTGGCCCGAACTCTGTGTGGAGGCAGAGTTCGGCCCGAACTCTGTCTCCAGAGCACAGAATGGGTCCAAGGGTCCAGTGGGCTGATTTTGGATGTAGAGCTTTATGGATTTCGATAGGTTATGGGTTGAGTCTCAAGAGCCCAGCATAACTCAGCTTACAATTATTCTAGACTCAATAAATATAAAAGTACAGACTCGAAAAATGACTCGCATTTGCAAAACTGAGCTGTCGTCTGGCTTGAGCTGGATGTAGTCGTCGTGTGTCGTATTGAATTATCACAAGTATTATTTAGTCAATGTTATCAATATTTGGTTGACTGTGACTTTGTGTCAACAATCTCCCCCATATTGATAATTGATAAAATAATAATTGTATATTCAATATCCATACCTGGATACATATAACGACATAGCTCCCCCATAATTAGTACCGAGCTTAAGAATAGCTCCCCCATAAACAATGCTGTACAATGCTGTGAATCTTGATGGCCTGTTAAAAATATTCTTCCAAAAGCACATATAAACCAAACAGAATATACACATATCTTTCCCTTTTGGCATTTAGCAATATGAGATATATAAATAATAACTGGCAAACACACCCAAAAGAGAAGAAACTGCATATAAACTAAGATAATAACCAAGAGTCATAATGACATAGAAACTGATAATAGAACTGCCAAAGCCTCAAAAGCACAACTCATAATAAGACCACTACAAAGCAAGTACATAAAAGCAACTAAAGTAAAATGCATAAACATAATCTAAGATCCTCAGTAGCATCATCAAGAGTAGTCCATATCCATCATCGAGCATGAGAGGGCCCGGCGCCGTCCGATGGATCAGTAAAGGAGCGACGTGGGTCCACAAATGCCACATCCGGATCCATGTAGCGACGAACCCAAGGGTCATCAATACGAAATCCCTCACGATCTGGGTCTCGCTCCATAGAAATGGGCATGGTAGGATAGCGAGACATGGAATACCGAATATCATACAGCGAGTTGCTGATAGCACTCATCTGCAAAGTAGTCCGGTAATCCAGCTGAGTCCATCGATCGTCCTCCAAAGTGAAGCTATCTCGGAGCATGGCCTGAAGAGACTCAAGAGTGGCAGGAGGAGGAAGAGGATCCTGTCCAAGAGGAGGGGCATCTGGCTCATCATCAGAATGCTCAGACACTACTGGTGAGCCAATGGCCGCCTGAAGCCTCCTTGCCTTAGAGAGGAAGACAGGGGCAGGTAAGAATGGACACTCATCAAGGGGTACATGAAACGTATGAAAGATCATAGGAAGGTATAATGCATAAACCAAAGATCTTGGTTTCTTCCTACTGTTGATCATCCAATCCATCATTGTGCGTGGAAGGTTAAAGGGAACATAGAAGTGGAGATGGTACAATGCTGAGATCTCAAAATAAGTGACTTCATCGGTAGAACCCGCTTTGGGTAGAATGGTGTTGAAAATGATCCGATGAAGCTCATAGAATAAGGATTGAGGAATTTTGCCAAAAGCTTATGAGGACGTGTGTTAGGGCTACACAGGTCGTCCTTGAAGCTTTCTAGTGAGATTCCTTTGGAAAAGATAAAGGATCTAGCTTTTACAAGCTTTTCCTAAGAATTAGGCTCTTGAAGCTCAAGATATTCGGCCAATTCAAAATCATCAAAGGAGATATCAATTCCCGCAACTCGTGAATAAATATGAGTGTCATCATGGGTTAAGTTGCAGTAAAATATTTGAATGGCACTACGATAAATGACCGAATTTGAGGTAACGAGTTCATCAAGGCAAAGGTCATGAAATAGTGCATCATATTGTGAGAATATAGTAAAGTTGATGGGGTATCCCGCAAATACTGGATGTGTCCAAAAATCACTAAACCAATCGTTTGAGGCGTCTAGTGATACAAAAATTCGGTCGTCGTAAGTGTTTAGATCATGGGGACGTGGAGGATTGAATAACGGATGGATTTGTTGTTCAATGGCCGGTGCAACGGGTGGTGCAACGGGCGGTTCAACACGTGGAGGAGCATTCGACGAGGATGCTCCCTCTATCCGAAGTCTCTTTCTGCGGTTAAACAGACGAGGAGCCATAACATAATGGATAATAAAAGAAATTGAGATATAGAAAAGTAAGGAATTATACCTCAAACTAGTGATGAACAATGGAAGAGAATTGAAAAATAAGCCTTCTCCTTGAGTTTGGGAAAGAATGGAGCACAAAAGAGGAGAAATTAGGGTTAGGGTTTTGAAAGAATTGTGTTTGAGAAGGAGAAAAGGTGGTAAGAAAGAAGGAGAGGGAAGAGAAACCGAATATAGGGGAAGGGTTTCTCTTGGTCGGACCTAATCATGGCCATTGGATCTAATTTAGATCAACGGCTGGGACTGTTCCCGGTTCTGGAACAGTCGGGCCGAATTCGGCTCGAACTCTGGTAGGAGCAGAGTTCGGCCCGAATTCCGTGTCCTGGTCACAGAACAAGAATCAGGCAGAAACAGACAAATATTGGTTAAGTAACAGACAAACCAATATAAGATAAGAGTATAAAGATAGGAAAGATCCAATTAGTAAACAAAAGAATAACAAAAAGTGAGTTTGAAGCAGCAATATGAAATTGAAATCATAGCATTTTAGCATGTGATAAATGAAAATGAACCATATAGTAAACAAGGAATTATATCATAATTCAATATTTTGAAGCTGCCATGGGTTAGCTGCAGGGGCCGGATCCCAGCTAGCGGTAGTCCTGAGGACTAGTGCACCGTGTCGCTTAGGCTTTTACGCCTTGTTGTCAGAAGGACCCTTTCGGCTTGTATCCATAGTAAGTTCATCACAATAGAATCAAGATATACTCAATATTTACGCAGGTTTATCTTAATTTACAACAGCTTCATCTAAGATTCCAAGTTCATGACAAAGAAAATTGAAGCGCTCTTCGGATAATGGTTTTGTGAAGAAGTCTGCTAACTGATGATCAGTGTCAATAAATTCTAAGTTAATCGTGCCATTTTGCTGATGATCACGCAAAAAGTGGTGACGAATTTCAATGTGCTTCGTGCGTGAGTGACAAATAGGATTCTTAGTAAGATTTATAGCACTAGTGTTATCACAAAAGATTAGAATATGTATGAAAGATAAATTATAGTCTTCAAGGGTTTGCTTTATCCATAGAATTTGTGCTCAACAACGCCCAACTGCGATGTATTCAGCTTCTGTTGTGGATAGTGCGACAGAATTCTGCTTCTTGCTAAACCAAGAGACTAAAACTTTTCCTAATAAATGACACGTACCGCTCGTACTTTTACGGTCGACCTTGCATCCGACGAAGTCAGCATCAGAGTAACCAATGAGGTCAAATGATATTGACTTGGGATACCATAGGCCTACTGTAACTGTACCCTTAAGGTATCGAATAATACGCTTAACCGCGGTCATGCATGATTCCTTAGGATTAGCTTGATATCTAGCACACAGGCAAACACTAAACATAATATCAGGGTGACTAGCAGTAAGGTAAAGTAGACTGCCTATCATACCTCGATACTTACGTTGATCTACGGGTTTGCCGCTATCATCTGGTTCGAGTTTGGTTGAAGTAGCCATAGGAGTGCTGATTGGTTTGACGTTGTTAAGGTCGAATTTCTTCAGCATGTCCTTTGTATACTTCGACTGACAGATGAAGGTTCCATTTGACATTTGTTTGACTTGCAGCCCAAGAAAGTAGTTGAGCTCCCCCATCATGCTCATCTCAAACTCGGTCTGCATACACTTGGTAAAATCTTGACAAAGGGTTTCATCAGTGGAACCAAATATAATATCATCTACATATATTTGTACTAAAAGAATAGTGTCTTTAAAAGATTTTATGAAAAGTGTGGTGTCAATTTTCCCTTTTGAAAAACCTTTCTCAAGCAAGAAATTGCTTAGCCGTTCATACCAAGCTCTAGGGGCTTGTTTGAGGCCATACAGCGCTTTCTTTAGCTTGAACACGTGGTCGGGAAATTTGTGATTTTCAAAGCCAGGAGGTTGTTTCACATAAACTTCCTCCTTAATAAATCCATTCAAGAAAGCACTTTTAACATCCATTTGAAATAATTTAAAATTTTGAAAATTTGCAAATGCACAAAGCATCCGAATGGATTCCAATCTAGCAACAGGAGCATACGTCTCATCGTAGTCGATACCTTCCTTTTGGTTGTATCCTTGAGCTACTAGACGAGCTTTGTTGCGTGTGACTGAACCATCTTCATTCACTTTGTTTCTAAAAACCCATTTGGTACCAATAATCGAGTGATTAGCTGGTCTAGGAACGAGTTCCCATACTTGGCTCCTCTCGAATTGGTTGAGTTCCTCTTGCATAGCAGAAATCCAAAATTCATCATTGAAGGCTTCTAAAATGTTTTTTGGCTCAATTTGTGAAATAAAGGCAGTGCTAGCAATAGAGTCTCTTAATGATGATCTAGTAGTTACTCCACATGAAACCTCGCCGATCACCAAATTTTCTGGATGTGATGGCTTGAAAGAGAATTTCTTTGGCAAGCTCTCCAGAGAATTTGTTTCGGTTGTGGTGTTCATTGGAGTAGACGTTGATGGCTCAACATCATCATCAAGAGTAGCTGCTGCACTGTTATCTTCATCAAAAGTCACATTTGTAAACTCTTCCACAATTAATGAGCGTTTGTTAAAAACTCTATATCCCTTGCTCTTGGCAGCATAGTCAAGGAAAATACCATCGTCAGCTTTGGCATCAAATTTGCCTAAGTTGTCTTTGGTGTTAAGGATAAAACATCTACAGCCAAAAACTCTAAAATAAGAAACATTTGGGGTTCTCCCAAACCAAAGCTCATAGGGTGTTTTCTTCGTAATAGGACGAATAAGCACCCTATTTAAAATATGGCATGCTGTACTGACAGCTTCAGCCCAAAAGTATTTCGGAAGTGAAAACTTGTTCAACATGACTCTAGCCATATCGTCAAGAGTCCTATTCTTTCGCTCCACAACACCATTTTGTTGAGGAGTTCTTGGACAAAAAAACTCATGATCAAAACCATTGGAATCACAAAACTTTTCAAAATCAGAATTTTCGAACTCGCCTCCATGATCACTTCGGATTCGAGTAATCATGTAGCCTTTTTCGTTTTGAACTTTCTTAACAAAAATCTTGAAAACCGAAATAGCATCACTTTTATAAGTAAGAAAGAAAACCCAAGTAAATCTTGAAAAGTCATCAATAATAACAAAGGCATAGAGTTTTCCACCAAGACTGGCTACTCTACTAGGGCCAAATAAATCCATATGGAGTAGTTGCAAGGGTCTAGTAGTGCTTACAGAGTTTATGGAATGAAAAGATGACTTGGTTGCCTTATTCAACTCACATTCGGCACATACGGTGTCCTTTTTGAATGTGATGTCGGGCAAGCCTCTAACTAGCTTCTTGGTCGATAGCCTGGATATAGTATCCATATTGGCATGACCAAGACGCTGGTACCATAGTAACCGTTCATCTTTATGAGCATATAGGCATCTACCTGCATTATTAGTATCTATAGACAAATAGAAAATATAAATATTATCCTCTCTTACCCCTTCAAAAACAATGTCTCCTGTTGACCTATCATAAATAAGGCATTTGTTTTATCCAAAGTTAATGTCATAACCATGGCCAGCAAGATGACTGATGCTGAGCAGGTTATGCTTTAACTCGGTCACTAGGCAGACATCCTTTATTACGGGAGAGGGAGGATAACCAATAATACCATTACCTATAATATAACCTTTTAGGTTATTGTCGAAGGATACATATCCTTCTCTCTTCATCGATAGTGATGCGAAAAAATTTGCGTCTTCCGTCATATGCCGCGAGCATCCACTATCGAGAATCTACTTACTCTTAGTTGAGGAGGGAAGGTCCACCTACATCAAGAGTAGATGTGACCTTTGGTACCCAAGTTCTTGAGGGTCCTGAAAAGTTAGTTTTTGGAAACCATGTATATATCTTTCTATCTACTAATCTTTTAATTCTACAATGTGGTAAAATGTGTCCATGTAAGCCACAATAAGTACATGTAGCATTCCTATTTACATTAGGAGCATGCTGATGATGTCTATGAGGAGAAGTGTGATGATATGAAGATCCAGCATGGTGATGATGATTATGTGGAGTGGCATGGTGATATTGTCTATATGGTAAGGCATGATGATATTGTCTATATGGCATGACATGATGATTTCTATATGTAGAGTGATGTTGATTGTGTCTTTGTGCAACATGGTGATGATTGTATCTATGTGTAGCATGATGATTTTGTGACATGTGACAATTATTTCTACGTGCATGTAGTTTGTGTCCTTTGTGAAAGTGTGTGTATATATAAACATGATTATGAGCAGCATGTGGATGACGTGGTTGACTAGTATGAGTGGTTTCATGCTTTGTGTGTGTCTCATGTGATTGGATTTGAGGTTGAGCAACCTGTTTTCCCAATTTAGTCTCTAGTTTCTTAGAGACAGCTTGCAATTCAATAATCTTAGCATTCAAACCATGCATCTTAGTAATAGAAATCTTGTGTCTACTCTTTTCTTCTGCAAGCTCCGTGTTGAGTGTTGTGATTTCTTGTGTTTGTTGTTCAATGCGTGCTTCGGCATCATATAAGCTTATTTTAAGCTTAGATACTTCATCAGTGACATTCGTGGGTGAAGTATCTCTAATGTTATCAAGTAATAAAGAAAGTCTTTGTATTTCGACTTCATGACTTTTGATTTTGTCCTTGGCATGTTTGTATTTACCAATAATCTTTTTGTGATCACTAAGTAAATCGGTGAAAGCATCGCCAAGTTCATCAAAAGTGAAGTCGTTAAGAGTTTCGTTAGATACCTTGTCGGACGTCGCCATTAGGCACACATTAGCCGTATCTTGAGGAGAGTTCTTTTCTTCCTCGGAGTCACTAGCATCGCTTTCATGCCAAATGCTTGTGTTGGCATATTTCTTTGAGGAGGTCTTCTTGTATGGCTTCTCATAGCGGTTGCTCTTCTTCAAGAATGGACAGTCTTTTCGGACATGTACAGTCTTCTTGCAACTGTAGCAAGTTGGCTCTTCTTCGCCATCTTCTTGTGGTTCCTTCTTTCTTCGATTGAAGCGAAGGAATTTCTTGAAGTTGCGGACCATAAGGGCTTGATCATCTTCTGAGTCATCATCATCCGTCTCTTCGGGTTTCGCCCTTCGTCGGTGAGCTTTGAGTGCGATCTCCTTAGCCTTAGGAGCAGGGTCTTCGAAGTCCTTGAGGTCAAGCTTATGAGTCATTAGCTTTCCCATCAAGGTCTCCATGGATATGGTTGTGAGATCATTTCTTTCTATGATGGCTGTCACCTTAGGGTTCCAAATTTTTTGTAGCCCCCTAAGTAGCTTGCGAATCTTCTCGTGATTTGAATATTGCTTGCCGAGCAAAGAAAGGGGCTGATGATGTCGAGGAATCTTGTGAACATTTGCGTGATCGTCTCGTTTGGCTTTATCTTGAAAGCCTCGTATTCTTGAGTGAGACGGCTTATCTTTGATTCCTTGACTTGGGTGGTTCCTTCATGCGTCACTTCTAGAAGTCTCCGTACTTCGTGAGATGTGGTGTATGTAGATACCCTGTTGAACTCATTTCTGTCTATAGCACAGAATAAAGCATTAATAGTTCTCGCGTCTAGACTTGCCTGTTTCTTTTCCTCGTCAGAATATTTGTCATGTGATTTCTCAACGAGATCACCATTGACAACTATTCTGGCGGGCTTTTTGTAACCGTCAGTGACGATAGTCCACAGGTCAAAGTCTAGCGACTTGAGATAAAAGCTCATCCTTGTTTTCCAATACGTGTAGTTAGTTCCATCAAATAGGGGAAGCCTATGAGTGGACTGACCTTCACCGTGATTGGAAATCAAGGATTGTGTGGTTGCTATGGATCAGCTCTAGGATGTAAGTCCTTGTAAAGAGAACAGAGCTCTGGTACCAATTGAAGAACAGATGGCAACTCTAGAGGGGGGTGAATAGAGTTTATAACGATAATAGTCAATTAAAAATTTAAACTCTTTCACAATCTAAGAATAATCAGAGTAAGTGCGGAAATAAATAAGGAGTAAGAAAGCATACGCAAACACAGCCGATTTTAACCTGATTTCCCTCGTGGAGGACTAGTCCAGGCCTGAGAACTCTAGCTCAGGATTAAATCCACTATTTGTGAAATATTAGTTACACCCCGTGCCTTTTCTTCAGAAGAGCACGTCAACTTCTTACAAAGGATCGCAGTGGCGATGCTTGGAGTTTTCCAAGCAACTTTTTGAACTCTTGCACAAGACTCCTAACTGAGAGATGCTGTGCACTCGAGACTTAGGAAGCTTGTGGCTAGTAGATGAAGAAGGGTATGGCTTATATTGAACTTTAGAGAGAAGAGAAGAGAAGATTGGATGAATAAAAATGAGAGAATTCTTGGCCTATTTATAGGGTTTTATCAGGCAGAATTCGGCCAGAATTCTGGTAGGAATTTTCAAATATTTGGCCGTTGGACAACTAGCAACCAGCCAACCCTAAATATTAGGGTGATGATTTTTAGGGGACAGAGTTCGGCCCGAACTCTGTGTGGAGGCAGAGTTCGGCCCGAACTCTGTCTCCACAGCACAGAATGGGTCCAAGGGTCTAGTGGGCTAATTTTGGATGTGGAGCTTTATGGATTTGGATAGGTTATGGGTTGAGTCTCAAGAGCCCAGCATAACTCAGCTTACAATCATTCTAGACTCAATAAATATAAAAGTACAGACTCGAAAAATGACTCGCATTTGCAAAACTGAGCTGTCGTCTGGCTTGAGCTGGATGTAGTCGTCGTGTGTCGTATTGAATTATCACAAGTATTATTTAGTCAATGTTATCAATATTTGGTTGACTGTGACTTTGTGTCAACAGCAACATTACGATCAAACTGGACATAGAAAAAGCTTATGACAGGGTGGATTGGCAATTCATGATTTAGGCCCTCATGGGGTTTGGCTTTTCAGAATCCTGGATCAATATCATCGGGAGATCGATCAGCAACTCGTGGTTCTCCACGGTTATCAACGGTCAAGCCGATGGATTTTTCAAATCAAGTCACGGAGTCAGGCAAGGAGATCCTCTATCATCCACCATATTCATTATTACGGCAGACGCCTTGAGTAGAAATCTGAATAAGATGACCAGCACCCCGAACTTCCAGCACTTTCACACGGCCAGCGGCTGCCCGATAATCACTCACCTAGCCTATGCTGACGACATCCTCATTTTCACCTCTGGAGACGTCGGGTCGGTAGACGTGGTCCATAACACCTTGCAAAGATACGCCTCTTGCTCTGGCCAGAAGGTCAACCCCAGGAAGAGTGTCATCTACGCCCACCACAACATCAAGAGAGAGAACGCGACAAGTCTCTCCAACATCACCTCGTTCTCTATTAGTTACCCCCCTTTCAATACCTCGGATGCCCCCTTGTGTACGATAAATCTAAAGCCGGCATCTTCGAAGACCTCATCAACAAAATCAGAAAGAAACTGGAGGGGTGGCACAATGCCACTCTATCTCCGGGTGGCAAGATGATTCTTATCAAACAAGTTCTCACATCCATTCCCATATACACTCTCGCTGCTTGCTCTTCTCCCAAAAAGGTGCTCACCTCGATCGAGAACATCATCAGCAACTTCTTTTGGGGGCACAACGGTGGCCATTATCAAGCATAGTTGGGCAAGCTGGGACACTATGGCTAAACCAACTGAGGAGGGGGGCTTGGGCTTCGCAAAACTTTCTTACATCGCTGACTTCTTCGTGATGAAGCTATGGTGGAAGCTCCATACGAGTAGGAATTTATGGACGAGATTCATGAAGGCCATATACTTCAAGCACATTCACCCGTCACAGGCGATCGCCAACTGTAGATCTTTCGCGGCATGACGGCACATCATCACCGGACGTACTATTGCCGAACCGGTTATTCGTCTGTGTCTGGGAGACGGTGAGTCCTCTACCTTCCTTGAACGTTGGGCCGGAAAAACCTTGCTTTCTCATCTCTCAGAGGTACCGACGAACAACAGGATCAAGGATCTATAGGATGCGAACGGGAACGACTGGGATTGGGACAAGATTCGAGAATGGGCCGAAAACGAAGCAGAGGAGTGCGTCCGTCTACAGGGTCTGAAGATCAGCTCAGATGATAACGAGATCCGATGGTCAGCTAGTTCGGCTGGTGAATTCTCTGTTCGTTCGGCTAGACAGGTGGCTCGTGGTCTAGGGACGCCTTCATCGATCAATGTTGCCTTCTGGCAGACGTGCATCCCCAAGAAGTGGTCCATCTTGGTTTGGAGAGCCATCAGAAAGAAGTTACCGATCGACGATATTATGTACTCCATTGGATTCAACTTAGCCTCCGCCTGCAATTGTTGTGGAGATTGTCAAACGAAAACCATTGACCATATCTTTCGGCAGGGGGATCTACCTGTACTGGTCTGGACAGCGCTGTCCCACTATTACAGACAGGATTAGGTGGGTGGGAGCCTAAACGATCTATTAGCTGGGTGGGATAATGCCTCCTACGGCCACCAGATCGTAGCGAATGCAGCCACGTGGGTCTTATGGAAGAATCGAAACAAGGCAAGGTACGAAGACCACCAGTACAACGTGGATAGGCTCATTCGAAAAGTTCTCAGGCAGTGCCGTAAGATCAGGGGCATCTGTTCGCATGGCCAGACTAGTTTTTGGGAGTCTATCGTTAGCTAGGCTCCCAGTTTGGTTTTTGTGTTTTGTTGGTATACTTGTATAGGCGTCAGCATTTTGTGCCTTAAAGTATACTTGTACAGGCTTCAGTATTTTGAGCCTCTACTGAATAAAATGAGGGGTTTTCAAAAAAAAAAATATATATATATATATATATATATATTTATATATATATATATATATATATATATATATATATATATATATATATATATATATATCCTTTTATATATATATAAAGGGATATATATAATTGTAGAAGCATGGAAAAGAATAAAGAAAGACCTATGCGGCTCCAATAGAAGGATCCCCATGCGGCTCAGGATCTCCATGCGGCTCAGAAGTCCATGCGGCTCAGGGGTCTATGCAGCTCGGATAGATCCATACGGCTCAGAAAGGAGCCACGTGGCCTTTAAAATAGTTCTTCTCTACATTCGGCTGTATTTAATGCCCTGACGGCTGCTATGACAAAAAACAGCCATGACGGCTCTGACATAAAGACGCAATGATGACTGACATGATGGCGTATTCATGGAAAAGAGGAAAAATCTCCTTACGGCTGGCAAAATCCACCAAGTCCCGAGGCGACTCCATGCGGCTGCCCATCTGTATGCGGCTGCCTGTCCGTGTCCCCATGCGGCTGCCTATCTGCATGCGACTGCCTATCCCCATGCGGCTGCCCATCTGCATGCGGCTGCCTATCCCCATGCGGCTGCCCATCTGCATACGGCTACCTATCCCCATGCGGCTGCCCCTCTGCATGCGGTTGCCTATTTCCATGCGACTGCCCATCCCCATGCGGCTGTCCATCCACGTACGGCTGTATGTTTCATACGGCTGAGAGGACCCCCATATGCGGCTCGGCCAGGACAGTCCAGTTGAGATACGTGGCGCTCTTCGCTACAAGTGAGACACGTGGCAGCCTTATCTTCCATGGAATTATGGGTGTTAACAAATCCTAACAAAATCAGATTTATTGCGATCGTCATAATGGCCCAGATCAAATCAAATCAAACAAATTGGACACGTGACAGGCCATCACAAATCACGAATATTCATGGCAATCAACATTTATTGCCTACAGAGATTTGATACAATCTACATTAATTACCTAGATTTGCTACATTCAGAATTAATGGCCCAGATTAATTGATCCTTAACCGCCAACTTCTCAAGGAGGCAATCATTTGCAAACCCTAATGATCACACCCCCACTTCTATAAATAGCAAGGTGCCATTCCTTTGCGAAAAAAAGAAGGGAGAGAAAAAAGAGGGGAGAGGATTCTGAAGGAACGAGAGAATTCAGAGACATCCAGAGATCCAGCAACCGCAGGCGCAAGGGAGTCACCCCACACGTCCAAGAGCATTTCTTCACCGGAGCCAAGGCTGCGTCCGATCGTACAAGGAGTAAGGCAGAGCTGCCGTCGCTTTCCCAAGCCTCTACCGTCTCCCTCCAGAATAAAAAATAAATAATTGTACTTAGATTGCTGTACCTAGGTTTTTGCCCCTAGGCTTTCTTTGTACAAGCGAGTTTGTATTATGAAGTAAAAGTCCAGTCCTCCGATATAATTGTTCTGTTCTTTTATAATTCATGGCAAACACGATGGCGACTCTACTGGGGACAAACTTCTCCACGGCTGAGAAGTTGGTGATGTAATCGGATGCAGCCAAACTTGGCTCCACACAACAGAAGATGGTCGTCCACTTCGACCAACAGGCGTTTGAAGAAATGCTCTCCGACGGGAGCACTGGCCTGGTCCAGAAGCGAACCCGTACGAAGAAAGCTCGTAGGGAGTGGAGGCCAAAATCATTTGCTCTTCCCTAAGCTCTGGACGGAGTACTCTCTGCTGCCCAAGACGGCGAAGGCAACTCTCATTGTGGCTCCACTTCAAGCCATAGAGGACTCTGCTGTCCCCAAGCAGACAGAGGAAAGCACTATGATGCTGGACTTGCAGGGGAAAAGAGTGATTCTATGTGCTCCAGGAAGAAGCCGAACAAAGGCACTAGCCGCAGGCTGAAGGCTCATGCGGCCAAGATTGCCAGCCGCATGCATAATGTCCATGCGACCGAAACTACCAGCCGAATGCAGAATACCCATGCGGCTAAGATTTCCAGCCGCATGGAGGAGACTTATACGGCCGAGACTTCCAGCCGCATGAAGAAAGTCCATGCGGCTACGATTGCCAGCCGCATGAAGACTGTTGATTCCAGCCGCATGCTGTCTGCTCCACGCGGCTCAGTCTTCGATCACCTCTCCTATGGTCCTGATCTCTCATGCTTCCGAGAAAATATGTCTGACTCTCTGCAGCACCAATTAGACTCTTCCTACTATATGCCCTCACGCACTAGAGTGAAGAAGTCTAGGACAGCGCGAGCTTGGCGAGCTCAGTCCGCTGTCCCGACCTCTGACCATCTGAGCGTTCCACATACTGTTATGCGGGCCTCTGATGGGAAGTTGAACAGAACCACTCGAGTCCAGCCCCCGACGGCAAATGGACAAAGTGGTTCCCAAAAGTCTCCCAAAACCCAGGGAGCAAACATGGTCGTTCCAGACCCATCTGACTTGCGTGAGACTATCCTCCACAAGCACAAGGAAAGAGAAGAGGCCTCGGGGTGCAAAGAGTCCTCCCACGGACGTCACTGCACCCAAGTCATCGTCAACTGCTATTGCAATAACGCGACGGTACGAGAAGACCGGCAGTCCGTCTTCCAAAGACTGCAACAACTATGTTCAGAGGATGAGGCACTTCCCGTCGTCTCCTGTAACTCTGCTCAGAGAATCCCCGCCAGCAGGAGAGCAAAGAAAACAAATATTTCTAGCCCGAAGATTTCAACCACTATGACTAAGAAACTGTCGTCTAAACGGTTGCCCACCACCTGAGTTTTCCAAGGTACCCGTTCAAAAACGAAATCTGCTACAGTGGGAGATTCATCATCCACATCACTGGGGGTTGTTGGAATTGGGGGTAGCACTCCTCCGAACATTTACGACAATCCAATGTTCCAAGAAGACAAGCCGAGGGAAACAATTCTCCCATTAGATACAGCAGATCCCGACGTCCCCGAAGATGTCCACGACTCTCAAGACGAGGCAAACTCGGAAGCTGGGGGTACTATCCCTTCTAAATCCGAACCAGAGGAGAACATTCCCACATACCCCGATGACTTCTCGGTACAGGGGTATGATTCGGAGGGCACGTCATCCACCGTCCCTTTTACTTCTACTAATGTAAGGACGACATTCATGACAAACGACGAACAAGATGGTCCCAGTGATCGCCAACGCATCGACACTCTGGAGGCCATACTGCGCACTTTGGTCAAATCAGTGGACGAGATCAAAGCAGCCCTTCCTACTCTGCATGGAGGGACGCCTGGCCAAACAAACTTGGGTCCCACGATCAATACGGACTCGAATTCAGCAGCACCAAACCCGGGCAATAATCCTCCTAAAATATCAGCTCCCACCGCTGCGGATGAGGCCAGGGAGGCAAGAAGAGAGGTCCAGAAGCTCCGGGCCATGTTCCACGCCCGAGAAAACTGCCAAGACCTCAGGATACGGCAACCGTATCCCGCTGCGTGGAGAGATGTTCCCTTCCCACCAAACTATAAACCATTCCACATCAATCCATATGATGGAAAGACCTTCGCAAGTCGGTACATCACTTACTTCGAGGTCACCACCGACCATCTGTCCCATGACGATGCCATCCTTACACGATTATTCATCGGGGCATTGGAAGGGGTCGCCTTCGACTGGTACCGTAACCTGCCAGACAACTGCATCCACTCCTTCGCCAGCTTCAAACGCATGTTCTTGGAGAGATTCTACGAAGTAGGACAGGACATCATAATGTCCACCCTCATGGATGTCGTTCAAGGGAAAAAAGAGCTGACAAGGAACTATCTTGAGCAGTTTTGCCAAACCGTAATGAAGTTGCCATCTGGTAATCCGGATTCCTCCTTAATCGAAATTTGCCAAAAGAGACTGCTCCCAACAATCAGCCTCTGGATGGGTGAAAGTCAATTTATGGACTGGAAGACGTTTATCATCAGCGCCACTAGCGCCGAAGACAGGTTGAAGAAGGCTCGCCAACTGGGACTGCACATCTCGGAGGGAGAGGACAAGGGCAAGAGCCCTAATACCAACAACAATAATGGTGGTAACTCCTCCAACAATCGGGACAACAAGGGCAAGCAGGCTATGGTGGCGGACACAGCCCAGAAGCCTGAGTCAAAACCGACAGACAAGCAATGGCCGCAAATGACCTACTCCTTCGAAGACGACCATGTAAAGCCCATCTTGGACATGCTCATAAAAGGAGATAGAATTTAGCTCCCTCCACCAAGACGGGAACCTCGGCCGGCAGAAATGGAGAACCCAAAGTACTGCCATTACCACCGCTACGTCCACCATGCTACACACGACTGCTACTAACTAAAGCGATACATCCAACATCTCATCGATTCGAAGGCTCTGGCCATTGATTTCAAGGAGGTAACCGTGGCAGCCAACATAGTGTCCATACAGTTTGGCAGCTTACCTCCGACAGAGACTCAAGACGGCGTGATACCCATCCCTCGGGCGACAATGGAGATTGCTAATCTTTCACCTCCTCGAGATCAGGCTACTGGTCTAGTACCCCTTACCACGTCACGAGGAGAAGTCATGTGGGTCCATCCAGACTTGGTACCTAAAGTGACTCAGTCCGTACCACTCCCCATTGGCAGGAAGAAGGGTGGAAAGGTCAGATCCTGCTGCACAATTTCGGTAGATGTCGAAGAAGCCACAGCCGTCGTCACTCGGTCCGATGCTCAAACCCAACCTACGCCAGATAACTCGGCTGAAGAGCATCAGCCGGCCACTGCTGACACTCCGGGACCTTCCCAACCTCCAACGACCGACAAGCCTAGGCCGAAAGAGACTCGCTTTGAAAAATCCCTCCGAAAAGAGGTACCTCATGGGCTGGAAAAGCCCTACAACTTTGACATCTTGGCGCAATTGGCCAACACACCGGCCAAATTGTCATTATATGAGCTCCTGAGACTCTCCAAGGATGTTTGCGCGGCTTTGAGCGACGTACTCCAGAACGCTGACGCATATCTAGCTCAGGTCAACCTCACGGGAAAGATCCCGCCTGCAGATCTCCAAGACAGCGCTTGCACAGGAGCGATGCCCAATATTGTCTTCACTCCACAGGATATGCTCATCAAAACCAACCTACACGATCGACCATTATATTATACTGTATACATCGACGATGTGAAGGTGGATCAGATGTACATTGATCCTGGTTCTTCCATAAACATCATCCCGAAGGGTCTGTTACATCATCTCCGCATTCCTATGCACCGCCTGACGCCAACAAGCACCGCCATTAGTGGTTTCAATTCGAGCATGAGCTACCAGATTGGAAAGATTCGTTTGAAGTGCCAAATCGGCGATCTTCAGTCAGAAGTGACCTGTTACGTCATAGATGCGGACACATCCTATAATATCCTCCTGGGGTGCCCTTGGATACACGATTACATGATCGTGCCTTCCACGCTGCACCAGTGTTTCAAGTATGTCGACAAATATGACTTCGTGAGGACAGAATTTTCCGACATCGATCCCTTCAAAGGGGTCGAATCCTACTACTCAGACTCCTGCTTATACAAAAAGTCGAAGAGGCACCTTGGTGAAGGAGATGTGCAAGCTCGTACGGAGACGACCACAAGATCAGAAGAACCTCTGACGATCCACCTCCAAGCTCGCAAACCTGGCAATCCCGCACCCCTTACGACTGCTCTGCGTAAGGATGCGATCAGTCTCTCGGCACAAGAGGGGCAAATGATAATCCGACTGCCAAGGTCCGGCCAAGAGCCAAGACCTACGACGGAGCCACTGACAATCAGACTGCCTAGAGTCGGCCAGCCACAAACGGAGAAACTCAATCCCTCCGACAAGCCAATGACGATACGTCTTCCCAAAAAGAATCGTCAGTCCGATGCAAAGTCTGGGGCTTCTAGCGAGCCAACCACTCCCCATCCAGCATCGAATACCGAACTGGGGGTCGCTAGTTTGCCAACGACTCCACGCTCTGCTCCACCAGCAGAACTCCTGATGATCAAGTTGCCCAAGTCATCCTCTCAGTCTTCATTTATACAAGGGGTGGCTGAAGAAGAACAAGAACTGGCCAAGTATGTGGCTGCTTACACTGATGTTCCATCCGCAGATGATGTAATCCCGTTAGAAAAGATACCTTACTTCATCAATAAAGGGTTATCTTTGAACTACATCGAGCTTAATAAGCTTTGTAAAATGTATGCTATGGAACACGGTATAGGCCCTCACCTACACACACAGGTGACAAATATTTACACCGCAAATCAACTCACTCCCGTGGAAGACGCTTACCACATAATCGAGGGAGGGGACCATCCAATCATCTTCGATCGAAAGAATAATCCACAGCCCTTCATCATAGAAGATGTCGATCTCGAATCGGACGCTGGGAGACTGTCTCTCTATCTATATAGCCCCCAATCCAAATACCTCATACAAAAATAGGGGTATGATCTGGAGACTACGTCAGGTTTGAACTACGGCACTGGTCGACGATTACCTTTAAAGTCGCCAGTCCCGACTGGCAAACCACAGGACTACTACAACAAGACCCGATGCGAACTGGGATATGTTATGCCTGCAACGAACCCAGAAAGTTCAGATGAGGAATGCGACTGGCATTTACACTCAACCGGATCACCAACTTCTGATTCGGATATCAGCATCGGGGATGTATTCAGGAAAGTCCTGTCTGTCAATATGGCATTCGCTGATACTTACGAAGAAGATGAAGACTTTCCTGAACTCTTCGAATTAGAGTCGTGGGCCCAATAGCTGGATGCGCAATAGAAGAAGCGGTTTGAACAAAAAGAGCCTCCTACTGAAGATGAGGTCATGCAAGTGGATCTCGGCAGCGACTCTTCTCCAAAACCAATCTTTGTTAGTAAAAGCCTGACAGACGAAGAGCGAGAATCGCTACTAGAACTCTTCAAAGAATATATTGATGTGTTCACCTGGAACTATGAGGACATGCCAGGGCAAATCCCCGATGTTGCTCTTCACAAGCTCAACATTCGGCCATATGTAAAGCGAGTGAAACAACAGCAACGACGCTTCCGTCCAGGCATCATGGATGCGATCGAAGCCGAAGTCAACAAACTGATATCCAGTGGCTTCATTCGTGAGGAACAACATCCGGACTGGATCGCCAACATAGTACCGGTCCTCAAGAAGAATGGGAAGATTCGAATCTGCATCGACTTCCGCAATCTGAATGAGGCATGTCCCAAAGATGAGTTTCCCCTCCCTATCATGGATATTATGATTGACAACACCTGCGGCTTCGAGCGCATGTCATTAATGGATGGTTTTTTGGGATACGACCAAATCAAGATGTCTCCTCACGACGAGAAGCACACATCATTCCGAACACCGATTGGCACATACTGTTACACAGTCATGCCTTTCGGTTTAAAGAATGCTGGCGCCACCTATCAAAGAGCTATGAGCATCATCTTTAGAGACCAGTTGTGTAAGACAGTGGATTGCTACGTCGACGACATCGCCGTCAAAAGCCACTCTAAGGAAGATCATCTGTATGATATGAGGACAATGTTCGACCTGATGCGAGCGCACAATTTGAAAATGAAACCCACAAAATCCTTCTTGGGCGTATCCAGCAAAAAGTTTTTGGGTTTCATCATCACCTCCCGGGGTATCCACGTAGACCCTGAGAAGACGAAGGCAATCATGGAGATGGGTCCCCCGAGAAATCTCCGTGAACTCCGAGGCCTTCAAGGGAGGCTAGCCTACATCATGAGGTTTATCTCTAACCTCTCCGGACGATGTCAACCATTCACCCACCTTATGAATAAAGGCGTTTCATTCGGATGGAATGAAGAATGCCAGCGTGCCTTCGACAACATCAAAGAATATTTGTCGAACCCTCCAGTCCTGGTAGCCCCGATCGCTGGAAAACCATTTCTGCTCTATGTATGAGCAATGGAGCACTCCCTCAGCGCTCTGCTAGCACAAAACAACGATGCAGGCCATGAGCAGGCTATATATTACCTCAGCCGAATGATGATCGGGCCAGAGCACCGATATACCGCCGTGGAGAAGGAATACCTCGCCCTGGTATTCACCATTCAAAAGATGCGACACTATGTCACGGGACAAACCATACATGTGATATCACGAGTCAACCCCCTCAGGGTCCTCATGACTAAACCAGGGGCACTCAGCTCTCGCCTCGCTACATGGGCAAAATTACTGTCCCCCTACCATATGATCTTCATCCCGCAAAAGGCTGTTAAAGGTCAAGCTCTGGCAGACTTTTTAGCAGCCCACCCAGGCTCAGAATCGGCCAGAATATATGAAGAAATCCCAAATGAGGTCGTCGACTCGCATGCGACCTCTCACGATGATATATGGCGAATGTTCTTCGATGGTGCTTCGAGGACTGGACCCAAGGACAACATCGTCGTCGGAGTCGGGGTGGTGCTGGTTTCTCCTTCCGGACTGGTGATCAATTACGCTTACTCCCTCACAGAACCCTGCTCTAACAATGTGGCCGAGTACAACGCTTTAGTCATTGGCCTCCAACTTGTAAGAGAGCTGGGGGTAGAATATCTTGAAGCATACGGCAATTCATAGTTAATCGTCAATCAGATCCGGGGTTCGTACGAAGTCCGCCATGAAGACATGATCCCCTATCACCAAATAGCGATCAACAACATCTCGTTATTTGAAGGGTTCTTCATCGAATACGTCCCCAGACTCCAAAATATTGAAGCCGATGTCCTAGCAGGTCTTGCCGCTTCCCTAGTGGTTCTGAACTATGCTCATCAATCGGTAGATGTGATAGGCCATGAACTGGTCTGTCCCAAGAACAATGTTCAATTCATGGCGAGTTATTCTGCTCAGACGATCGACGAAGCACCAGACTGGAAACAACCATTCATTGACTTCGTAGTCTACGACATTCTGCCGGAGGACCCAAAGGAAGCCACCTCTATTAGAAGGCGTTCTCTCAGATTCTTCTACGATACAAAGACGAAAATGCTGTATCGCCGATCCTACGATAGATTATTGCTTCGATGTCTGTCGAATATAGAAGCCAAAGAAGCCGTACGCGAAGCCCATGACGGTGTCTGCGGGGCCCATCAGCCTGGCCCAAAATTGCAAGACCGCCTTCGCCGAAAGGGCTACTACTGGCCCACGATGGTAGCAGATACGATAGACTATACAAGAAAGTGCAAAGCCTGCCAGGTCCACGCGGACTTCATCCACCAGCCATCCAAATTTCTACATCCGACAGTGGCGTCCTGGCCATTCGAAGCATAGGGAATGGATATCATCGGTCCAATCACTCCATCTTCTTTCTGAGGACATCGCTTCATACTCGCCATCACGGATTACTTCTCCAAATGGGCGAAAGCTGTTCCGCTTGCAGAAGTAAAGACTTCAAACGTGATCAGCTTCCTCAAGTATCACATCATCTGTCGCTTTGGACTGCCCCGAAGGATCATCCATGATAATGGTCCGCAGTTCGCAAGCCACGCCTTCTATCGATTCTGCGACAAACACCGAATTCAGAATGTTGCTTCAACGCCATACAATCCGGCAGCGAATGGGTTGACAGAAGCATTCAACAAAACCATCATCAAGTTGCTCAAAAAGTTTATATCATCCAACAAATGCGACTGGAACAAGAAGCTTGGTGAATACTTATGGGCGTACCGTACTACAGTCCGAACAGCCACAGAGAACACACCATTCTCCCTGGTGTACGGGAGTAAGGCAGTTCTCCCATTGGAGACTCAAATACCCTCGCTCCGCGTCGCTCTTACTTACCAATTGACGACGGATGATAACTACCGTCGTCGGCTACAAGAGTTAGAGGCCTTAGATGAAAAGCGCCTCTTGGCTCAGCAACGAATTGAGCTATACCAAGCACGCATCTTCAGAGCCTTCAACAAGAAGGTTAAAATCAGAACATTCCAAGTGGGCGATCTTGTTCTGGCAGTTCGGAGGCCGATGGTTATGACTCACAAAACCGTCGACAAATTCCAGCCAAAGTGGGAAGAGCCATTTATCATTGAGGCTGTATTCTCCAACGGTGCTTACCGTCTCACAAAATAAAATAGAGACTTGCTCATGTTGCCCGTCAACGACAAGTTCCTGAAGAAATATTATGTCTAAATGACATTCACAACATCCCAGATTATTGAGTTATGTACCCTCCGGTACCGCTGAACTCGCATTTCATAAAAACCCAGATCGCTGAGTTATGTACCCGCTGGTACCGCTGAACTCACATCCCGACTACAAATCTTCCAGATCGCTGAGTTATGTACCTGCTGGTACCGCTGAACTCACATCCCGACTATAAATCTTTCAGATTGCTAAGTTATATACCTGCTGGTACCACTGAACTCACATCCCGATTGCTGAGTTATGTACCCTCTGGTACCCCTGAACTCACGCTTTTCCTCCAAATATCCCAGATTGCTGAGTCATGTACCCGTATGTGCCTCTGAACTTACATTCCGATCACTCTTTTAGGTAGTAAGTCAGGTATGACCATACCTCTGAACTTATTCTCCTGAAAGAGCTCCTCCCTCATGATCCACTACCCGCACTCTTAGTGCACAAAAAGGGTAACAGATCCACAAAATTTCCAAAATGACCACGTTGATGTTACCTCTGAGTCGTCTCACTTTCGCCAAAAACAAATCACGCCTCTATATAGAACTTCCATGTCCTCATTACCTCTGAGTCGTTCTATGTACCCCTTCATGGAGTCCACTCCTGCCATGTCCTCATTACCTCTGAGTGGGAAGGCTCCATCGAAGAAACCCTCATATTTGCCATGTCCTCATTACCTCTGAGTAAATATGTTGGTTCTCTCTCGACTTTTTATCTGTACCAAAAAAAAACCCCAGGATACGCCGAAGATAATAGGTCCACAAATGTCCTCTGTTGACCACAAATATCCTCCATTGAGTCCACTCCTGCCATGTCCTCATTACCTCTGAGTAGGAAGACTCCGCGGTAACACCCCCATACTTGCCATGTCCTCATTACCTCTGAGTAAGTATGTTGGTTTTCTCTCTCGTCTTATTATCCGTATCCTGAACCAGGGTACGCCAAGGATAATAGGCCCACAAATGTTCTCTGCTGACTACAAATGCTGTACTAAGTTTCCTAGTACATGCACATCATTCCTCATCATGTCCTGGGAGCCCAGCTGCTCCATGGCATTCTTTCTCTCGATACCAGGAACGTCCATGACCACCTTACCGTGGAATTATTCCAGGTATCCCCATCAAACTTGTTATCCATACCTAAAACCCAGGTATGCCAAGGGTAACAGGTCCACAAACAGTCCCCCAAGCGGGGCAAACACCACCATAACACCACAGGCACAACAAGCAGTACAAATAAAGGGTAGAATAAAGCATACTCTTTTATTTGAAAGACGAAAGTACTACATGTTCTAGGGACAACCTCCCACTTAAAGAAAAGAAAAGAACGAAAACAAAAAGAAGGAAAAAAGCTATCTATGGTTCGGCGGTACATAATTCTAGGAGACGGTTCTTCACCAAGGTGGTCCCCCGTTCAAGCCGCTGTCTAGCTCGGCGCTCAGCTTCCTGGGACAACCGCTCCATATTATCCAAGTCCATGTGTGCCCGCCAGCCATCCTCCAACTTCTTCAGGGCAAGCTCCAGGCTAGCAGAAGCTCGATTAACTCTGTCAGCCTCCTGGATAATTAGCCCCCTTTCGGTGCGGGCAGCCTCAAGCTTAGACTCCAGGAAAGCTAACTTCCTCTGAAGCTCAAGGATCTGCTCCCGTGTGTCAATGATCCCACGGGAGGCAGTCGCTTCCCGAGCCATAACATCTTCACTCTTACGGCTCAACTGATCATATCGATCAGACAGATCGCAGAGGTCCTTCTGTATGATCGACTTGGTCTTATCCCAAGCCGTCCTTATCTTCTCTACAGTAGCTGTGAGGAAACTGTGCTCCTAATCTATAGCAGTAGACAGATCAGCTTGCCGCAGCACCTGAAGCTGGGCCACCAGCTGATCAGCCTCTAGCAATTTTGCCTTCAGAAGTGCACCTACCCCCGCCCCACCGAAAAGAGTCTTAAGAATATCAATATGACCCTGGGCGCATTGCCGGGCCAAGGCAAAAAAGGTCCCTCATTCCACAGCAGCCGCTACCCTCCACTTCAAGTGGCGGTAGAAGCTGTCAACCACGTCCTGTGACGCTTCGTCCAGAACCTCTGTAGAGGACGACGTCAAAGGAAGCGTGGCCGGCAACGTCGAAGGAGGCGCGCTAGAACTTGCCACCAGAGAGACCAATTCCGAGCGAAAAGATGCACGGATAGCGGCTAACTCCTCCCCCGTCACCCGAAGAGTCTGGACACTCGGCAGGGCAGAAAGACCGACTCTCGGAGCCGCCTGAGCAGAAAAGGACGCAAGGACCATTATCCCCTACCCCGGCTATGCCACCACCTAACTTTCCGAACTCGAGCCAACGGGAAGCCCCTTAAGACGAGCCGGAAGGGGAGGGGGTACGCTCCTCTCCACCAGTTCTCCTACGGTAGAGCCTACCATAACAATATTCGTCATCGGCACTGAAAGGGTGGGACCTGCATGCCCAGAGCAACCATCAATCGACGTAACCCGAAGGATGTGATGATAGAGCGAATGGGCCTCCTCATTAGTCAAAATTCGGCTTATCTTACCAAGGGAGGATCGCGGAGGCTGAGGTTCGTTCACAACTGCCATATTCCCCTCACCGGTACCCCCCAAACAGAATTCGGTTGGCTCTTCTGTCCCAGCCACCCCGGAGGGAGGTACGACTCGATCAGCGTCATTTTGATGAAATTCAGCAGTTTCAGGGACAGGTTCATCGGAGCCCCTGTCGTCTCGAGTCACGACCTCAGCAACATGAGATTCCTCTTCTTCTGACACCTACGAGAGGGAAGGAAAATGATTAAGATCAAGGCTAGAAGAAAGGAAGAACTAAATAAAGATGGCAGTAACTCGCTTTACCTCCGAAGTGGGGACGACCTCCTCGCTTCTCTCCCTTATAGTTAGCCTGCGATGTCTGGTCGCAGCCAGTTTTCGGGAGTGAGGAATACCGCCAACATGGGAGATTTGTCTGCTACGCTTCCGTACAGGACCGGGTACAACGGGTGGCTGATCTGTCACCATCTCATCTGACGAAACAAGCGGCTGATCCACCCTAATATCTTCTACCGGGAAGGAAGAGTCATCTGCATCATGCTCGTCGTCCTCATCATCCGTATTGGTGGAGTCCGAGTCTGGCGCTTCGACTATATTCTTTTTCTTCTTCCTCGTCTTGGCCTCCTGGGGCTTCTCATCCAGGCCAGTACCAACAATAAAACTGGCACCCGGGTTAAAACCGATGGGGAGCTTTTTTGCCATAACATGGTACAGGGCCGCCATATACAAAATCTCTACCGGTGCCTCAACATCAGAAACCGAAAAAGTGGTACGGGTATGGAACATATCATAGTAGTGCCAGGCCCTGACACCGTCAAGGAGGCTATCTTCAAAACCCAGACAAGAGCTGGGACTATCCAAAAAAAAGTTGGCTGTATCCAATCTGTCGGGCAAACCTGCTAGGCAGGTAAGGCTCCAGAAAGACAGTATTGCAGTTGCGGTATACCAGGTGGGCGGGGCGGATGTTATGCAATCACAGAAGCATCTGGCCGTCTAGAAGTTGAGGAGGCCCAATACCGTCGAGATGTACATCCGCTATTTCCTCAGCAGTGAAACGAGGGACGGATACAAAAAAGTCGTACCTATCTGCTCTCGCCAGCGCCATCCGACAGGCACGCATGGTATCGTACTCCCAAGGCTCGTTGCGATAACGAAAGATAAAGTGTCATCAGCAATCATGCCATCTTCAGAACCCGGCCTCATCAAAGACCGGTAGTGCATTAATAGCCACCCTATCAGATAATGATAAGGCAGCTCAGTCCGTTCAAAGTCTTTTATTACATCGCGGGCAATGACCTTGGACGTAAAAGTACGGAGGCTACGGTGTATGTTGCACACCATGGCCGGGAGAAGAGCTAGTTTGACTCCAAAAACCAGCTTCACAGCAGGGAAGATAAAATTACGGCTGATCCTCTCAATAGAACCAGCTCCTCCCGAGACTACGTAATTCCGCAGCCATACCATCAATAATCCTGCCAGGAGCGCCTTCTCTGATAGCTCTTGGGTATCCTGATAAAAATAACCAAAAGAGTCGGTTTGACTTCCAAATCTGTCACTGGTAGTGGCCACCCTCTTGGCCGACGACACCAAGGCCTGAACCGCCTCCCGGGATTGAGGACTTCGGGAAGTAACTCGGCCTGAGGCTCCCATCGAGAAGAGATAGCTTACCCAGTCCTTAGTGTGGGGAGCATTCCCTTCCGAGCTGTTATCCTTCTTGGCTATCTGCTGGCACGTGCTATAGTGGCACAATATCTCCTGATAAATAGCTATGAAACTCGGATACCGTTCTTCCAGCTCTTCGAACTCCTCATTCGTAGGAGTGTATACCTACAAAGCTTTATCCCCCCAAGGATGCTTGGAAACCACGTGCATCTCATGGAGTGCAAGCCCCATTTCCCCTACAGGTGTATAGAAGGTTCCCGTACGACGGTTGTACATCTCCAGCAAAGCCATGAATAATTTTTTGTTTACAGGTAAGCCGTGGCTAGTACCCCGAATAGCGTGATAAAGACCAATCTTACGCAAAAAAGTCTCATACTGTCGCGAGATCCACATAGACAGATTGATCCATGAGGGGATGGGGTGTATCTAACTTGGGAGCGCCAACCGGCCAATCGGATAGGAGCCTTTTCGAGCAAGTTGGTCCAGGAAAGTATTGGTTGAAGAAAACGTGAAATTGGGGCCCGGCATATTCAAAAAAGTACCCGGGGCCAATCTCATTACATAGCGGCTGGCATGCACCTTGCCCGCACATACTGACTTCATGCTGTTGTTGTAATGGATGTCGCCACAAACATCCCATTCCGGGTAGGGGTCAAAGACTCTTCCATCTTTCTGTCTACCGGGAGCATATTAAACCAAGATAGTGGGAAGTGACGCTCCATTTGAGGGATACGGATCGCCATCCCGTTAGAAATAAAGCTCCAGTTCTCCGACACATCCAGAACTTGACTGTTCTTCACAGTCAAAGCGTCTCCGAAGAAGAACGCAGGTTTCAGGTATTCTCCTTCCAATTTCCCCGAATTTATCATGGCACATAGGAAGTAGAAGGGTTGGTTCTTAAGGGTATTCAACCTCGTCAAAGGCTCGTCACTAGGAAACTGGTCCGCCACATACCGAACTATCTGGTCATACCTGTAGCCTGTTAGCCCAATGATTATATCATGTTTTTGAATATGGCTAATCAATTAAGTTTAACATAATAACATCACTAATATTCATGTAATCACTATCATGTTGTTACTTAAACTTAGCATTGTCTAATATTAGCATTGTCCTAAATGTTCTATATCATATTGTTATGCTTGTATCATTTTGGTTTTGTTTGTCTAACATGTATTTGTAGACATGCTGTAAGCATGATCAAACATGATCAAACCAGGACATATGCAATGGGCCAAAGACGGCGTCATACAAGAGGATTTCTCTGAACCGCCTAACGACCTATCCGGGGCCTCGCATCGGGGGTTCCGCTGTTTAAGTTTTGAAGAAAAGCGTCATCAAAGGGCTCTTGGTTTTCCTATTTCATCAATGTAATTTTGTATATTTATTGAGTCTAGGAATACGATGTACTCTGCATCGTACTGGCAAATAGGCTACCCAAGAAACGTTTTCAAAATACCCTTTCGTTTTGAAAACAAGCCCACTTACAAAAGCCCAAACTACTTCCTAACTGTTTGACTTTTCAAAAAGCCCAAAACCAGTTTGCAAAAACCCTGACAGAACTCCAACAGAACTCGGACAGAATTCGGCCAGAGTTCGGCCAGAATTCGGCCAGAGTTCGGCCAGAGTTCGGTTAGTGAACGTTGCTTTTTGAACTTGGTCTTCCTGCAGTTACGGATCCCACCGAGATTTTCTCATCGAGTTCTGTCCGAATTCTGCCCGAATTCTGTCAGAATTCTGCCTTTGGAAAAACTATAAATAGAGAAGGATTTCGATCATTTCAACTCACCAATTCACTTTCATATCTCTTCTCTATCAGCCTACTACTTCTTCCAAAGTATTCTGAGCTTTCATTTTCAAATCCCAAGCCAGTTACAATCCTCTAGTCGATTTGCCAGTGCGGTACGGTCTAGAAGTTTCAGAGTGGTTGTAATCGGAGGCTTGATTGAAGGTACACACTTCACAATTGAAGTTGGTCGAGTACTTCGGATCAAAGCTCGCGTTGTAGAAGTTGCAAGATCTTCGGATGAAAACTTGTGGTAATTTTCCATAGTGGATTCAACTGGTAGCAAGAGTTCTACCGACTGGACTAGTCCTCAACAGAGGGAAACCAGTATACATCCTTATGTTTGCGTTTGCTCTCTACTCTCTACTTTTCATTTACATGTCTGTGATATATATATTATTTGTGATCTTATTACTAACATCTTAAATAGTTAATTTCCGCTGCCTACTCTATTCACCCCCCCTCTAGAGTATTACGCTTTACAACTCGTTCCTACAATCGGTCCTATAATTGGTATCAGAGCGGGTACTGCAACTAGAGGTAATATATTCTGATCCCAATTGTTCCTACAATTGGTATCAGGGCGGGTTATACAGGTAAAGCGAGGTAACACTGCTATTATATTCTTATTTATAACTGCTGTTACATAGATCACTATATCACATATGGCAAGTATGTACTTCACAACTGAAGAGCAATCCTCAAATAGACTCCCACTATTTGATGGAACAAACTATAGCTATTGGAAGACACGGATGAGCTTCTACTTGAAGTCTCTAGATTTTGACTTATGGTCAATTGTTGTCACCGGCTACAAAAAGCCTACTATCACTTCTATTCTTACTTCCTCTAGAATCAATAAGCCTTATTATAGTTACACGGATGAAGAGAAGAAGTTAGCTAGCCTTGATGCAAAAGCTATGCATATGTTTTATTGTACTGTAGACACAAATGTATTCAATCTTATTTCTACTTGCACAACATCTCATAAAATTTGGAAAGTTCTTGAAGCTACTTATGAGTGCAGGTATGAAAGCAAAGCTAGCAACTCCAGAGAGAAGGATAATCTTCATAATGATGCAAATATTTGTATGACAAAATTTAGATTTAAAGTACAGCATCATCCCTTATACGAAGAAGAGCTTGTATGTGAAAACTACAAGAAGATAGACCACATCCAAGAAGATTGTACTACTACAAGAAATGAGAGTCACTGTGAACAATTAATTGAAGGAAGATCATCGGGCATATGGTGTGAAAGCGAAGCAAGCGTTTCTGAAGAAGAAGATGATGAAGAAGAAGAGAGACCTCATCAAGCTGCAAATTTATGCTCAATGGTATTATCTAACGAGGTACAAAATATTTCTTTTTCTGGAGAGAGTGAATTTTCTTATGATGATTTATCTGATGCTTTCAGTGATCTGTTAGAAGAACACAAGAAAGTATTAGATAAATATAAGCAAGCTAGAAAGGATATTCGATCCTATAAGCGTGAGATTGAAAAGCTTACTTGCTTATTGAATGATGCTAGAGATACTTCTACTTCTGATAATTCTACTGAGATTTCCATACTGAAGTTTAGATTGCATGAGGCACTTGATTGCATTGAGAAAAGCACTCAAGAAAATGCTAAACTTAAGGAGGAATTAGAATCAGAAAAGAAGAAGTATTCTATTGCTTCATGTAGAATTGATGCTCTTTCTGCTAAGTATGATGAGATCTGTGCTAACTCTAAAAAGTTAGAGATTAGACTTGGGAAGCAGGTAATACAACCTACGACTCAGTCTAACACAGGACACTTAGCACATCACAAAGTCACACATGTCAGATCTTTTAGAAAGGAAGCAAGCAAAGCTAAAGCTTCACACAACCATGCTTTCTATTACAAGTATCCACGTACATCATATCACATTACTGCACATTCTCATACTGTTGTACATAGTACTAATATTAATTCTTTCTGTCATTATTGTGGTATGAATGGACATGTTTCTAATCATTGTTAGATTAGAAAACTAGTTGATATGAACTTGTGCAAATGGGTTCCCAAAGCTAACAAATGTGGATCCAAGTATTGGATACCAAAGTCTTCACCTAATATTGCAGGTGAAGCTTCTCATATCAAATACAACGATGGAACATGTTGGTGATTGTAAAGCTAAAAAGGTCATCTTCCAAGCAATTACACCAACAGAACTGCGGTCACTAGAACCACTTTGGTAACATGCTTTCTAAATAGTTTTTAATATTTAGCATGTTGTTATTGATTTCTTGTTATTAGATCTCATTGATATCTTTTAAATTGTCTACTGTTTGAATCAATATGAGATATAATCCTAGCTTGACTAGCTGTTTTATTTAAATGTTTAGTTTACACTATATAATGTTTATTTTCTATTAGTGTGACACATTTATCTATGTATGCTCTTTATTTTAGTTTTATCCTTGAAGCATGCATAGGAGCTTAATTTTGTTTTGGTGAATATGTTTTTGACTCTTCGTCTTTAATATTTTTTAATGGTCACTTCTTATCGATTTGTTTTTAACATGTCGTATTTACTTTGATCAGTATTTTGTGAGTATGTATGTTTAGCACAAGTCTTCTATTTACTTGAAAAGTATATACGTATATTTTTATGTTAACCTTGTGCTTGCATAATATATTCACTATTGATTCTCATATTTTATTTTGATAAACTTCTTATGAATCAATTACATCTTTATATGACAAAGCATATTTATGCATGTTTTTGATCTTGTGATAATTTTTTTATATGCTTATTAAGGATACATGAATAATTTGTTTTTATTTATATATTGCTCATGTTTCTTATATTTTTGTATAAATATCTTTATGGGGATATATGAGTTTAAGTTCAAGTTCTATATTATATTATTTTAAAAAGTAGTTTTTTTTTTAACTTGTACTTATCTCATACTTAAGCTAGTGATTACTTTGAACAAATTTATGTTCTTATTTTTATTAGCTTCTTCCTCAAAGCCTCTTTTAATGATGTATGTTTTTCTTGGCTTTTTGGTTGACATTTTTGGATACATGATATTTTTAATATCTTGATCTTGATAAACCATTCTTTGGGTATTTACTTCTATTTATATTTCGAGATTCTGGATTTCGACGATGTTCGATGATACTGCATATATTCCTTTGAATCTAAGTTCTTAAGAGTATAAATCATTTTGGGAACAAGCCGAAAGGTTCCTTCTGTCATACAGGTGTAAATAGCCTGAAGCGACACGGTGCACTAGTCTTCAGACTACTGCTAGCTGGGAACCGGCCCCTACAGCTAACCCGAAGTGATCAATACTTTATAGACTTAAGATTTATTAAGGTATACTTGCAACTATTATCTAGTTCTGGATCCAAGGTGCTGTCAAATCTCCTAGGTTCCAGAATACATCAACGTATCTAGGTTCTACATTTTGATTTACAAATGTTTTATATTTTATTGTTACCCAATGATTTAGTAGCACATATGGATAAATGTAATTGATACATCTTATGCTATATGCTACATTGTTCTAAGATTTCTTTAAGTCCATAGAATATAATTGATTTCATATTGCACTAATTTTTCTTAAATCCTTGTTTATTAAAGAAGAGATTTGTTTTGGGTACAAGCCTACAAAGGGTCTGTCTGTCACCACGACTACGGTCGAAGCGAAGCGGTACTTAAGTGTTCCCCGGTGAACCTTCGTTAGCTGGGACAGTACCTCTACAGCCAACCCAAGATTGATCAACGCTTTATAAACTAAAGATTTATTGAGATCTAATTGCAATTATTATCCGATGGATTTTGAATTTTAGATTTGATGAATAATATTATTTAATGATTTATTTTCACAAAAGGTAGCATATGTTGGTCTATCTTGTCGATTGTGAGATTCTATATCATAGATCAATTTATGTCATCTTTTGACTTATACGATTATTCATCATGCTAATTTGAAATATCTTTTTGTTTTATTTTTAAATGTTCATTTAATGGATATTTCTTCTTTTGTCTAAAGATGATTGTTTTTCGTATTTGTGACTACTCATTGAATATTATGGTATTGTGATTTCATCTTTAACTTGTGTAATATTCGTAATATTAATGATTTTGAGCTTTATATTATTATCTTCTTATTCAAGTTATTAACTGCCTATAGCAGTAATTCTTTACGGGGAGAAGTCATGCAAATTGAATCTCTCTCTCAAAACGTTTCTTTTCTTTAAACCTTACGGTTGTCAGGTGGACACCGTGCTAAGACTTTAAAAGGGAAGAAATGAACTTTGATAAGAAGACCTAATATTTTTGGATTAATTTTCTACTTCTGGAAATATGTCTCTGAAATTCTTAAATTTATCTATATTATTATTTTTGGATATAGCCATGTAAAGGTGGAGCAGTTAATTGTTTCAAGTCAATTATTCCCTTGACATGCCATATATCTAGAATACACTTTTTTTGGGACATTTATCAGGTTATGTTTATTTGTTCAAATGGATTTATTTATGATTTATGGATTCTTTTATTGAAATTATTTCTTTGATTCGAATCGACAGCTTTCAGTCTAAGGACTAAATGGACGCATTCGAACATTTATTAAGACAGTTTTTCGTAATAAATTTCACATTTTTGAAAAGCCTTTTTGATTTATTGAATCTGTCCGGTACTCAAATTTTTATTATTAAAGACAGTTTTCAAAATCTTTTAATGTCTTGAAATATTTCTTTTATATATATATTGGAGATATATTTTGTTTGTTCATCTTTAAGCATTTATTTATTGGATATTTTCTTTTGCCTAAAGATGATATTTATTTGTTTTTGGAATTTTATATGCATTTGATCAAAGGAAAGAAAAGATGCATATCTTGGATATCCTTTAGATCTTGTGATTATTTATTTTATCTATTTTATGCATATAAATTATTTTTGAACTATATACGCATATTTTAAGGGGGAGCAAATTAATTGTTTCAATTATTTTATGCCCATAATATGTGGTATAGCTAAGTTCATCATGGACATATATTCTTTTACTTAAAATATCTTGTTGAGTTGTTCATGATTTTTTTTTTATTTGTATTAGATAAGAGAATATATGATTATTTTTATTTTTAAATTCTCTCATTCAAGTTTCTAAAAATTATCTTGCCAAATATGTTTAATCATCCTTATTTGATTATTCCTTGAGTTTGAATTAATTTAATTTATTGATTCTTTTGAGTTTAAACTGATTGTGCATTTCTTATTGAGAGTTTATCTCAAAGTTCATGATTATCTATATTTAGACTGATCATACTTTGCGGGGGAGCATTCAAGTCGACTGAATTTCTCCTTCTCAAGTATTTTGTCTTCATTACCTTCATGTTTATCTGATGGATATATATCATGCTAAGGTAATTGAATTCAAATGCATGAACTTTGGTATAGATTTTGCATAGAATCTAGTATACATATTTTGATTTCTTTTCAATGATTATACTCTTTGTTGATGTGATTCACTAATTTGTATGGGCAAATTATGAATCATATTTTTTTTTGTGATCATTGTTAAAAGTGTCATTATATTTTTGATTCTTTTATATATACTAGATCTGCAAATCTTTATTCCTCGTGATTTTTTTTATGACCAATGATTGTTTCCTACTATATTGATAGATTTTTTTTGGTCAAATGACATTCAAAACATATGTCATTTTTTTCTGTTTTCTAGTTGGTAAACTATGTATTACTTGATTTCAGTGTTCTTTGTTAAAGTTCAACCAACTATGTTGTATTTTGACAAGTTTTTCTACTATTGTTATGTAATTTTCTACACTTGTCATTACACTGTTCTCCTAATCCTTGATCGTGATTATTTGTGCTTTCCTCCTTTACTTATGCTTGAGTTCATTTTAGCTCTAATTACGGGGGAGCTTATTTTTGATCATGTCAAAGGGGGAGAAATAAGTTTAAGTGGGGAGAAATAAGTTTAAGAGCATACAATATTCTAGTATTATGTGTTTATTAGTGATACATGCATCTATTGTATATATATTAAACTTAAAGGATTTGTCATAATCAAAAAGGGGGAGATTGTTAGCCCAATGATTATATCATGTTTTTGAATATGGCTAATCAATTAAGTTTAACATAATGACATCACTAATATTCATGTAATCACTATCATGTTGTTACTTAAACTTAGCATTGTCTAATATTAGCATTGTCCTAAATGTTCTACATCATATTGCTATGCTTGTATCATATTAGTTTTGTTTGTCTAACATGTATTTGTAGACATGCTGTAAGCATGATCAAACATGATCAAACCAGGACATATGCAATGGGCCAAAGACGGCGTCATACAAGAGGATTTCTCTGAACCGCCTAACGACCTATCCGGGGCCTTGCATCGGGGGTTCCGCTGTTTAAGTTTTGAAGAAAGGCGTCATCAAAGGGCTCTTGGTTTTCCTATTTCATCAATGTAATTTTGCATATTTATTGAGTCTAGGAATATGATGTACACTGCATCGTACTGGCAAATAGGCTACCCAAGAAACGTTTTCAAAATACCCTTTCGTTTTGAAAACAAGCCCACTTACAAAAGCCCAAACTACTTCCTAACTGTTTGACTTTTCAAAAAGCCCAAAACCAGTTTGCAAAAACCCTGACAGAACTCCAACAGAACTCGGACAGAATTCGGCCAGAGTTCGGCCAGAATTCGGCCAGAGTTCGGCCAGAGTTCGGTTAGTGAACGTTGCTTTTTAAACTTGGTCTTCCTGCAGTTACGGATTCCACCGAGATTTTCTCATCGAGTTCTGTCCAAATTCTGCCCGAATTCTGTCAGAATTCTACCTTTGGAAAAACTATAAATAGAGAAGGATTTCGATCATTTCAACTCACCAATTCACTTTTATATCTCTTCTCTATCAGCCTACTACTTCTTCCAAAATATTCTGAGCTTTCATTTTCAAATCCTAAGCCAGTTATAATCCTCTAGTCGATTTACCAGTGCGGTACGGTCTAGAAGTTTCAGAGTGGTTGTAATCGGAGGCTTGATTGAAGGTACACACTTCACAATTGAAGTTGGTCGAGTACTTCGGATCAAAGCTCGCATTGTAGAAGTTGCAAGATCTTCGGATGAAAACTTGTGGTGATTTTCCATAGTGGATTCAACTGGTAGCAAGAGTTCTACCGACTGGACTAGTCCTCAACAGAGGGAAACCAGTATACATCCTTGTGTTTGCGTTTGCTTTCTACTCTCTACTTTTCATTTACATGTCTGTGATATATATATTATCTGTGATCTTATTACTAACATCTTAAATAGTTAATTTCCGCTCCCTACTCTATTCACCCCCCCTCTAGAGTATTACGCTTTACAACTCGTTCCTACAATCGGTCCTACATAGCTCATAGAGGCTTGGGCACGACCCACCAGAGGGCCCCCCGTAGCATTAACTGGAAAATTTACTGAAAAGAGGACAAAAGAAATAAGTTAAAAAAAGATGGACAAGGAGAACTGATTCGTGTTTTCGAGCTTATGCGGCTCCAATTTAATGGAGTCTCATGCGGCCCAACTCAGAAAACACTTATACGGCTCCGCCCAGCGAAGGTTCATGCGGCAGTATTCTCGTATGGCTATGTCTAAACGAAGTCTCATACGACAGAGTTCGGATAAGTTTATGCGGCTCATACGACAAACAAATTTGTGCGAGCCTATGTGGCACAGTACAGCTTATGCGACCCCATTGACGAAGTGCTTATGCGGCCACAGTAACAATTCTCATGCGGCTCGGACATGGAGCATACCCCATGCGGCTCGGACATGAGATATTCATACGGCACACATGAAGATGAAGGCTCGCGCATAGAGCGTGCGACATAGCCACAACAGTTAGGGTTTCAAGCTCACACAGCGTCCTTACCAGCAATAGGAGGGTGGACGTCGGCGTGAACTACGGGCACGTCGGCTGGCGGAGGAGCTGCCACATTATCATTCGTCGCCGCAGTCAAAGTAGAAGCCGCTTTCTTGCCCTTCGCCGCCGCAGCCGACGAAGACGCCGCCTTTTTACCCTTCGCCGCAATAGTCTTCTTGGGAGCCATCGGTGATCGAAGAAGAAGATGACAGTTAGGGCAGGAAAAGCTTGAGTTGAAGGAGAAAGCAAAAAAATTTCTTCTCTTAATTACTCTTATTTATAGGAGAACAAAAGGGGGGAGGAAGCACATGGACTGATGGAGCACTTCGGGTCGTATGCTGCAGGCAAAACCGACTCCTAGGATTTCGCCCCTCTCATGAAGGAGATTCATCCAAAGAAAATCCAAAATTTAATGAGCCGACTCTTGGGACTCCCCTCAAAAGACGGCTCAAATCAAAGGAAATCAATGCAAAGATTTGCATACGTGGCATGAGGACGTGGCAAGGAGCCTATGCGGCCAGATAGCCTATACGGCTCAGATGGCCATGCGGCTGAGACATCCATGCGGCCATAACATCCTATGCGGCCCGAAGAATTTTTACATGGCCATGCTGCTTATTCAAAGTATTTCAATTTTGCAAATTGAAAACTTTGAAGGGGGTCTTGTAGAAGCATGGAAAAGAATAAAGAAAGATCTATACGGCTCCAACAGAAGGATCCCCATGCGGCTTAGGATCTCCATGCGGCTCAGAAGTCCATGCGGCTCAGGGGTCCATACGGCTCGGATAGATCCATGCGGCTTAGAAAGGAGCCATGTGGCCTTCAAAACAGTTCTTCTCTACATTCGGCTGCATTCAATGCCCTGACGACTGCTCTGACAAAAAATAGCCATGACAGCTCTGACATAAAGACGCAATGATGACTGACATGATGGCGTGTTCATGGGAAAGAGAAGAAAATCTTCTTACGGTTGGCAAAATCTACCAAGTCCCGAGGCCACTCCATGTGGCTGCCCATCTGTATGCGGCTGCCTGTTCGTGTCCCAATGCGGCTGTCCATCTGCATGCGACTGCCTATCCCCATGCGGCTGCCCATCTGCATGCGGCTGCCTATCCCCATGCGGCTGCCCCTCTGCATGCGTCTGCCTATTTCCATGCGGCTGCCCATCCCCATGCGGCTGCCCATCCACATGCGACTGCATGTTTCATGCGGCTGAGAGGACCCCCCATATGAGGCTCGGCCAGGATGGTCCAATTGAGACACGTGGCACTCTTCGCTACAATTGAGACATATTGCAGCCTTATCTTCCCTGGAATTATGGGTGTTAACAAATCCTAACAAAATCAGATTTGTTGCGATCGTCATAATGGCCCAGATCAAATCAAATCAAGCAAATTGGACACGTGGCAGGCCATCACAAATTACGAATATTTATGGCAATCAACATTTATTTCCCACAGAGATTTGATACAATCTACATTAATTACCTAGATTTGCTACAATCAGAATTAATGGCCCGGATTAATTGATCCTTAACCGCCGACTTCTCAAGGAGACAATCATTTGCAAACCCTAATGATCACATCCCCACTTCTATAAATAGCAAGGTGCCATTCCCTTGAGAAAAAAAGGAGGGAGAGAAAAAAGAGGGGAGAGGATTCTGAAGGAACGGGAGAATTCAGAGACATCCAGAGATCCAGCAACCGAAGGCGCAAGGGAGTCTCCCCACACGTCCAAGAGCATTTCTTCACCGGAGCCAAGGCTGCGTCCGATCGTCTAAGGAGTAAGGCAGAGCTGCCATCGCTTTCCCGAGCCTCTACCGTCACCCCCAGAATCAAAAATAAACAATTGTACTTAGATTGCTGTACCTTGGTTTTTGTCCCTAGACTTTCTTTGTACAAGCGAGTTTGTATTGTGAAGTAAAAGTCCAGTCCTCCGATATAATTGTTCTGTTCTTTTATAATTCATGGCAAACAATAATATATATATATATTTTCACAAAGAAAATTTTATTGAATACTAGAAACAAGCCACACAGAACACAGAACCGGGCCGGGCCCATTACAGAAATCAAAACACACATTTGAAATTCGAAAGGTGCACCCGTTCCCGGGGGGGCACGTGGCGGTCCAACGCGGGCCCCGAAGGGGCCAGCTGCGTGCCCGTGGCCCGGAGTGGGTGGGCACGGAACCCGAACGGGCAGGGGCGGGGCCCGATGGGGCTCGAGTCCCAAGGGGGCGACTCGGGACTCCCGAGCGCTGGCCAGGAGAACGTCGCCGGGGAGGGACGGCCGCCGGAGATTGGGTCACGAGGCCGGAGAGGGGACGGAAGAGGGGTCTCCGGCACCGGAGATCAATGAGGGTAGAAGAGGGGAGCAGTCCGAACAGAAGAGGACTGGGCCCAAGCCAACGAGAGAGCGGGGGCCGGCTGAACCGCCGGCGGGGGCTGCGAGGGGGAACGCCGAAGGAGTCGCGTCACGACGAAGAGGACGCCCGAGGACCAGAGAAGGCGAAGAGGCGCGCCTTTCCGGGGTAGGCCGGAGGGGACTCCGGCGAGGGGAATCGAGGGAGAGGGAAGCCGATTCAGGCGAAAGAGGCGAAGGGGGTCACTGCGGGAGATGGGGAGTCGAGCCGCCAGAGGCTGAGCGGGGGGAGCGGGAGAGCGAGGCCTCCAGCACGGCAAGGACAACCGACGCGGCAGTCTCCGCCGTGGCGAGGGGGCCACGAGGGAGCTAGCGGTAGGGGTACGCCCCCCACGACGGTATATATATATATATATATATATATATATATATATATGTTATATATATATATATATATATTTATATCCCTTTATATATTTTTAGTTTTTTAATTTATAAATCCAACCCAATGCTTGCTCGAGTTCCCCCTACTCCCTTCCCCCATCGTCCCTCCTGGCGCCCCTGCCCGCTCGGCTCCGGCGTGCCCCGCTGTTCGCCTCCGGCGATGCAGACGGAACCGCCAAGCCCAGGCGGCCCGTCTCCCACCGTACCCATATCTCCCCCGCCGCCGGATCGCCGCCAGCAGTCGCGCGTACGGGACCCACCCAACGTCCCCGGCTTGGACCCAGAACAGCTCGTTTTGGTCGGCTTCCCCGACGCAGGCGTCGCTCAGAAGTTACGGCGGCCGCCCTCGGCCCATCCTCCCGCCCCGGCCTATTCTCATGTCGTTGACGAATCCCCATCCCTCCTCGTCGCTGCCCACGTCGCACAGGGAGGTGCTCCGCCCCTACCGCCCCCATACCGGCATCGCCTCTCCTCTGAGGTGGCCCCCGGCCCCGTCGGCACAGCGCAGTCCCCTCCCCTCCGCCCTTAGTCTCCTCGAGGACGATTAAGCTTCTGCTTTCGGGCCTCTCCCGCGGGATTAATTTGAACATTCAAAATCCGAATTCCCCGTCCAGCTATGCGTCTCCTCCCACTCGTGGGAGCCATTCACCCCCTCCGCTGTTCCGTGCATATACGCTCAATAGCTCTAAGCTGGCGCATGCGCCCTCATTTCTCGTGGAGGAGTATGCGCCCATCCCCCCAGGGACTTATGCGTTCGGCCAAATTCTCATGTGCCTCCTCGTTTGACGCTTGTGCAGGCGCCACCACCTCCTGTGCAGGAACATTCGTCCCCCTTTCCCGTGTTGAAGTATGCGCACGGGTCACCAAGCCTTCATGCGCCCACCCTTGTTTCCTCGACCTCTACACCTTCGCATCAGAGAGCCAGCCCCTCGTCCCGCATGCCAGCGGGGGCATTATGTGCCCCTACCACTCAAGCACTCGGGACAGGGTCGAGCATATGCGCCCCTGCCGCTCTAGGGTTCCTTGCACCAATGCTCGGAGGGAGTTCCAACCCCCTTCGAAGCGTCGGGGCTCCCATTTCGGGGGTCCCAGTCAGACAGCAGACGCAGCTGGGTAGATCAATTACTGTCAAAATCCACCATCTCTCATCGTCCGGGCAGATCGACCCACCCCCTAAAGGCCCCACACAACCGCCTTCCTACGCGGAGATATTACGACCGGATAGGGTCGCGCAGCCTCCTAACGCAGAGCAGGATCTCGAACTTTCGGAGATCGACTTTCCATCTCCCCTGAAGGCAATACCATCAGAGTGTCGTTCTCCCCTGACGAAATTTCCTCGCTATCAACGTCCTTCTCGAAGACCTTTGTGCTAAAATTCCAGTCCGGGTGCCCTAAATTACCTTCTGCTAAAGAAGCCATAGCAGGCTGGAGCCTCTCATCAGCATACAAGGTCGCCCAATTGGATTCAAAACACCTCCTCCTCCACCTCTCCTTCGATTGAGACTGCTCCTTGGTTTGGGCCAAGGGATCCACCAACGTCGGACCCCTTAATGTGAAGGTCGCCAAATGGTCCCCCAACTTTAACCCTAATGTTGATTCCAAGATTATCTCGACGTGGATTACCTTACCGTACCTTCCCCTTGTCTGTTTCACCCCCGCAGCAGTCAAGAGAATCGCCAGTTCCTTCGGGACTCTGGTAGCCATCGCCGAAGAAACTCACAATCTCTCCAAAGGCAACTACGCTAAGATATGCGTAGAGATCGATCTATCCAACGACCCCCCATGCATATTCAGCTCGAGCTAGGGGGACGGATACTCCTCCAGAAACTAGAATATGATAATGGTATTAGCTTCTGCAAGCATTGCCAGATCAGAGGCCACCTCTCGAAGCATTGCTACAAAGCCCACCCGAAGCTCAGGAAAAAAGTTACGCAAAAAACTCAATCCCAGAGGGCGACCCTTCTTCCTACTCCAGGCCCCTTACGACCCCTCCCTAACTTCCACTCCCACTTTGCGGATAGTGACTGCTCCCTCAGCCCCCGCGATCCCACAACGACAGATAGTCCTAAGGCTCTCAACAAGCTAACAGACATCACCCTCCTCAATAGATTCGATATACTCTGCTCTCCCTCAGAGGAAGCAGAACAGCTACCCTCCCTTCCCGAGATGCCCCCACCTGATAAAGGAGGTAAGATCGTCGACGGATCTACAGTCATCGAAACTAGTGCAGATGAGGAGAATAGGCTGGCGTTGACTATCCTCCCTGAGCCATGCCAATCACCCACTACCACCACCCCGGTAAAGGACGCACAGTCTTTTTACCAAGATTACGAGGCTAGGATCCGACAAGCCCAGGATGTCGGCTTCCCCAACCCCAACAACCCCCTCAGCGCCCTGGCCAAAATAGAGACAGAACTCGACAATCATCTGGGAATCGTAACAGGCCCAGATACATCGTGCTGCCGAGAAGCGATGGCAGCTACCCCTGCTACTACCCATAGGACCTCCAAAACCCTACAAAATAAAAAGAAAAAGAATCCCGCAAAAGGGCCCTCGATCATGACCATACGACCAGCCTCAAAGCTCAACTCACCCCCAATTGTAATACCGTCAATGCTTAACATCCTCACATGGAATGTTAGAGGGCTGGCCAACAAACCAACTATGAGAAGATTAAACCCCCTTATCAAAATCCATCGGATCGACATTATCATTATCATCGAGCCCAAAATCTACCAAAGAAAACTCAAATCCATCCAACTTCAGCTCAGATTCCTGAACGCCATCGCCGGGTGTCACGACATCTGGTTCCTCTTCTCCGATGAATGCCTCTTCGGCACCGTCCTCAACTCTGACTAGGCGCTTTCCTTCTGGGTGGAACACCCCACTCTCCCCTCCCGCTCCCTGATTTCTACGGTCCACGGCAGCTGTGATTTCGTCGACCGTAAGCAGCTCTGGAATGCGCTTATGGAAACCCATTCCTCCCTCGACCGCCTTCCATGGCTATGCCTTGGGGATTTTAATACGATCATGAGCCCATCCGAAAAATTGGGGGGCCGCCCTCCCTACCAACCAGCCTTGAATAACTTCAACTCCATTTTTCAGCCTCACCTTTACCCCGTCCCCTACTCCGGCAACTCCTTCACCTGGTACAACATGTAAGAAGGAGATCGTCGATAATACTCCCCCCTGGACCGCACTCTGGTCGACAGCCGGTGGGCAGATATGAATCTCATCTCCAACCTTTCCAACCTTAACTCCACAGAATCCGACCATGCCCCCCTTCTTATAGAGATCAGCAGCAACTCCAACCTGATGAAAAAACCTTTCCAATTTTTGCACTTCTGGAGATATCACCCCCAATACCAAAACATAGTTGCTTCCGCATGGAATTCAACTAACAATCCAGACCCCCTTATTAGGATGGCTGTGAAACTTAAGGCCACCAGGAAATCTCTCACTTCTTGGAGCAAACTCGCTTTTGGCAATATCTTCCAAGAATCCAAGGCAGCGGAGGATGATGTCACTCGTACGGAGATTAGGCTGGCCATGGATTGATCTTCCGAAAACTGTGCTACGCTTAACCTGAACAAGGCTATCCTTAAATCCCGTCTGAAAGTGGAGACAGAATTTTGGAAACAGAAAGCCAGATTAACATGGGACACCAAGGACGACAACAACTCTGCTTTTTTCCACGCCTGCGTTAGGGGACGCAGGCATAAACTCACCCTTCATCAAATCTACGATGACAACGACATCTTACTTAAAGATCAGCAGAATATCAAGGCGACAGCCGCCAACTTCTACTCCAAACTTTTCACCAAAGAGGACGTAGTAAAGGACGACCTCTTCTTGGCTAAGGTCCCTCCTTTAATCGAAGATCAGGATAATGCCCGACTATTAACCCCTCCCTTCGCAGATGAAGTAAGGACGGACGTTTGGGCCCTTGACGAACACAGCGCCCTGGGCACGACGATTTTGCCATGGTTTTCTTCAGATCCTGTTGGAACATCGTTCAGAATGACGTGATCGATGCTGCTACTGCTTTCTTTCAAGGCGCTTGCTATCCTAAATACCTATCCCGAGCCAACCTCATCTTAATCCCCAAGAAAGATAACCCGAAGACGTTTAAAGATTTCAGACCCATCAGCTTTTGCACTTTCACAAATAAAATCATATCCAAAATCATTGCCACCCGTATGGACCACATCCTTCCCAAGATTATATCCGAAGGTCAAAGTGAATTTTTCCAGGCCGAAACATCACAGACAACATCCTCTTGGCCCAGGAGATGATTACTTGTTAGAAATTCCCATCCAGGGGGTTACATCACCATCAAGCTCGATATTGAGAAGCCCTACAACCGTCTGGACTGGCAATTCATGATTTAGGTGCTCAGGGCTTTCGGGTTTTCCGAAACTTAGATTGCCCCTATCTACAGATCTATTAGTAACTCTTGGTTCTCCACTATCATCAACGGCCAGGCGGACGGTTTCTTCACATCTAGCAGAGGTGTCCGTCAGGGATACCCCCTATCTTCCTCTACCTTCATGATCGCGGCAGAAGCTCTCAGCAGAAATCTAAATGGCATGGTTGAAATCCCCAGATTCTAGCACTTCCACAACATCACGGGCTGCCCTCTTATCACCTACCTGGCCTACGTCGATGACATCCTCATCTTCTCTTCTGACGACGTCGGATCTGTGGAGGTGGTCAACAGAGTCCTGGATAATTACACCAGATGTTTCGGTCAACGGATCAACCGGGAATAGAGTGTCATTTATACCCACCACAAAGCCGACAGGAGCCACTCGGCCACTCTCACCGATCTTACCTCCTTCACTACCATGCACCCACCTTTCACCTACCTGGCTTGCCCGCTGGTTTATGGAAGGAATAATTCAGGCATCTATGAAGGGCTCCTCAACAAGACTAGGATGAAGATCGAAGGATGGCACAACACAATTCTATCCCCGACCGACAAGTTGATCCTGATCAAGCACGTCCTGTCCTCCATCTCCATTTACACCTTGGCTGTCTGCTCTCCGCCCCAGAAGGTCCTATCTTCCTTGGAGGCCCTATTCGCCAACTTCTTTTGGGGTCATCATGACGGTAAGGACAAACACCACTTGGCCAGCTGGGACACGATGGCCAAACCTACGGATCAGGGGAGGAATGGTTTTATCAAATTAGCGCACATTGTTGATGCCTGTTCTATAAAAATGTGGTAGAAAATTAGATCACACAACTCTATCTGGACGCGGTTCATGAAAGCCAGAAACTTCTAATATTCCCATCCAGCAACGGCGGTAGCCAACAGTCATTCTTCTGCATCCTGGTGTCGCATACTGTGCGGTCGCCACCTCACCGAACTACTTATTCGCCTATGGCTGGGTAATGGTCTCACTAAGCTATCCCACGAACGGTGGATTGGTAATGAGGTTTACCATCTGTCCCCGAACGCCTCCCCGAACTGCATCATCCGGGATCTTTGGGATGCCGTTTTGGGTTAAGGATGGGAGCGGATCAGAGACTAGCTCGGGCCAGAGGCGACGACGGAGCTAGCAGCCAAGGATGTCAGGATCAACGATCTCCCAGACGCCTTGATTTGGGCCTCCAATATTAGAGGTTCCTTCTCCATGGCCTCTGCTAGGCGCGAGCTGGAGGGCAGAGGTGTGCCATCCCCGCTGACGGCTCTGTTTTGGCAATCTTGCATTCCCATCAAGTGCTCTTTTCTGATCTGGCGTCCACAGTGCAAGAAACTCCCGACCGACGACTCCCTAACCACCATCGAATTTAGCCTTGCATCCAGCTGCCACTGCTGTACCTCTCACCAAACAGAAACTGCAGAGCATATCCTACTCTTCGGAGATCTAGCTCATCAGTTGTGGCAAGTTCTTGCTCAGCGATGCGGGAAGAGACACTAGGCTGGGGGCTTCAACGATCTCCTACTCAACAGGGCGAGTCCTATTGTCACCAGATCGCAGCCGCCGCTGACATCTGGGTACTCTGGAAGAACTGGAACAAATTTAGGTATGAGGGTCGCCTTTATAACCAGGCCCAACTTATCAGCGAAGTGCGCCGTCAAATTCTTAAAAGACGGCACCGATGCTCCCACTCCTTGGACCGGTTTTAGCAGGCCCTTTCATAGCTTAGTCTGCAGCGCTTATTGGTGCACGGTGTGGGACCTTTCCCTTTTGTTGTCTCCGCGCTCGGCACACTTACTTGTATTGGCTTCGGTATTTTTGTGCCTGATACATTAATGATATTCCTTAGTTGCTCAAATATATATATATATATATATATATACATATACAACCAATGTCTATAGTTCTAGACATATGAACCTCTCATATCAACAATCACCTAAATGTATCAACCAAATATATCCTCCTATAGATATATCATATATATCCTCCTATGAGAACCCTCAATTCAACCTCATAAACAATCAATAACCCAACCTCACACATAATTTATCACATTTATGCATCCAATATATATATATATAACCCCTATATAACATAACACCCACAATATCCTATAACTGTGTTAGAAGAACAGGCCCCTTCTATCTAATGCTCACAGGAAGGTAATTTCCTTATCTCCAAATGTTTAATAGCTGAAACCCTAGCTCTTGGCACATGAATAACATAGGAACCACTCTAAACCTGACACTACCTATACTCAACTGAAATCTGAGATACTCACACATCACTGGTAAACCTAAACCAAACTCAGATCAAAACCTGTACCTATATATATGTATATATGTAAAATACATACTAAACACACATCTCACATTCCTGAGATTATAAACTACCCAAAAACTCATGAACTAGCCTATACTAAACTCTAACTGAACTAACAACCATTTTCTAGACTTAAACACACACATACATGCATCCTAACCTTACTGACTTTCTGTAAACTTAGACAATTATGCCTATAGGAAACTAACCAACCCAACTCTGTCACTCACTAGCACACGACTTGGCACTCACACATACACTCACAGACCTGAGATACTCTCTCATACTTGCTGATACCTACCAATTACTGTTACTGATCCACTCACTTCTATCATTTACATATCCTATTCTCACACATGAAGCCACACCCTACAATCAAGACACTAACTCACTAACCAAACTCAAACTAACTCCTCACTTAGCTGCTAATGCATTGCCACTGCATTTGCATCGCAAACGCTCTCTGGTGTTGTTGTCGCCAAAGTTCAAAGAGGTTGCTGCTGGTGTGGCGTGCTACTGCAAGCCACTGCTGCTGCACCTACAGCCAAACAAGGCTAAAATGCTCAAAAATAAGTAGCACTCTGTGTGCCATTAAATATCAAGAACAAAAATTACAGAGGAATTGAACTTGATTGCAAACTCGCTTGTACAAGAGAAAGCCTAGAAAGAAATCCTAGGAAACAATCTAAGTACAATTGTTTAGTTTTTGATTATGGGGGTGACGATGGAGGCTCGGAAAAGTGTAACAACTCTGCCTTACTACTTGGACAATTAGATGCAGTCTTTGTTCTTGAAGAAATTTGCCTGCCTTTGATTGTTCACCTCTTGCATGGGTGTAATACCATGCTATTTATAGTGATTCCCGCGTACAACAGATTTTAGGTCGCATAGAGGGCCACGTGGCTACGTGTCTGTAATAGTACACAAAGACTCGATCTTGGGCTGCCAGCTAGTGGAAGTTGTTGAGATTTCTTTGTTGTAAATTCGGGTAGTTGAGACTCGGTCAAATTTCCACGTGTCCCTCCCACAAAGTAAAGCTTGAACTGTCTTGGCCGCATAGTGGCTTTAGGAACCTTTCTTCTGCGGCTCGACTCCGTTTGGCCATATGGGATCTTCGAGAGCCTAACTTCTGCGACTTGGTTCAACTTGGCCGTATGGGATCCTTGAGAGCCTTTCCTCTGCGGCTCGAATCCTCTTAGCCGCAGGGGTCTTCGAGAGCCTTGCTTCTGCGGCTTGGTTCAACTTGGCCGTATGGGATCCTTAAGAGCCTTCCCTCTACGGCTAGGATCCTCTTAGCCGCAGGGGTCTTCGAGAGCCTTGCTTCTGCGGCTCGAGTTTTCTTAGCCACATGGGGTCTCTAGGAGCATTCCTTCTTTGGCTTAGTTTTGCTTGGCCACCGGGGCTCTTCGAGGGTCTTCCCTCTGCGGCTTGATTTCTCTTGGCCGCATGGAGTGATGATCCGCATAAACTCCATCTTTTCCATGCTTCTACACACTCGACTCTCTCCCTCTCATGTTCTGGTACACACAAGTCTAATGCCAAAAACTCACATAACAGATACATTCAAAATCCTAACACTTAGGCTAACTGATACTCTAACACAACTCTAAAACTGGGATACTCGACTGCAATTGAGCCCAACCCGAGCCCCTAATGCAAAAACTCTAGTATAGGACTAATACTAAAACCTTCCATCAAGTTATCTGTTGCAAAGCATTGACTAACTCGAGCACTTTTTTAAGCACTAAACCTATCTCTAACATTCTAACTCTAAATCTATCAAACCCCAAATCATTCAAACAATATCCTAACTGATTCATATATATAGAGAAAACTAAGTAAGTTTGGACTGAAACCAAAGTGAGTTTGGACTGAAACTTTAATATATAGTGTAGTATCACAAGTATCCAAGTGGTGTCGAGAGTTTCAAGGGGATACAACATGTATCAACAAGTGTCGTGAAGTGTCCAAGTGTCTAAGTGAAGTAGAACAATGTCACTGAACCCAGTGTCCACACAGGGTGTGTGAGAGCTCGACAAGAGCTTGTGGGTCGAATAACTCCACACACACTGAACCAAAACAAACCAAACTTCATGTGCATAATGTCAGTCAGTGCCCCTATAAATCCCAACAGGTGGTACCCCATCTTGTATCGCGTCCAGAGAGAACGGACACGGCAGTAGTAGGGCACTACAGTGGGTCTCGTACAGTGTCCCCTTGTCGATTTATGACACAAAAATAATGTAAAAATCAACTCAGTCACCTGGATTATGGGTCTACACTATATTAGCTACAATGTAATTAATTTTGAAAAATATTAATATTTATTTCTAAGAGGCGTTTCATCGAACACTATGAATAGTTCTTTGATACTCCTTCGATAAACATACCAAATGGATTCAAAATCGAACCAAACTTGGCCTAGGCCTAGGGGGACCTTAAATGAATGCATCTATGGAAAGAAAACTGAATTTAATGGGTTTATAGGCCATTACCTATTGAGAGTTGGAATCTCAATGAAATTATACTTGATACCAAAATCCCTCTACTTTCAATGGTCAATTAGCTCCAAATCCTTGCTAGCTAGTTACTAGTGACCTCTTCTATACTAGGGGAGTATATTGCAATTGATTAGGCTCAATTTAGAGTTGATTTGGATAAAGAGGGTGAATTTGGGGAAGAACACTATTAGGATTTGGTTTCTAATAAAAGAGGCAAGGAGGGAGGCTAGTGATATGTTATATAGGCAAGGGGCTGCCTCTTGGCTGTCATGGGTGTTTACTAGGGTTAGGATTAGGTTCTAGTTGTTATTGTTATTAAAGGCATTCTCAAGTTGAAATCAAGCCCTTTCTATTAATGGCCCAAAGAAAATAGGGTTTCAAGCAAAATATCTAAACTTAGACTAATATCTAGATATTACTAACCTTGTCATCTAGTTGGAAGCTACTAATCAAATATCTAGGCTCATGGTTAACATCTAGATTAGAGAAATTCTAGGTTAAGGCCTAACATCTCACTTAGCACATTATCAATTAAATAAAATTCATAAATAATAATAATTCACAAATGACCAAAATACCCTCATCCTAAAAAGTGGTAATTAGCTAATCTAATCACATGGTTATGTCTCCATGATCATGGTTAGTCTCTAGGCTAAGTAGTTCTAAGGTTTCACTAGAAAGGGACACAATCACAATATATCTATTTAAATAATATTAAAATAATCTAAATTCACCCAATAAATTATTAACATGGTCAATTTCACAAAAATTCAAAATTATTCTCATTTTAGAAAAGTGGTGGTTATAAGTATATCTTCCATGTTCTTCATCGACATCTTTTTCTTGTCAAAATATTCCCATGGTACCTTCGTCTTCCTCTTCTAGATCTTTGAGTAGATGTTCTCCTGCTGTAAAGGATAAACGAGCAGTGGAGTTTTATAAGGGCTCTCTTGGGACGATTGTAACACCCAGTTTTCCAGATGAGGGTAATTTTAAAATTTTGTAATTATAATTATTATTTATTGATAATTATTTCATATTATGATTTTTGGTGATTTTTAATCATTTTTAAACTATTTAAAATTATGACTTGTGATTTTGACATTTTACTATTGTTTGGTTTTAATTTCGAGGAATTTGTCACCCCCAGTTTTCAGAAACAGGGGTATTTTGTCATTTTGTATTTTTGAAATATTTTTGAAATTTATTTTATTATTTATGATATTGTTTTGGGGTTATTTGAGTCGGGTTCGAATTTCAGCTCAATCCGACTTGAAACGGGGACCTGGGGGTAGTGTTGACTTTAGTGGCCCACACATTAGTTAGCCATGGCCCACATGATAGAAATATTTTAGTTAGAGGTTAGACTAATTATTATGGATAAGGTTAGTGTGATTAGAGACTTTAGAATGACTAATTTAGCCCCAACCAATTAGCCCTTTCCTAATACTAATAGAATAGGTTAGTGGGGGCATTTTGGACCTTACCATAATAGGACAAATAGCCCCATATGGCCAGCCACTTTGGGAGAGGATAGGCTCAAGTTCATTTCATTATTCTCATCCACACTCTCTCTCTTGTTTTTTCCCAAATTTCTAGAGAGCAATCCCTAGCAATTTCTCCACCAAATCCTTCCACTTCGCCACCAAATCTTCTTCTTTCCTTCTCCATTCTAGCCAAGGAGGAAGCTACCCAAGTTTGGAAGGATTCGGAGCTCGTTCGTGTCCTTTTGGAATCTCTACGTGTCGGTGTCGCTCCGGGAAGGCTTTTCTTCGATTCAATCTACCGGGAGGTATAAATCCCTTCTCATTTTCATTTCCTCATGCATATAGGTCTATTTTGAACCCATAGGAATGACTCCCATGGTTGTATCTCCATTTATGTCCATTTCGTGTCCATTTGGAGGTCATAGGAGTGTCCTTTGTGTTGTGGTTGTGTCCATGTGGGAAAACCTCAAATTTGGACACACTATGTGTTGTTGTTATGTATGAATGAATTATTTCATGTTTAATCTCATATTTTTGTATTAGAGATGTGTTCTATAGTGTCTCATATATATATATATTAGTGTAGAGAGTGAGTTCTTGATATATTATGTTATATACTTGTGTTCTTTTGTCTCAAACTACCCAAATTCGTCATAATTTTTATCCACATTTTTAGTAGCAATAGCAAATAGAAATGTCATAACTTTTAGCTTAAAACTCTGATTTATCTCCCTTTTTTTTAAAGAACCGTATCGAAGTTAGCTTTCCAAATATATATTTTAATAAGCCAAATTCTTTCTGTAACTTTCTGTAGAATTATTTGAGTGTCAGCTGTACAAAAGACGAATGCGTTTCGGTATTTTTGCGATTCCGGGAGCTTCCGGAACCGAAAATGCGATCCGTTTGAAGTTTCGGAAAGCTAACATGAAGTACTACAACATACTTTAATCCTAGAATTTAGTGAATGCCCAATTGGTATAGTATTGGTTTTAAGTAAAAGAGTGACTATACGATATATGTATTTTGTGTAACCTATGAGCCTATGTAGTATGGATATTAAATGAATATAGAGTATGTAATGCATGATATGTTAGATGAATGAAATGATATATATATATGATATATATCCTCTTTACATTAATGTATATATATGGTTGAATGCAAGCATGTAGGAATGTAATTAATGTAATATATGTAAGCAATGCATGAATGAAAGAATGATATACAATGCATGCATGAAAGTATATAATGAATGCTAGATATAAATGCAAGGTATATATGTAATGATAGATATGAATGCATAATGTATAAATATTGTAAATGCAATATCAGATTTCATATGTAGACATTGAACCAATGCATAGCTGATATTTAGATTGAATGTTAGTTCATTTTAGGTTGTTCGAACACTGAACTGTCCATGTAAGCATATATACCTTCCTTTTTCTGTTGCCAAGCCAATTTCAATTTTTAATATAGTGGAATGTCTATGAATGTAATGTTAACCTTCAACCTCTTAATTCAAAATGTTAGTTAATTTTAGTATTAGACAATGCATGAGCTGTATGCATATGGGATGTTGGCTTAATGGCAGATTTCAGATAACATGGTTCATTTTATGTGGTTAGTTATACCAGTTTATGGGATAGCTCACTTTAGTTTATATGTAAATGTGGAACTAAACTGAGAATGAACTTCACCCTCTGCACAAGGACACCCCACTCTATATCAACCACCATGCCATGTAACCCTTCTCTAAATGATTGCTATAATATATATAGATTTATGTAAAGTATAGATGCATGTTAGTTATAACTTAAATAGTCTCTACTTTAATGTATATAGATGTATACTAGTAGCCATGCATGTTAAGTATAATACATGTGTAATGTAGATGGGTTAGCTTTGTGCCATGTGTAGTGTAAACTCATAACTAGTGTTGATTTCTCTTTTCATGTACACCTCCATATTCACACACACACACACATAGCTTTACATGTTAGTTCCTTTCTCTTATATATATATATATATATATATATATATATATATATATATATAATATCTAATATGCATGATAGTGATGTATCTGGATGTGTGACTTGTGTTGGCTTGTATAGCCTTATGATTGGTGTGTGACTGCTAGCCTAGGCTTGGTTAGGCCTAGTGAGACTTATTAGACTTGTTTGGGCTAGGACTTGACCTAGTTGACTAGTGTGGTTGACTAGAGTTACCAAGTGTTGACTTTAGTCTAGTTTGACCTAGACAGCATGCAGATACATTATAGATTACTATTATCATCCCCTGTATACATATTGACTTGTGTTGCTCTAACTAGGAGTCAGGTACCTCATCTCGGAAAGTATATTTACTTCAGACATTCAGATACGAGGCGAGTACATTCTATGACCGTTTCATACTTGTCTGGATTTACATTCTTGCTCTAGATTACTGTACTTGATGCTGACACGTTGTTATCACGGATTGGTACTATATGGATCTTCTTCTAAGATGTTATCTCCTTGTATTCACTAAATACATATTGTGATGTACGTTTCACTTACATATTATATTTATTGAATACCCTTATCATTGTACACTCATTGTGCATATTGTACTCTCATTATCACATTGAGCCATTGTACAAGCCATTGTACAAGCCATTGTATAAGCCATTGTACAAGCCATTGTATAAGGTAACGTAACTGAATTGGATCCTTGTGTATTGATTGGGGAAGGAGAGTAAAATTGGTTATGTGATCAATCCTATTGTATAAGAAATTGTATATGTCCATTGTACACCCACGTACAAAGGAGTCCCATTTTATTGTATAACCTAACCCGTTTACATAACCATATTGTGCTCTAAATCACATGTTGCTTACAGTTCTTACTTATCATATATAGATATTTCCTATTATCAAATCTCTGCTGTTTTCATATACATTCTTCTTTCAGCGTTTCATGTACCTTACTCTATTGCATGCTTTATATTTCCTAACATGATATGAACTGCGTGAGATGTTTTGTGCTCGCTTCCGTCCTGACTGGACCTGTTGAAAATTTTACAGAGGATGATGAGGAACCCTGCACCCTTACTTGGAGTTTGCCTAGTTGACACTCGCGACCTGGACCCCTGGGGAGGTTCAGGCAGCTGCTCAGGATGATACCTTGTATAGTGTAGATAGCTTAGACTGTCCTTTCTTTTCACGTTTAGCTGTTGTCTTATTTTCAGAGTTGTATATTTTAGAGATGTTGAGACTTTGTTATTTCTTTCTGCTGTACCTCAGTTGAGGATTTCTTATCTATTTTCCATCATGCTACATTTTACCTTAGATTGTGATTGAGTTGTACCTCTGTGTTGGCCTCCTTATGGAGAGTATTCATATTATGTAGTTATAGTTCATAACCTAGAACAGCGTTCTACCGCCGATACTACAGCATAGGCTGGACGTTGTTACGCTCTCGTACCCTCACAGTGGGTGCGGGTCGTGACAACAATAAAGAAGAAAAAATTGAATATGTAGCCAGGATCAATTATCGGCGTTGGTCAGATTTTTCTAAATGGTGTTGAAGGAGTTAAGCACGCTGTTAGAAAGGTTTGTTTTGAATCTCGTCATCTATTCCATATCTTAAAATCTGAACTAGAGAGGTACACAGTTTGATACAAGAATTACAAGACCAATGTTTATTTGTGGAGTTTCCATGCTATATCTATTTCGGAAGATAATCAAAATTTTGAAGTGAAGAGGTATGTAGGAGAACACAATTATGGAGCTGGCTATATGGATAAAGGTCATCTAGTTGTTCCAGCAAAGTTTGTAAAAAGTTTGGTTAGTGACATTGTTCGGATGGATCCTAAAAAGTCGACAAAATCTATTGTCGACGAATTCAAGGTTGACTACAGTTTATCTCTTACCTACGGGCAGGCATACCACGGCATTAGGCTGGCGCACCAAGAAATATACGAAGATGATGTTAGAGCTTACAGCGACTTGTGTTAGTATGTCGACAAGGTAAAGGAAACCAATTCTGGTTCTGTTATCGACTTTCAGAAATATGATACAACAATGAGGTTTCAACGACTTTTTCTTTCATATGGGGCTTGCGTCGAAGGCTTTCAATACTGTCGTCCGATGCTATATTTGGATGCGACTTTCCTTATAGGGAGGTTTAGAGGCTGTTTGATGTCTGCTACAGCGAAGAATGATAACCAACAGTTTTATCCTCTTGTCTACGGTATAGTCTCGGGCGAAGATGGCGACAATTAGAAATGGTTCCTTAAAAATCTCAAGAATGTTGTTGGATGTAGTAGGCATATGGTCTTTCTTTTGGATCAAGGCACCACTTTAGTTCGGAAGTTCCTAAAGTGTTTCCTACTGCTTACCATGGCTATTGCTATCATCACATGAAGAATAACATACTGCTGAAGGAGAAAGGAAACGAAAGAGTGTATCCGCTTGTACTTAAAGCTTGGAGGCAAGCAGTATATGCTCTAACACCAGGTGTATAAATTAGACATATATATTCAGCTTTTCTGTGCATTTCCTATTTTTAACACGGGGAATGACTATTCCCTGTATAATTCTCATAGGGAATGTCCGTTCTCTATTATGCGTAGCACGACGAATAACAATTCTCCATTATTTTTGAACGGAGAATGTCTGTTCTCCGTAATTTTAACACGGAGAATAGTCCCTATTTTTTTCATCTGCTTGTGTCTTGACTTCCTTCTTTTTTATTTTTTTTGTGTAAAGGTGGGTATAAACAAGCAGTTAAGAAGATTTATGATCTGAATTGTGGTCAAGTTGTGACTTGGATTGATAAACAAAAATATAAACATTGGTCAATGCATTCTTCCCTGGATGTAAATACGACGAGGTTGCTTCTAGTTGTGCGGAGTCATTCAATGCATGGATAAAGGCTGAGAAGAAAATACCTATTTCAGCACTTGTAAACGTTATCCGAATGAAGATGATTTTGGATCGCCACAAGGATGTAATTGATTTCAATAGCAAATTGACTCCATACGGCAAGAATATGCTGAAGTAGCTTACAGATGATGGTTTGTCTTATAAGGTATATCGGTCTGGTGATTTTGAGTTTGAGGTGATGGCAGATACTTTCTTCACCTAGTAAATCTTCTTGATTGGTATTGTAGTTGTCGTAGATGGAAGGTAAAAGGATTCCCTTGCAGCCATGCAATCTAATGCATCAGATTTGGTTCGAATAAATCCGTTTACAATTTGTGGAGGGGTATTGGATATCAGATTTCTACAAAGCTATATTCATGTACAATTCGTCAGTTCCTGATTGTGAAAAATGGTTTGAAAATAATCCGCTGATTTCGTTCTACCCCTTATTCCGAAATGGGGCCCTGGCCGACCAAAGGCGGACCGTTATAAGAGAAAATATGAGAACAAAGGAAAAAAGAAGAGGAAGATAAGGTGTCAGAATTTCTTTGAATTATGTAATCACAATCGCACCACTTGCCCTCTCCCTCCACGTGCTGCTGCGGGGGGGAGGGGGTAGGGGTGGGGAGGGGGAGTGGGGGGCAGCGCCCCCTCGTTAATACATATACATATATTCTTTCTTTTATAATTGTTTTTTGAATACATTTCTTACATTTTTGGATATCAATAGTGCTATTTTGAAGTCTGTATATCTATTGTTTCATATTTTTTGACTGCATAAAGGCCATTATCCATGAGATTTATACGGAAAATGGTCATTTTCCATCATTTTAACACGAAGAATGGCTATTCTTCTGTATTTTAACATAGAGAATGGCCATTTCTCGTAATTTTAACACAGAGAATGACTATTCTCCTGCATGTTAAAACGAGAATAGCCATTCTCATGATATTAACACGGAGAATGGCCATTCTCTGTAATTTTACAACATGAATGACTATTCTCTGTGATTTTAACACGGAGAATGGCCATTCTTCGTGATTTTACAACGGAGAATGGCCATTCCCTGTGATTTTAACACGAAAAATGGTCATTCTTCTGCATTCTAACACTTTGAAGGTGGTATTGTAGAAGATACAACAGAAAATATAACAGAAAAGATTTTAACAGAACATACAACAAAAAAGATCAAAAAGTTCTTTTATTAAAGTCAACCTACAAGGGTCTATTATAGATTCTTTGTGATTATATGGAAATTTTGTGATTATATGGAAAGAACTCCTAAAGATCTACAATGGGGTTGGCCTTCACAGTATAATCAGAGGACTCGTTTGTGAGAACTAAGCAATTGTTGCTCTACATTGAATAGCTCCACAACTTTTACCCTTGCGACAAAAGACTGCGGATAGAAGATATGAATACAGTCGCCATCAAGGTCTGCGCCACAGAACCCCTAGACGCGGATCGAGCCATTTCTCATCGTGCATACCACTTCCTGAAGCAGCTATTGGCTCTCGACATCTCCTGAGGCTCTTTCGGCCTAACAAAGGCGCGCAACCGCTATTGAGCAAGACAGAGCACAATCCGTGGCTCTTCGGGTTGGCAATCAACCCAAATCCTATCGTCAGTACCTCCAAGACCTCCAAGACGTCACTCAGGTTCTAACTCCTCATGGTGGGCATTCCGGTACATCTCGATACTCATCATCAGCTCTACTTCAAAGAAATAGCTTCTTTGAACGAAGGGATCCACAACCAACAACCAACTTATGTAAGGCCAACTACGACCGTTCGAAGCTAAGTCTGGGTTAAGCATGGTATTGGGAATGCTAAGAGAGCTAGATCCGACTCTTCATAAAAACTCCTCCTTATATAGGGTGAGTGTGGTCCAAACCACAGGCCACGCGACCGTCGATTAAAGACTCCCAAGTTAATAGGATGAACCTAGGGCTCATATAATGAATCTCATTTAATAGGTTCATTTTACTAAGTCTAGTCCAAATTAATGGGATGAACCTAGGGCTCAGTATAATAAATCACATTTAATAGGTTCATTTTACTAAGTCCTAATCCCAAATTAATGGGATAAACCTAGGGCTCAATATAATGACTATTCTCCTGCAGGCCATTCTTCATCATTTTAACATGGAAAATGGAAATTCTCTATGATTTTAACACAGAGAATGACCATTCTCATTCATTTCAACACGAAGAATGGCCATTCTCCGTATTTTTAGCACGGAGAATGGCAAATCTCCGTATTTTAGCACGAAGAATGGCAATTCTCCGTATTTTAACACGAAGAATGTCCATTCTCCTACACTTTAATATGGGGAATGGCCATTCTCCGTGAGATTTACACGGGAAAATGGCCATTCTCCGTTATTTTCGAATGGAGAATGTCTGTTTCTGTGATTTTAACACGGAGAATGGTCCCTATATTTTTCATCTGCTTGTGTCTTGACTTGGATGGATAAACAAAAACCTGAACATTAGTCAAATGCATTCTTGGGTAAAAAATAAAGAAAATTTTTCTCTAAACTGTTTTATATATATCATTTTTGAATTACATTTACATTGTTGTTTACAATGTCATTGTTAGGTTGGTACATATGGTATTACATGTTCACTTAAAAGCAACTTCTTAGCCTATCTTAACCTTATCATTGTAATCTTCTGGTGAATGATATCGTTTTATCTCTCGGGAATTCGAAGGGAGTATTCATCAAGCACTTCATATAAAATGCCATGTAAAAGAGGCAGTTGTGCTGCTTGTTGTGGGCATCATAGAGAACATTTCAGCTATGTGCTCTCATATCCATCATCACCGGGCTGTTTTCCCTCATCACCTCAACTTTCTTTCTAACGATAGGCTCTAAGGTCTTTTTCATAAATTCTGCATCCTCCTTCCACTTTTGTACGTGTTTTGCATTAAGGAGTTGTAACGTGTCCAATCGTAGGAGATGAAGTTGAGTGTGAGCAACGTATAGTGTTTAGAGTATACATTAAAGAGTGGAATGAATAGCCACTCTATGTCGTCCTCTAAACTCTAAACCCATGATGAAGTCTTTACATCTTGTTAAAATTTTTATAGGTGCCAGATGTTGCTTCTGGTTCAATGGCAAGCTCCACGGTAGTTTGTTTCCCAAAACAAAACACAATATCATGAGTAAGTGTAACGCCCCAGTCCCAAAATATGTAAGACTAAGATACGTATACATGCCAGCTATGCATCGAGAGGACTCCAGTCCAGCTCGAATACATATAAGTTGTATGGGCTATGACATTAGGTCTAATCATGGTAAGTCAAAACTAATCTAATCCACATAAAATAATAAAATATTAAGAATGAACAATATGTTCGTGGTCTGCAGCCCACTAGCATACATGTCCGAATAGACTCGAAAGGAAACACAAGTCTAATAAACTAGGCTAATAAGCAAAATATATCAAGATAAGAATATGCAGCACGAGAGAATAATAAAATGAAACCATGCACCAACGATACCTGAATCCTGCAGATGCAATTCATAACCATCCATCGATTCTACTAGCTCGGTAATAACTTGAAGAGATAACCAGGTCCTCAGGGGACTAGTAAGATACATAATAAACATGCCTACTGTACAGTAAATAACATGCGAGGAAGGATATGAAATAGTAAAGAAGTAAAGACTGCATGATAGTATAAGAATAAAATATCTAAGGAAGTGGCATGCCGTTGATAATCGTAATGATAAACATGACTAAGAGTAAATCGGGATAAACCGCAGCTCAGTAGGGGCTCACGGCCCTATAGATCATAGCTCAGTGGAGGCTCACAACCTATAGTAAGTCTCTATCGCAGCTCAGTGGGGGCTCACAACGAGAGTAGTCAAGTATAGTCATCGTCTATCACAAGGTCCTCGCCTAGAACTATGAGTCAAGTCAAGGTAAGTCAAGTCAACAAGTCAAGTCTAGCTCAATCATGTGAAAGGGACACGATAGAGGCTAAGCAATACTATTACTAGACATGAACACGTAGAAGAATATGGCTAGTAATATGAGAAAAGAAAGAGTATAATCTACGTGCACGTAAACCTAGGAAGTACCCATGATATAAAGCAGGAAGAAATATGTACCAAGTGAGACATAAAAGAATAGCAGTATAGAAAAGCATGTAAGTACTGTAAAGTTTGGCAATGTGTACTTGTCTGGTGTAGCGCGTAGAACCACAATAACTAACAAATCAACGAGTCACCAAAAGTCAACTCCTGCAAACGACTCCGGATGCTGATGAAATAGACATTGCCAACATTTTGGAATAAGCAAAATAGCAAGAATAGACTACCCATAAGTTCAATTCTGGACACAGAGGAAAAACGATAATTTTGGGTCAAACCAATATCTACGGTCGGACCCACTTTGTACCAAAAAGCGTGCCAGAGTCTGTGGTCTCTAAAGTCAATAAATTATATATCTAAGAGTCCGGTTTGATGATACGAACCAAACCGTTGTCCAAAGTTGGATTCTAGTGGGCCGTGTATAATTCGCTCATTGGATCGGATCGCGGCCCGCCAGAATAGCGTTCCGGCCGACCATCTCAGAATTGGACCAAACTTGGCATACAAGACTAAAAAATGATACGGTCGTCTTGGCGCAAGTTTCGTATCGAGATGACAAATATACACAAAGTTATAAGCTAGTTTGCAAAGAGGCCGATATGGGAATTTTCGACGGATACGGGTTGATTCCAGAGTGTACACACGTCCAAATCAACTTCCACGAAAGCCCACATGTCCGGGTATACCATACGCGTCTCTCGATGCAATTGGTATACGACGAAGTGGTCCGGTTTTGTGGGACATACGTCCGCAAAACTGGACCACTTTGTCGTGTACTAATTTTATCAGGAGACGCGTATGGTATACCCGGACGTATGGGCGCGCACTCCGTATCCAAAATTTATTGATTTTTAAAATATTTTTTTTCACCAATCTCAGAACTGATTTAAAACATAAATAATATATTAATATTAAAGTAAAATTAGGATTTTATCGACCTATAGGTTATGTTCAAAGTTGTCCAAATGGAAATTCAAATCTTTCCTCGGATTGCCATAATCATCCTTCCAAGTCGCTGGGTTGGACTATCTATGTACTGTTTATGGAACAATTATTTTCCTGAAGTTTGCCTCAACTTTCTGGATCGATGTCTAAACTAAACCCAATTGTACTAGCTGGATTTCAAGAGGGTCATGCAGGCTACGTATGTGATTTGACAGATCAATTTCTATATTAGCGAGGGTGAAATTAGGGTTCAAAGTAATGTACCTCGCCATTGGACTGATTCAGAACTGAGTACTATGTTCTTGTAGGATTCTGGGACTGATTCAGAACTGAGTACTCTATTCTTGCGGGATTTCGACGATTGCGGCGGTTGCAGGCCGTTGCCTGCATCGACAAGGTTCGCCAGGGTCTGGGAAAATTTGGGGCGCTTGGTGGTGGTCGCGATGTCGGTTGGCCAGACGTTGCTGCTGTCTCTATCACAGCCCAGGTTGCTACTATGCTGCTGCTTCCAGTGCCGTCCGCACGCCTGGTCGTGCTCTGGCCTGCTGTCGACGATGGTAGCGGCCTGGTAGTTGCGACTGGCCTGCCATGGTTGCCCGCTTTTATGCCAATGCTGGTACTGCCGTTGCTCCTCTCAACGTGCGGGGAAGGG